>JANRMT010062798.1:19220246-19251811 GCA_026402145.1 Polypterus bichir lapradei
AATAGGGAGAGAATAATAACAACAAATTAATTGTTTGATATGAAAAGAAAACTAAAATGAAAAAATTAGTGCTTTATCCTGAGCTGATATATAAAGACTGGCCTGTAACGGGACATTCTGATTGGTACTATTTCAGTTTAGGACTTTACGAAATATTAAGACCTATTGAACACTTAAATTAATTGCAGTAGTATTTTTTAGTTATCACCTTACCTCCACTCTGTTCAATTTTTATTTTATATTTTTGTGCACTGGAGATATTATGAGTGGTATATATTAAATATTAGTTTATATTCAGGGCTCAAAAGAACACAGGTACGGTTTGACATAGGTTGGCAGTATGGACTAGGCATGTGAAAATTCAGCAGTCCCTATTACAGAATTCCTGATTTTAACAATATCACGCTTATTTCTAGATCTTTATATTTTTGTTTTATATAAGGTTATCACATTCAGGTAGGCCTTGCATAAAGTTTTCCTTACTTAACATTGTTTTCAAAGAAATCAAAAAGGCAAGGCACTTTTGTGTCTTTTCTCACACACAAAGTCAATTTCTAGACATTTTAAAAGTGAATTACATTGCAGATTGAATGAAATTTAGACCCTTTTTGCTGTTGTTCTTGAGCAGTGTTTCTCATTGCTGCTCTTAATGTGATGTCTATTCAATGTTTTATTAGATTTTTCTGGTAATAGTACTTTTTGAATACAACTTTATTGTATTTTTGGCAACAAAACTTCTCTTGACACAAAAATTTTTTGAATTTTATTAGAAAAAGACCATATTCTTACCTCTGGATACTGTTACAATATAAAACAATTCAAGTTAAAAGTAGACTCCTTTTGTTGTGCTGTATTCTGTAATACAAATCGGTCTCATTCACATTTGTATCCGAGAGAGCAAACTCACCTAGATATTCATCTGAAAGTGAATGTGATAGAGCAACAAAGGAATAGTAGATGACTGTGCTGAGAGGGTAATATCTCAAAAGTGATAAGACTGGGACCCTGGGAACACTACAGATTTTGCATCTTAGTGCCTAAAGAGGGATACAACATGCTTATTAGTAGCTTACTATTTCAAACCAGATACAAGGTGAGCAATTTCATAATCTAAATGTATCAGAAGAGCAGGTAGAATAGGAAGCTACAAATTCCAGGACTGAGGAAAATTGTGGATTAAAAACTGTGGAACTCAGTTCATGTTTTCACTCTTTATTTCCAAGATTATCCCAGACTGCATATACTGAAGGCCTCAAACCAAAAAAGGAATATTTAAAATTTTCCCCTAATGTGTGGTTACTCTACAGTTGATCTCTTCAGTGCATGTTTTGTCCTTCTGCCTGAACACCGCAGTGTTTCTTTTAAGGTGGCTGATCTTGTTGGCTTTTCTATCAGCTGTGTTAAAACCTTCTTCCTAAAGATCCCTGTAAATGACTTTTTTGTCTTTTGAAAGCCAGTGACTTAATGAACTGTTACTTTTTGCCATTGCTAATTACAAGAAAAAAGCTGTCATACAGGAAAACTGTTCTAACTCCATTCCTCCTCCCGAAGGATAATCTCATGGTTTAACCCCATTATTCTGTTTCGTCCAGACTGTAGACCACATTTCTCAGCCTGTTAGACATTTGGATTTCGCCACTCCATGCCATGGTTGGGATATGGTTAATTTGGAAATTTTATGAAGTTTTTAGTTTTTATGCCAAGAGTCAAACAGACTGGGAATCCAGCAGGAAATGCCTAACATTCCAGAAACTGAAAATCACAAAAAACCACAGCAAGGGAGGGAGGGAGGGAGAGAGATGTGCAGAGGGAAGGAGAGGAGAAACAAGAGGAGAGAACAAAAAATAAGTTTAAGCTGAGAGACAAAAAATTAACTGGAATAGAGGCACTGGTGAAGTCTTTACATTGAGGGAAGGACAACAACACCATGAGACAGCTACAGGGACAGAGGGAAAACATTGTAGACTGGAAGAAAAATGCAGAAAAAGGAGGGGAGAGTATGACAGTGAGAGAGAGAGAGAGAAAGAGAGAGAGAGAGAGAGAGGCTCATTCAACCATCAAGTACATTCTCGTTTTTTGGAGCCGAGGTTGTGCTGTGTAATTAGTGTAGACGGCAGTTCATTTTCATATATTGCACACTGGAAAAGATTTAACAAAGAATGCAAGGAGATGTCTCTCCCTCTTGCTCTCTCTCTCTCTCTTTTAGGCTGCAGAGCTTAATTAGTTTGTAGCCTCAAGTCATCAAGACTGTTTCTTTTTTTTTCTCCTGCCTCTTATGCGCATACACATATGCTCTCAAAAAGAGCATTTCTCTCCATCCTCTGTCATATTCTCTTTCCACCTCTCACTCTCTCTCTCTCTACCTTTATTCATTATTTCCCAACTACCGTTCTTCTAATATGGCCTTGCCCTGACTCTTTCTGTCCGTGTCAGCTTGTTTTCTTCTTCATAGCTCTCTCACAGACAGTGCTTATTCATCTCTCTCTGCATTTCTTTCTTCATGCTGTTGTCCCCTTCTTTTTCTTGTCTAGTTTTTTGCATTCCACACATGTGTTACTCATTTCCTTCTGTTTTGTTTTATTTCATTGCACATTTACTCTTTAATATATTATTCACATCACCATTTCATATTTCTCTTAGCATCAACTTACAATATATTTATAGAACATTGTGTCATATATCTTAAAGAGGATTTTCCTCTTTTTAGGTTTTCTGCTCTAAACTTTCCTAATATCTTGCTCCCATTGTCCTTATATTGTATTTGCACATACGTTCTCAAAGCATCTCATTATAATGTTCCTATTATAGAAATTATGATTTTGTCATTAAGGTTAACTACATCAGAATAACACTGTCAAGGAATTAATTTGTCCATTATTAAATCTGATTTTCTTTCAACTACAAGATAACATACATAGGGCAATTTACACTTCCTATTTTAACCATCATTTTGGGTGAGCACCCAAGTAAAGACCACATGTAACAACCTGTTGCCTACAGTCTAAATTATAAAATGAAATTTAATAACAAATCTTTACTAATATATTTTCATACTAACCTTAATTTATGCTATATACACACACATATGCTCACTGAACACTTAATAGGGACATTTTTGCTACTACTGGGTAAGATCTTATTTTGCCTATAGAAATGCCTGAGTTCTTTGACTCATTAAGTTAACAAGCTACTATATACTGGCTAAAGCTACTTCAACAGTATCATACATTTCCTGCTGGATCAGGCTACAAATATTCATTTTCTCGTTTTTTGCTGTATTAGACTAAATACTTTGCAGGCCTCTGGAGTTAACTAAAATAACTCACATGTTTATGACATGGTGCTTTATTTTGAATGATGTTAACCATTTTAAAAATTGATAAATCTTAAAGTGACTTAGTTGATGCAAAGATATGTTTGTGACATGGTGCTTTATTTGGAATGATGTTAACCATTTTAAAAATGGATAAATCTTAAAGCGACTTAGTTGATGCACAGATATGTGCCAAGGAAACATTTCCCACACCATTACACTACAAGCATCACATGGTGGAGGGGATCCAAGGCTGTTTGCCAAATTCTGACCTGTCTATCAGCATCTCATGTGTAAATCATGTATCTTGCCCAATCTGTTTGGTTGAATATCAAATTAACCTCTTCACCTGCATACTGCATACATCTGCATACTTTCTGTGTTGAATTGCACCCACTTGACTTGTACCCACTTGAATTGTTTGAGGAAGAAGCAATACCATAGGTGTACCTAATGGCTACTGAACATTTAAGTGCATTTGTTTGCGTACATATATTGTAGGGGGAGAATGGGCATCCTGGCCGGATCAGAGGAGGTACCATTAACCGGAGGCCCAAGAGGAACAACAGATGTATTGGCCTGCAAGGCGGAAAGATACCTCTGTGCCCAGTACGTATAAATAATTGATGGATCAGTGGAAGCTGGAACTTGGCAGTGTTCCATCTCCCATGCACTAGGTAGTAGTGGTCCTTGTATGAGAACCCAGTCCGGACACCTGCAGGGGTGCTAGGGAAATGGAGTCTGGAAGTGCAGCCCTGTAAGACTGGTAGAGGTGGAGGACCACCCTAGTTTGTCTATGGCTCAGAAGTGCTTCCTAGAGAAGTCAGAGTGTCATCTGAAGCATTCCTGCTGAGCCTGCTGCCTCATATGAAGGAGTCAGGGTTGGGAGGCAGAGGGCAAAACTCAGCGGCGGTAGAGAAGGAGCGAGAATTCTTAGTTTATTGATAATTTATTGTATAATTGTGGCTCACATTGAGAGAGGATGGTGGATAGTGCCTGAAAGAAGAATAAAAGACAATTATTTAGTTCATATATTGTGTGAATTGTTATTGTGTCTGTGTTTTGGGACTCACTGGTGCCCTTGTGTGGTCACAAAGGGACCGGAAGTGCAGGATAGAAGTGTCACCAGTTGAACGAGATCCGGAAGTGAAATCTACAGGAGTGGAGACATTTATAATGTTGGTGGACTTCCGAAAGGGTCGTTCTATAGTCCTCCATTTTTCTGGTGAAGAAGGGAGAGAGGCATTAATACTTCATACTACACAGCCATCTTTTGTTCTTTCTTGCTCTGACTGGCTCGTTGGCTGCCCCCTAATTGCGTGTGTGTGACAACAGATAGAACTTTATTGATTGATAGAACTTTATTTGTCCCCAGAGGGAAATCTGACATTTTACAGTAGCTCTTTAAATAAATAAATGTATAAATAGATAAATAAATATATATACACATACACAATATGGTCTGAACACCCACTACAATGAGTAAAATTAAAAAGAAACCTTCTGACTTGGCTGTCACAGTGCATTTGTATTGCTATTAGAATAAAGGAGCCCCAGTAGCGTTTCTTGACACACTTGTACTGAATAATTCGTTGGCTGAAAGTCCTCAGGGTTAGTGTGTGAGAGAGAAGATATACAGCATTTTTCATAATGACACTCTGTTTTGTTTTAATTCTCACCTTTGCTACTACCTCCAAGGAGTTGAGATTTTGTCCTGTAATTGAGCCTACCATTTTAATTAGCTTGATGATATGCTGGACCTTTCTTGAGTTGATGTTACCAGCCTAGTAAACCACAACACAGAAAATTGCACTTGCCATAACAGAGTTGCAGAAGAGATGAAGGATGTCACTAAGTCTCCTAAGAAAAAAGTGCCTGCTCTGCCCTTTCTTGTACAGTTCCTTTCTGTTCCAGTCCAACCTGTCATTAAGGTGGACCCCCAAGTACTTGTGGGAGTGTATCATCTGAACATCCACTCCATGAATGGTGCAGCCAAAGGCAATAACCAGTTCCTTGGTTTTTCTGATGTTAACATGCAATTTCTTCAAGCAACATTATCTGGTGTTATATTTATAGTCTGAGGTGTACGGAGTGAAGAGAAAAATAGGCAGGACTGTTCTTGTTGTGCTCCAGTGTTGTTCACATTCATATTGGAAACACAGTCCAAACAACGGTCTGCCCAAAAGATAGTCCATTATCCAAGACACCATAGGCTCATCCACCTGCATAACTCTGAGCTTACTTCTTAACATGGATGGTTGAATGGTATTGAAGGCTCTGAGGAAATGAAAAAACATAATCCTCACAGTGTTGCCAACTTTTCCAGATGAGAGTAAGCCTTGGGGAGCAGATAGATAATTGCATCCTCCACTCCAATCTTTGTCCTATAGGCAAACGAATGTGGGTCCAGGTGGTCTTACCACAAGAGGACTCATACAGTACAGGACCAGTATGTCAAAAGTCTTCAGGATGTGAGACATAGGTTCCACCGGTATATAGTCATTAAGTGAAGAGGCACCCACCGTCTTCAGAACAGGGCCAATGCAGGATGTTTTATCTATCTATCTATCTATCTATCTATCTATCTATCTATCTATCTATCTATCTATCTATCTATCTATCTATCTATCTATCTATCTGGTATATATTAAAAAAATATTTGATATGTCATTTATGTTAGGTAGAATGCCTAGAGGGGGCTGGGCGGTCTCGTGGCCTAGGAACCCCTGCAAATTTTTTTTTCTCCAGAAGTCTGGAGTTTTTGGAGTTTTTTTTCTGTCCTCCCAGGCCATTGGACCTTACTTTTATTCTATGTTATTTAGTGTTCCCAAATTCTATTTTCTTAATTATTTTGTCTTTTTCTCTTTCTTCATCATGTAAAGCATTTTGAGCTACATCATTTGTATGAAAATGTGCTCTATAAATAAATATTGTTGTTGTTATACATTAAACTTTAGCCCCTTTAGTATGTATCCTTGTGTGTCTGAACCTTTCTTGACTATTGCTCCATAATGCCTGTTTCTCAGACTCTGTCATATCATTACAGTAGACTGTTAAGACCAGTTTGATGTAAAATGTAACAGGTTGGTAGTTTGCAAAAACATTTTTTATTTGCAATTTTTTTTAGTTAGGCAAAAACTACACATAACTCATGCAGAACACCTTTTAAAGAAAAGAGTGAGCCTCAACTTTGTTTTTTACCTCCGTAATTTGTAAATTCTTCTGTCATGTCTCTTCTTAGGCACTCTCACTTTTAGCAGATAAGATTATTCTCCTTCAATCTGCTATCTTCACTCATATTCTGAATTCTTGACAGCTCTTCTCTGGTCTTCCACTAAAATAGGCGATACCTTAAAGCCTGTAGAGAATCACATCAAAGTATTCAGAGACACTTGTGATTCAGCAGTTGAAGTGCACATACTTTAAATATATTTCTCAGTTCAATTCACTATTAAGCCTTGTGTCCATATACAGTCTATGTCTACACTGATACGTGCCATACATTCCTTAACACCTTCAATTTAATTTTCTCTGAATTAATTCTTCTGATTTCAGAATTATAACATCCTGCAAGGGTGTGCTCTTAGATGTCTCACGTGCAGAGATTACTGCATGTGTGTGCTTCCCTTCATGCTTGCACATTTATAGTGATTTAAATAAAACCACCTTTGTCACATACTGTATGTACCTATTTAAAAATACTGATTTTTTTTGTTTTTTACCTTTTGTTGTAATTTAGATTTAATGGAATATACTTATGGTTTGTCAATATACTCATGGTTTGTTTAGTTTTCTTTCATAAACAAAATCAGTGATAAACTCATTGATTTCTTATTTTTACATATTTTAAATATTTCTGAGGTTTTAATTTGCAAATTGTTTTGAATACCTAATATTTAAATTAATTTCTAACAATCTAATTATTGGCACTCCACTTTATAAATTCTTATTTTCTAGTACAAGGACAATGGGGATCATAGCCTGTCCTAATAACAGCAGGTAAAAAGCATGAATCCACACTGGACAGGATAACACCCGTCAGAAGAAATGGACACGTAGACTGACAATAGACCAATTTAGAATCCTGAATTACCATTACTGAAAGACAGACTTGGAGAAGAAACTGAAATTCATGTAAATCAAACTGGGATTTGAACTGTTCTATGACAACAAGCCTAAATTTGCCAACTTTTATTTTAGGAATCAATTTTACACTTAAATTAAGTATTGCTGATTGATAGTAGACTGCCTTGTGCCCTGTGTTGGCTGGGATTGGCTCCAGCAGACCCCCCTGTGTTCGGATTCAGCGGGTTGGAAAATGGATGGATGGATGAATTGAAATGAAAGGGAAGCATCTCAAATTGCATATTTCAATTTAAATGTAGAGTATGTTAGTTCTGATTTATTTAGAATATGAGCTGTTAATTTCTACTATAGGTGAAAGGCAATACAGTATTCATTTTTTACATGTTTATCCAAAATATTTTATTGCTTGCATGAAAATTATTAAATTAAGAAGAAGAGCACAATCCCTTTGTCTGCCCATCTTAGTAATGGTTTAAACAAAAGAACACATCTTTACACTCCAAATGTATTTTGTTAACATTGAACCTCTCCTCAGTAGGATTTTATTTGTTTGAATCTGGCTAGTTTTAACTGAGTTCATACATCCGTTATTTATTGTAAGGGCTTTCTCAGTGATGTCCAGGAATGCTGTGCCATTTGTGACTGAGCATTGAACTTCTTTTCAAACATATTTATAAACTTACCCCAGGCAAATTTTGAATTATTCCAGTAAGGTAGACAAGTTGTGTTCAAATGTCCGACAGTCAAATCCATTGCAAGATGTAGCACTGAGTATTTTTTTCTGCCATTTTTTAGCTGTATTGTAAGGGTTGATTGCAGTTTCAGAATTGAAATTCTTTCCGAATTAAAATTGCCTTTCAAATTAACATAGTATGACATAGCAGTTTTTAAATTTACTACTGACAAAATTTTTGTGCTTTTAATGATGATAACTTAATTCAAGTGGTATCTGTCATGAGTGTTCCTTCATTGTTAACATAATTATGTTTAATGTTCCTCTTTTGTTGATGCACAAAGCTTTAGAGGTGGCAGCACAGTTTGGTGAAAAAGACTCTATAAAAAAAAATGGTTACTTGAGAGGACCCGTGCTGTTTAAATTACCTATTTTTCCTGAATTGTAATAATATGCCAATATCGCTGATGAAGTTTTCCTTATACTTATTTAATAGCTTATTTAATGTTAGGAAGCAGTCAGCTTGTGGCTTCTTAGGCTTCTGGGTTTTCCCTTAATGTCTTCCACACAGGCAGTTTAGAGTACTTCCTGCTCCCTCTGCTGGTTTTAGAGCTGTTAGAGTATTTGTGGTTTATTTAGAGGTCCCAAAATGGAGAGTGGGTGGGTGTTCTTACCTAGGTTTCAATTGTAGAAGATTGGGTCAGTCTAACTTAGCTGAAAGCTACATGGAGTAAAATGTAGAAAAATAGTTATCACACAATCAACAAATCTATGATGCTATTCTTTCTGCACTCTAAAAATATTAGTATATGACATTCAAAAATACCCCTGAGTGCTATTAAATATACTAAACATAAAATACCAAACACTTTTTAATTAAACTTTTTAAATCCAGGGAAATGAAGGTTAAAGGTTTAAATACTAAGTTTTATGGGCAACAAATTACTAATCCACTCAGATGTTCAGTTGCTCTATTTTACATAAAACATTTTTAATGAGGAATGATTTAAAAGAATGCATATAAATAATTGTTGGCAAAACAAATAAGAATTAACACCTTTATTTTCTTAGTCAATTAACTTTGTGTCTGTGTTAGTGTTTTTATTGGTGTTTCTTCCATATCCCAATGCCATGCATATTCAGTTGGTTGGTGACTCTAAATTAGCCCATCTGGGTGTGAACATGAGCGTTCATGGCATTCAATTAAGGATTTTTTCCTGCTTTGTACTTGATGCTTCCTGTCATGTTCTACAATCATTTAAGCCATTATATCACTGTTTAGTGCATTTCATTGTGTATTTTTTTGTTTTTGTATTGTTTTCTCTGGCATTCTTAATGTCGTGACATCACAGGGTGGAGTTGGAGCATGGCAACACTGCACAATGTGCATCATCTGTTGTTTTTTGGAAGAGCTGGAGTCTGTCCTTTCACACTGAATTGTGTTAACTTTCTTTGCACTTAGTATGTGCTTTGTTGCTGTCTAATATAGTGATTTTAATGTGCTTGTTTTGTGCTTTCTTTTGTATTGTTTCAGTGCCATGGAATTTGAACACTATTAGGATTTAGTTTAAATGTGCCTATGCTGCTGGAGGTTAGATGAGCAAAAAATGCCCTTGTAGGCTTTGCTTTGGGCTACCTTTAGTATTTTTTAACATTATATTTAGATAGTAATTGTTATGGGCTTGTTTTATACTCAGTTGGGGTTTTCAAGGTTAAAAATTTTATTTATTGTGTTAATTTGTCTTGAACTCAGGTATTTAGAGTTTATTTTATTTTGTATGATTTCAAATGGCATTTTGTTTTGATTTTGTGTGCCACCTTTTTGTATAGGATAGGATTGTGTCAGGACGCGTCTCCCAGTTTCTGTGGGGTGTACCCTCGGAAGTCATGATCTTCACATTTCTGTGCGATGGGTTCAAGATCAGCAACTATCCTTATTTTCGTATCTGATATTGTAGATAATTGTGATTGAATTTACGTTTTGTTTCTTTGATTTTTGCTTAACTTTCTGGTGTTTTTTTTTTTTTTTTTTTTTTTTTTAATTTTGTATCCATTTGTTTTCATCGGTTCTCATGGAGAGGACCCTTGCTTTATCATTTGACTATGTGCTATCTTCTGGTCACATTATTTTTATTTCCTAATCCACTAACATAAAAGTTCTTATTTAATCAGACCAAAACTTGAGTTTTTTTCAGAGATTTTTTTCAGAATGGTTGAAATTTTGGTGATTCTGGACCATGTATTTTTTTGGGGGTTTTGACCTAATTTCCTAGATCTATGACTATATGACTGACATACAGTACAAGAAATTGTCCAATATCTCTTGATTAGTTTTATTGTGAGTGGGAATGATGCATATGTGAAGGTCCTGTAATGGACTAGAGCTCCATCCAGAGTTGATTTTTGGATTACATGTAAAGTACTATATGATACTAGCCAACCCGTGGCGTAGCATACGCCGCATATAATTATTTGTTGATGAGTGAACACTTCCTGAAGACACAGTCGTCCAAATGGGGAGGGTTTGAGGATACAACTGTCAGTGAATGAAAAGATGGAACTCTGGAGAGAGCAACATACAATTGTCCGTGAGTGAAAACAGGTTATGGCAGATACAGGCATATTTTTTGAAGGTTTGTCCTTGTGCCTTGTCATTGCAAACGCCAATCTAACAGGAAATTGACTGCGTGTAAAAGTAAAAGGCAAATTAGAATCTGATGAGGTCAGGAAAATCCGTGAAATAAAGGATAGTTTGTGAGGTAGCAGATGTGATAGTCTTACACTCCAGTACATTGTGGTGAATGCTGGTAACAGAAAGTCTAGTGCCATTACAGAGACCTTTTGCTGGCATGAGGTTCCTGAGAAGCATGATGACTGATCCAATTTTAATATTTAGTTTATGCGTAGGCATGCCAGTGGGAGTAAGACTATTAAGAAATTCTTCGGGGAATGCAAGTTGATCTGCAGGATCGTCTGTGACAATGGAGTCAACGCTGGTGAAAGTTACTTCATCGTTACGGATAAGTTTCAGCACCTGTTCATTAAGGTGTAGTGAGTCTTCGTTGGTGACGCTTAATATAGCTCGCGTACTGAATTGTTCCAGAGTGACAGTTGAGAAATTGATGTCGCCATATAATTGCCTCGAGAGTGATGTTGGAAGACTGTGGAGGGTGAGAGTTGGCAGGCGGGGCCTTGTCGTGCGTTCCCCATGACGTGGGAGGAAGGTTAGAGTGGGGCATTCGTGGCTCTTTCGTGCGTAACCCACGGGCGGGGCTCTGTGAGTTGGCGGTCGTGGCTGTCTGTCTTGCGTGCGGTGAAAAGTCAACGTGGCTCAGAAGTGCATGTGGACTTTTGCACAGATGAAAGCGACTGATTTTCTGTTTGGTGAGTTGTTGCGTGCGGGCACATGAGCAGGCAGTGCACATGCCTCGAGAGCGACGCTGGACGCGGGAGGACGGTTACAGTTGGCGTGCGTGGCTCTGTCTTGCGTATCCCATGACACGGTAGGAGGGTTAGAGGTGGCGAGCAGGGCTCTGTCGAGCGTATCGCATGGTCTTAGAGTTGGCGGGCGAGGCTCTGTGAGTTGGCGGGCCTGGCTCTCTGTCTTGCTTGCACTCACTGTCATGTGTGCCTTTAATGAATTATATATATAGATGCTATGAGAATATTTATCCAACTACCAATCATGATATCTAACTCGCTTAGCTTTAAAGCCACTGTCAAGCTCTTAATGATCTACTGCAAAGTGTCAAATAAGTGAAATATTTACTCTATTTCAAGATTAGATTTACCAAACAAAATTAATTATTTTTTTATGTTCTGATTTTTGTCTTGTATTGATACACATTTAATTAATCCTAATAGGGCTTACACTGTCAATCCCTGCTTAGGCAAATTATATTTTATAAGGCTTAATAAAAGAATATTGAAGCAGTTAGCTGTCTGAAATACTTCAGTCCTCTTTCTGCATCATCTTTTTGGATGAGGACTATGAAGATATACTGTAACATTTTAATATTTTCATGTTGCATTGCTGCACCCACCACACAAACCACTTCAGAATCACAAATTAGAACCCGAGTGCAGTCATGCAATGAGTAACACCTCAGCACCACACTAGTTTGAATGGAATGGAACAGTGTGAGGTGTTTTTTTACGGTGGCTGGAGTGCCAGTCCTGCCACCAACCCCCAAGTTTTCCCTGCAAGTTGGAGGACCTGCTTGCAGGACGGGATGCAGGTTATTGTCATATCCAGAATGGAGCAGTTGCAGGTCAATGGCCTTGCTCAAGGGCCCAACAGAGTGGAATCACTTCTGGCATTTATGGGATTTGAACTGCCAACCTTCCGGTAAGGTGAGATAAGCAATAGGTAAATGAATGATAATGATTATTCTTGTATATAGTAAGCTGTACAATGCCTAAAGTAGTGATCCTCAAACTCTGTGACTACAGGTTTTTGTTACAATCAACTTCCACTTTTAAATGGCCTCCTACCCTAATTAAGAAAACTCCTATTTCCCTTTTTTTTTTTGGGTCAATGTAAGAATTACTAATCTAAGCTTGGCAAATTTTTAGTAGAATGTACTAAGCATTTAAATATCTTTATACTGAAGTAATGTAGTTTTATTAAACTTGTTTTTAAGATTGTATCATCATCATTCTGATTTTCTAGGTGATCTGGTTATGTGGTAATCAAAATGTTGTTGCTAATTTGCTAATCAAAATGTTAGAGGGCCAGAGGCTGAAGTAGCTGTAGCCTTTCAGAATTCAGTTTTGTTTTTCTGGGTGCCTGTTCTACTCATTATTAATTGTCATTATCTGTATATATAAAATTCTTTTCGTGTTTGAAACGGAAATTGCGTATAACCACGTGAAACGGAAATTATGTATGACCACAGAACATATTACAATACAGGAACTAATCACTTCATTTGTGGACGCCATTTTTATATCGTCTATACGAAGTGTTATTATTTGTGTGAGAGCTATTTTACTGATATTGAAAAGAAGTAAACACAAACATGCCGATCTATCCCATAGAAGTGCGCCCCGCATCGCCCTCTCCCAGCCCTCCTCTCTGGATTCCAGCGCTGAGCCATCCGCCTCCAGGCACGTTCTGACAGAGAACTTTTATTTATTCGTCCAAGTGACTGTCGCAGTTACAAAGTTACACATTATAACTTTTTTTTAATTGGCAGTACTTGATAGTAGAAGAGATGAAGAAAACAGCTTTGCATCTTTCTACTTTTTAACTGCGCCGAGCTGTAAACAATGTGAAGACGACACCGCCTTCAGCGGCGAGGGGTTGTGACAACAAAGTGGACGTTGGGAGGCGCGTAATGTCAGGCTGCTTCGCTGGGTCGACAGCTTCGCAGTTTCGGGCAGTGTCCTCTCTTCTCGCACTATTTGTGACACTTCAAGTGCCCCGTTGGCTCCTTGGACAGTGGAAATCTTTACGAATGAGTGTAATTGGTGCCATCGAAGTGTGACTGTTTTGGTAAATTGCGGTGCACGGCTACTTACTGTCCCTTAAGGTGAGTTCAGGTCACTAAAATCCCGCAACATTCAAGGTTGCTTTTGTAATGAATTCTTTTAAGAAGATGGAGGGTTTACATCTAAGAAGATGTACCGACCTCTTCATGTGAATTTTTGGACTTGGGAATTGTTTGAACCTTCTGCCCGTTAAGCACGGAAGGGCAGCGTCCACATTTTTCAGAATAATTCTTCTCTTAAATCATAGGCACGTAGTGCAAGGTTGTCAAGCAGGTAGTTTACCCGAAACCACTGCAGTAGGACTCTTTACTTGTATCTTTACTTCTTAAATGTTAATGTTTTACTGTTTAATAATTTATACACATCTTATATATCATTCAAATTCTCTTATGGAAATGTTTTACTGTTTAATAATTTATATGCTTCTTATATGTTTTTCAACTTCTTTTATCAAAATGTTTTACTACTTAATGACTTATTTTATAAATACTACATTTTATTTTTTTCCCTTGCACTCAGTGAGCGAAGCCACTGGGTAATCAGCTAGTAAGAATATAATTAAGAGAGAAAACTACACAGAAAAATGTAAATTAATAAGAAAACCACAAAAGAAAGTTAAGCATTTAATGCTATAGTTTTAATTACAATTTTTCATATTATACCACTTTTTAAGACTGCTTAATCCTGAGCAGGGTTGCCAGAGGCTGAAGCCTATCTCAGCAAGGGCAGCGCCCAAGGCATTAACAGTCCCTTGATAGGGCGCCAGTTCACTGCAGGGAGAATGCACTTATGCACACTCCACACACACAGAGGCCAAATTAGCAGCACCAGTCTACCTAACCTGCATGTCTTTGGACTGTGGGAGGAAACTGGAGCACCCAAACAAAGCCCCAACAGACAAGTGGAGAACATGTAAACTCCACTCAGGGAGAACATGGGACGTGAACCTTGGTCACTTTTCTGTGAGGCAGCAGTGCTACCAGTGTACCACCATGCCACCCATAAATTCACATATATTTTATAAATATAAAAATCACACTGCTATATTTTTCTGAGTGCATAATAAGAGAAGATTTAATTAAATTAGATCAGTTAAAGGTAAAATGATTCAAAATGACTGATTGTGAAATTGCTTTGAACAAAAACCTGCAGCCAGAGGGGTTTCATAGGACAGAGTTTGACAAACACTGGTTTAAGGGGGCTTCTTCTTTACAAAGACTTTCTGAAATGGGCAGAAAAGTGTAATGAGGTATAAGGAGTACGGCAAAGTGATATTTTTTTCCCATTTAACACCGCATATAACTTTTTATATTCTCCATATTTCTATAATTTATAAAAATATCAAAAACAAATTATTACAACTGAACATTTTGGATCAAATTAGCTATTATTTTTGCCTATTACATTTTATGAACATGCCTGCGCAAGGTCCTGGAGGCTACCTGGCAGCACTGGGCACAGAAGCCAGAACTGGGTGAATTGCTACTCCATCACAGCTCGCACTCACATTGCCCCAAATCGGGTTTGGTATTCTATATATTCGTGCGATGTGGGTGGATCCCAGAACAACTGAAAAAATCCATTTTGATAGAAGAGGAATGTATATTTCTCATTTCTGTTCAGAGTAAAATTGAAACCACTGACTACTTTCATGCTTGTTTCTTTCCTTTTTGCTTAATTTTGCATTTAAAATATCCCAATTTAGTCTTTCTTCATTAAAGTATTATCTCTGTGATTCTTACTTAGATTTCACTGCTCTCCTTTCTGGTCTCTTTGTCTGTCTCTCTCTTATCTCCCCAATTGTCGCTCTGTGTCTTCCACACTCTCTGCTGCTTTCCATCTCACACACAAACAGATCCTTAGATTCACAGATTGAGGTTGTTGGGATCAGGTCCCTTCCGGCTCTTTCTTTTGTGAGTCCTTTAGTTCTTTCTGCCTGACCGACCCAGTAATGCTGTGTGTCTCTGAGAGAAACAGAGAGAGAGAGAGAGACAGAAAGAATGGAATAGAGTGAGAACAGAGGATAAGTAGGAGATAATCAAAATAAAAGAAGGCCACGTGTCCAATAGTGGAAAGGGAAACAAATATAGTCAATCTTAAGGCAATTACAATTTCATTAATGACATTTATTTCCTATACATAAAGTAAATATTTTGTGCTCTTAGTCTAGGTCTTTATAGAAAAATACAATGCATTTATAGCCTTTAAGTACCACTCATATATCTTTATTAGCATCTGGAAAGAAATGTGGCCATCAAATGGTTAATGATTAATTACTGTCCTCATAGATAGAAATTCTGGTTACTCAGCAGGAAGTCTTTTAAAATATTCTTTATTACAAAATTTCTGGATAAGAAATGCCAGACTCTGCAAAAAATGACAGAACACAAATTTAGGGGCATAATGCTGAGTTAGGATATGCTGCTGACAGGGACGATCTGCAGGTGATAAGGCATATGGATCTTCATTCTGTTTCAAACTTTTTTTTTAGCATTTGTACTTTGCATTAGGTAATTTTGAAATTCAACAAAGGTTCTTACAGTAATTCTTGAGGGACAGCGATACAGCCAAAGTTACAACATCTCTTCTTTTGTGAGAGTTTATGCATGGGGTTTTCTAGAAATGAAAATATAAATAAATTATCGAAAGAGACTTTTAAAGTGGTTATTTAGTATTTTAATCAGGGAGGCGCATGACCTAAAAGATTTCACTATAGAGAGGTCATAGTCTGAGATGTAAGGATGTGAAGGTGAATAATAGGCATCAACCCATGATAAAGTAACTAAACTCACATGTAGCTTAAGGTCTGGGGCTGATTAATGAGATGTAGCTCTTTTTAATTTTAAATATTTTTATTAGATTAGATTAGATACATTTTTTAATCCAAAGGGGAAATTTTAATGCATACAGCAGCAGAAACATAAAAAAACAAAGATATAGACTCACGGTAGAAATAATACAATCAGTTAGTTAATAGATAGATAGATAGATAGATAGATAGATAGATAGATAGATAGATAGATAGATAGATAGATAGATAGATAGATAGACAGAACAAATCCACAGACCTGCCTGTTAGCACACTGTTCAGACATGTAGAACAATATACTGGCTGCTACAGACTGGAAATACATTACCAGTAGCCTGCTGCATTCTTCAAAAGACCTGAGTCTCTGGCCCTTGTTGTACAATGCCACCATGTTGTCAGACCAGTCCAGTTTGCTGTTTATGTGAACCCCCAGGTACATGTATCTCTGCACTACTTACACATCTTCCCCTTGAATAGTGACTGGTCTCAGAGGCTCCTTGGCATGCCCACCACCAACTCTTTTGTCTTGTTGATGTTAATGCTGCAGCCTCCTGTACTCCAACTTCTCTTCAATGTTAATGCAGCATAAGATGACAAATGCTTATACTGTACTGTAAGTCTGTATTTTGCAATTTTCCATTAAATAAAACAAAAAAAAAACTAATTTGGAAATAATGTTGAATTAAACATTTCTTGTTTTAGTAGTTTGTTGTATGAATGTGTTTCATCTCAGAAGGAACAGCTCTCTGATGAGACTTAAGCAATAAGCAAGCTAATTGACCAAACAACCTTTACTCATGGCAGCATCATTTGTGATTAGAATCATAATAAGAATGAGAACAAACATATAAAGTTGAGAAGTGTGTGTATGTAGGTGTGAGTGTGCATGTGTGTATACTTGTGTATGCTTGTGTGTAGCCAAATTAATAAAATATTCAACAAACTAGAAACAAAATTATCTAAAATTAAACTAATCTTGGGAGCTATCTGTGAAGCTCAATGAATTTCTGAAATTAAATAATGAAATATACGGAAGTGTTTGCAGCCTCTTGTGGCCTGTAGTAGGCACTCTGGACCTGCTACTGAACCCAGAATGACTAAAGTGATACTGAAGGGGATTAAAACAACAGTGTTTTTAAATAAATAAAAAACTGTAAAAGATGAGATAAGAGGAAGCTCAAAGTAACAACACAAAAGTAGAAAATAATACATTTATTGTCCCTCTTGCAAGAAAAAAATTGAAGAGCTTTGGTCTTTCTTATTAAGCTCAATCTTTCATCTCATCATTTTCTCTCTGGCATCAGGTAGCAAGATGGGAAAATAGTTTGGATATCTGGATAGCTTTAAAATAGTCCTGCAACAAGACCATATCTGATGAAGGCATATTCAAAAAATCTTTTGAAACAACCTTTCAGTTGCATGCAAAGAGCACAACCCTAAAGCCACATCCACCTTCTTTGAACTCAGCCTACTGCAGAAGATGTTTCTTTTGCAGAAAAACAGCATTGTTTCAACTTCTTAGAGATTATGACAAGTTAGAAAAAACTCTCATTTCTAAAGTCCAATATAAAGTCAAACAACTGTCCTGAAGATACGATTCCAGCTGTTGCCAGATTCTTATCACACTCCAATAAAAAAATGGAAGATTGCCAACGGGGAAGGAACTATTATCCATTACAAAAAGTGCTCTGTCTAATTTCAAGTCACCCGCTTGGAGCAGGTGGGCACAAACTAAAGGCTTCCAAAACACAGTCATATGACCATAGAACATTTGCTGAAAGCATTTTCCTGCTACTAATGTCCAACAGTATTTCACTACTGGGTAAGTACAAAATGCTCTGATGCCTCAAATGTTTGCCATTCAGGAAAAAAAGTTAATCAGTTCCTTTTGTATCTCAGCACTTAATTCAGGTATGGGGTTTAGGCATGCCAACTTGTGCAAGACAGCAGATGCAACAAGCTTGTTAATGATCAAGACCCTCTGTAAGACAGTTGGGGGAGTAACCAGCTCCAGCACTACAATTGGTTTCTGACATTTTATATAAATCCCTTCCAATTCTTATTGTCATTGTTTATTCCTCCCAGATATACTCTTAAGTACTTAATGCTTGTCCGTTATAGTCCAGATGGCAGTGAAGAAAGTGGATTTATCCTTTCTCCCAATAACACTGCGCACCCTTTGGAACTCATCCAGCACAGATAAGCAACCCATCTACATCTTGTTGCTTTACAATTACCACAACGAGCTCATCTACATATACCAAGATCTATAAAGGCACTGTGCCCCCACTGACATGCATTCCACCCACTACTCTCCTAAATTCGATACATAGCTAGAGCATATAATATGCCTGACAAGGAACAACCCTGCCTAATCCTTCGGGCTTCTCTAAATGGAGTATTTAGGCCACCATTGATTTTCAGTCCAAGCGGAATGTCACTATAGAGGACCTGAATCATCGAAATGAAAGAGGGAATCCAAATTCATTTAGTACTTGCAAAAGGTACTGATATTCCACCCGATCAAAAACCTTCTTCTTCTTCAAGGAAATGAGACTACCATGTAAACCAGTTTACAAATATCAAATGTAGCCCTAAAAAAAGAGTTATCATATGTGGACCTGTTGGTATACAGTAACCCTGGTCAGGGTGAACAACATTTCCCAGCATCTCTTTCAGTCTAGTAGTCAACAATCTAGAAAAAAAAAAAACAACTTTATAATCCGTGAAAAGCAAGGCCAGTGGCCTCCAGTTCTTAATATTACATAGATCACCCTTTTTTGGAATGAGGGCAAAAACAGCTCTTCTCTGAGGGGGAGCAATTCTGTTTCCAAGCTCTCTTGAAAACTGTGCCAAAAACTCCCAAAACATCCTGTAAAATTCTACTAAAGCCCATCAATTCCTTGGGCCTTTCTAGTATTAAAATTGTCATTGTTTGTGAGAGTTTCACAAAGGTAACCACTCCCTGTAAAGCCGTTAACCCTTCCTTTGGCACCTGTGGCAGACGAGTAACAAAACTCTCACAAGCATTATTCCTTGTAGTTCAGAATAAAACATTTAGAACTAAATGTTTAGAATAAGAATTTACAGTAATTGTTCTAATTTGAGACGAGTTTCACATTTCTCTTCAAGAGTATCATTTAAACAATGGATCATTCTACCCCATTTTCTTTCTAGTCCAAAAGGTACTTGGTAGGAGTATCACACTCTGTCTCTGTTTGAAAGCAAAATCTTATCAAAGCTCTTTGGACTTTATAATCAGTCAATAGGCTATATGCACACAGTAGTGCTGATGTACTTCTGGTGAAATCTTGACCAGCTCAGTCACTTTTGTTGTCTACACTGCAGTTGAGATCTTTGTTTAGTGGCAAGAATGTCAGAGAAAAAGAAGTTTAAGTTTTAGCATACAGATAGCTGTACAGCAGAACATTGTTGCGTACCTTTATGTTCAGTTTACAGTAACTACAATAAGTTACTTAGTTTTCATACATTTGCGGAAACCTGATCTAAATAGATCATCGCTATCTGGAAAGAGAGTTTTATGGTTAGTCTCCATAACAGAGTCATTTTAAAAATGAGGATTTTTGTGGGCCAGGGTCTCAGACAGGGAGGCACCTATTGAAGAAGGGAGTGGTCCCTATGTTGTTTGAGTGGAACAATTTCTCCGTTCCACTTTTAAGACCGGAAATTTGGGAGAGGATAAAGTAAATGATGGAGGATGACACACTGGGCAAGGAGGAGGATGATAAAATTCTCAAGGACCATGACTGTGCTTCAGGTCTCGATCTAGCAGTTATTGAACTAGCCATTGATGAAAACATGTCTCTCAGAGAGGAGATCCTCCAGCTGAGGAAACACTATGAGACCCTTACAATAAAGCAGCGGTTTGGCATTCACCGTTTTGTTAGCTCAGATAGACACATTCGCTTTTTTACAGGGTAAGATGTCCAACAGACTCATGTTATTACGTGTTAAGCTTACATACATATTTGTCTGTTCCTGAAAAAAGTTTAATAACTAATTATTGAAATTCTGTTTTTTAAAAGAAGCCTAATGTAATCACATATTTGTCCCACGTAAATTCATAGCAGACACAAGTTTTTAATACGTTTTAATCTTACCTTCATAACTGTAAATATAGTTTGAGACATATAGTTTGAAGCCCTTCTTATTTTTAGTTCCAGATGTTTGGCACAATCTTTGAATAATACGTCATTTACCATAAGTCTGGGCACATCTTGGAGTGATCGGATGAAAAATGCCATAGCTATTCTGTTTTGATATCAGTGCCAGAAGTAAAGAAGCTGGATGATGCAGAATGCAGAAGAGAGTGTGCATATAGCCTAGTGTGCAAGTGCAGCTTTTTTTATTTTCAACATGTCTAGGTGCTCACTGCCACTAAAGGAATTAAAGTCCTGCTGGAGTGCTTCTATTTCTTGTTTTAGCACTTTCATAGAATCATTCAAGCTCCATGTAACATTTAGTGAGTGCAGTTGACAGAACTGGTGAAATTGCACTTTCCTAACATCCCACCTTTGACTCAGAGAAGATAACTGATTCATCTTTTCATGCCATCGAGTCTAAAAATATTTTAAACAGTGTTTAAAATGGAAGTCCTGACATAGAAGGCTTTTCAAATGCCAATGAGAGCTTTTGGATTTTAAGCATGACATGAAACCAGTACATGCAATCAATGCATGGTCAGAATTTAAATTTCCACCTAAAAACTCACGTTCATTGAGTCACACTCTGATAGAGTATACTATCTCTTTGCCAGTTGTTTTAGCATAAATGTAAATGAAAAAAACAAAATGCAAGTTTCCCATTTCACCTTTACCTTAAGCATCTGCCCTTTTGACACTTAAGGCAGACACCAATGTTAAACACATTTGCCTGGACAAAGGTTTGACCCAAGACTGAAGAAAACATCTCCTCCCCTGCATTTTCATCATTCTGTTTCTAAGGCAGCATCACTGTGCGTCTCCAGAAGGCAGGCCACTGTCATATGCCTTCCTCACAGGAAAACACACACTTTTGCTACTTTAAGAAGATTTCTACTACCAGCAAAATTACCATTTTTAGATTGCTCATTGGAAAGATAGGTATATTAAAAAAAAGGCATGAATAATACTGAATAATGTAAAAAGTGAAGAAAAGTGAGCCATATGAGTTAGTTTAGCAGAAGCACATAACTTTTTTTAAAATACTTTTAATTCTCAACACTTTCCTGTCAGAAGAACTCCAATTACCTGATCTATTGCTTCAAAAAACTTTCAAAAAGAGAAAACAAATAATAAATCAAATAATTGTCTGATTGGTCTAAGACAACCATTTAATCAACAGTCTCTGATGGTTCCAATATAGGGTGGTTCTGTTTACCTTTTTCATTATTGTTATTCAGTTTAGAGTTAGCATCAGGCAAATCCTGCAAACAATAATAATAATAATCATCCATCCATCCATCCATTATCCAACCTGCTATATCCTAACTACAGGGTCACAGGGATCTGCTGGAGCCAATCCCAGCCAACACAGGGTACAAGGCAGGAAACAAACCCCAGGCAGGGTGCCAGCCCACCGTAGAATAATAATAATACATTTTATTTATGTAGCGCCTTACCAATGCTCAAGGTGATTTGATTTGAGTTTTGGAGTTTGATTGCCGGCAGTGTGTTCATTCCGAGTATCAACACTATCTCCATTATGCCTTGAGACAGTATTTTGCACAGACAACGTCACAGCTGTATCTGTCTATGATCCAGAGGAGCTGCAGGCTGCCTGGTCAGTTAGTTAACTTTTACCACAACTTTATCTGCAATCATGACCAACTTTGCCATATTTAAAGCATTTTATTGGTTCCAAGAAGGTAGAAATTACATATTCATAGGTATCCACTTAGAACCTTAATACTACGTTTAACTCCTCTGCTGTGTTTTTTAAAGTCATTAAGATTTGCCTCCTAAAAGACATAACGTTTTAACTGAGGCCCTTTAACTAAAGGTAATTTTTAAGCTCTGAGATTGTCCATAATGAGATAGCTTTCTTCTGAGAGTCTCATTAGAAAGAAATGGATGAACATTAGATGAAGTGATATTTTTTGTTGGAGTAGTAAGCTCCATTTTCCACCAGTCCATGAACAAAATCTATTGTTGTAACAAAAATAACAACCAATCTACGCATTCTAGAGGTCGAATAAACACTGTTACAGCCTATCACTATCCCCTAAATAACAGGACACCTCTGACATTAGTTGTCTGGTGAGGTTTTCAAAGTCACCGTTCTGAAAATGCACACCCTATGAGGAGGCCAGTCTGGACTTTCTCAGTATAAACTACCCTAATGTAAAGATAAGAAAGTTTACAATAACTAATAAAAAAACCCAGTAGAATTTCACACCTTTAAACTTTCCCATTCTCACTTTCTTATACAGCTCCACCCATTTACCACTCTTGGAAGAAAGAAAGAAAGAAAGAAAGAAAGAAAGAAAGAAAGAAAGAAAGAAAGAATTAATTTTGCATTTTAAATTGAACTTTATTAATCAATACTCAACAAATCATTTACAATATCAAAAGTAAAGCAAAGAAAACCCCAACTCACCCCAAAAGGAAAACAATACAATACAATACAATTTATTTTTGTATAATCCAAAATCACACAAGAAGTGCTGCAATGGGCTTTAACAGGCCCTGCCTTTTGACACCCCCCTAGCCTTGACTCTCTAAGAAAACAAGGAAAAACTCCCTTGGGAAATGCAGTTCAAAGAGAGACCCCTTTCCAGGTAGGTTAGGCATGCAGTGGGTGTCAAAAATAAGGGGGTAAATACAATACAATACACAAAGCACAAGTAACCCTCAATACAGTATAAAAATAAAAATATTACAAGTACGGAGCAGAATTTAACAGTAGATGATATCAAATAACAATACTTAATTCATATGTCAAATAAGAAAAAACAACTCATTATCTTCAAGTTTGCAAATTGCCTCATGAACGCACAATTTTTCCTCAAAAGAATTCATATTTGCAGTCATTCCGCAGAATTTATATTCCAAATACACACTGGCATGAAATATAATTTTAATGTCACGTTGTTTATTTGACTTCACTTGCTCTTTTCTGGATTTAAAAATTACCAGCTTGGCCTGTCCAATGAGGAAAGTACCAATTTGACATTCATCTTGATTATTTTTATTTCCGCTAACACCATAAATAAATACACAATGTTTAAAAGGCAAGTTAAGAACACTAAAAACAGGGTTAAGAACATTTAAAAGAGGCCGAAGTCTAGAACAGAAAAGAAAACAGTGGAAAACAGTCTCTCTCTCTCTCTCTCAAGAGAAAGGAAATTTGTCTGTGACTGAAGGATCAAGCAGTGAGACATAGGAATTAACAGCAATGGTGCCATGCAGCACATGCCATTGAAAGTAGGAAAACTTAATATTGCCAAGGCACATTTTTTAATAGACAATAGATAGCTGTCAACTTCTGCCCTTCTGCCTTTATATAGAAGTCTATTCAGAGTATGGAATCTCCTTGCGCATTGTGTTGACTGAAGCTCTGTCAGTATATTTTGAGCTCTAGAATACCCAGTCCGGGACCTCAAAGTCACACAGCCCATAACAGTCCAATCATCACTAAAGAAAGAAAGAAAGATGTAGTCCTTTAACAAATCAGAATGAATATTCATTATCCCATCAGGTCTGAGTGTTCTAAGTTGAGAATTCCTTTTAAAACATTGAAAAAAATTCCATTGATTCTATTAAGGGCATATGGTATCAAACCTAAATTAACCTTTCTAAAACAGTTACTCAAAGATTTTACTATATCATACCAGATAAAGGTAACATTTCTCAATTTACTTTTAAATTTGTTTTTTTTTTTCAGCAAAGTTTCCATTGATACGCTCAGATCATTGTATATATTTACAAATTCAGGTTGATTTAAACAAAAACAACATCAAGCAAAAAAACAAGAAATATTATGCGCATAGGAAAGGAGATAAAGTGAGAAAATCATGGTTAACAGGATAGGGAAGTTCAAATACCAGAAAGTCAAAATGAAACCAGGCAACAGGATCAAAAGAGGCAAAATGGAATCAAAATCAAAAATACTGAAGAGAGATCTAAGAAGGTCTACTTGAATATAAAGATGGCTATCACTAAAGAGAAAAGGGTTTCATCATATCAAATTCACCGAATTCGACCGAAGTATACAGTAAATAATTGTAACAAAGAATTTAGCAAACAAAAAAAAGTCAAAAATATTACAAGATAATCAGGAATTGACTGCTGTTTAATTTGGATTTCATTTTGACTCCTGGCAGATGAGTATTCTGTATTGATTTTGCATGTTCTCCAAGGTTTTCTGTTTGCATTCAGCATGCTTTGTGAACAACTATTTCTTCATTTACGTTATAGTTGTTTTCTATCTGATATGTATTGCTCTACCCAGGAAAATATATATAAAATGCATGGTTTAATACTAAAATAAAAATATATTTTTACTGATCAAAATCTGTTTAATGGATTATCAAAACCCTTTAATATGCTAGAGATGCAGCACGGCTACTGTATTATACACACACATACATTATTTTATGTTTTATACTTCATACGTTCACTAAGACATACCACTTGCCAACAATTTGTACCTAAATGTGAAACTGTTTTTTAAATTATATGTAAAATTGAATTTAATGTAATTAATGAAATATATAAATAAAATTGACTCTGCTTTGGTCCCTTTGCGGATGTAAAGATTTACTGACCGAATTAAAAACTGCCAAAATTGTGAAAGTTCACTATGTTATGTTTAGGATTTTATGTACTACAGTATATAAATCTTATTTGTTACTGTGATTTTGTCACATATATTTTAATTCATTCATTTTATGAATTAGCTAATTTAAGTATAGGGTTGTGAAATGTCAAACTGCATCTAACCAGCTTAGCATTTAAGACAGGCATCAGTTCTAGGCAGGGGTCCAAGTCAAACTGCATGGCATTCTCACACACATAGCCACAAACTCTCCCCAGGTAGACGACCTCTGAACCTGCCCATCTTATAAATATTGCACCTAACCTATTATCTAAACGCATTGTAAATATATCTAGAATACCATTTATGGACACATTTCTTATTTAACTGAAAGAATATAATTTGAAATTTTTTAAACTGAATTGTTTTCTTCTATCATTTACCAACACCCAAATTATTTATGATTGGCTGATACTGAGAACAATGGACCTATAGTGTTTTTCTACATTAGCAATAAAGTGTAAATGATGATAAGAAGCTAGTACTCAGGTGAACTGATTTTTTGTAAATGCTTACTGATTCAAAACAAATATACCAGCCTCTCAGCAGGCCTCTTTTGTGTTGCAGAAGTGCTTTAAACATGAAAGCTGATTGGCTGATATTACTGAATCATTTTCCAGTATGGACAGGGAATAAAATCAATAGAATTAAAATGAAACCTTGACAGGATGAATCTTAGCAGGGAAGAGCACAGGCACCCTACTGTAGATAATCAAGACATTTATATACATGTTTAAAGCCTGATACATTATTAATTAGCTATCTTTTATAGATAAATTAGCCTTGATTGTCATGTAAAATTGATTTAATAAGAGCCTGGAGGCGTAAGCAGCCTTTTAAAATAAATATTGCATAATCTGCTAATTAAAAGTTTTTTTTCTGTAATCAGTACAGTTATTTACGCCATCGTTCTGTATATAAATTATTGGAGCTGGCAGATGGTTTGACAGAATATGTTTGGCGACATAAAAGGAAACACATATATACTATGCGTAAGCAACTTTTTAGTATGTTGAGAATTTGTAAATGTGTTTGCGATGTCCAAGTCTCTGAAATCCTCAGTCTGTTTCACAGATATTGCACCCTCTTTCTGATTAAAAGATGTGTTACATGATGAAAACCTATTGCCTCTGTTACTTGAGAGGGGCTTGTAGGAGTCATGTTATAAAAGATAAGCTTGATATTTTTCAAGTCAAAATTCTTTTCTAAATTTAAGCAATTTCTTTAAATTTTCACACATACGTAGCCTGTCATGGCCTTTTAAATGGAAGCCACTAGAAAATAAAAGACTACAAACTTACCAAATATGTCCACTTTGAAATTGCAAAAGTTTTGATATAAGAAAACCTGCCTTCTTTGTTTATGACACATGTTTTTGACAACAAAAGGGATCTGGAAATAATAATTTTACTTCATATTCCTGGTAGTATTTTTACTTGAGATAAGAATTAATTTTCTATTTGCTTTTATGATAGCAGCGGCCTTAGTGGGAGGAGTTCTCACATAAATATGGAAATTAGTCAAAGGCATACCAGGCATGTGACAGGAACAGTTTAGTGTGATTTTGTCTTTTGAAAGGAAACCTCACTCCTCATGGTGAAAGGCTGTTGTGAAATAAACCAAAGACAAAGAGTAGATGACAAAGGAGAACGTCGTAAAGAATTCAACAAAACATTGGTGCGATACACATGCAGATCAGTTTAGAGATAATGAAAGTACTAAAATTCGAAAGTCTCAAAAAATGACAGTAAAGTTTGCATTAGCGCAAACAAACAAATTATTACTTGGTGAAATAATGGAACAGCGTAAAGAGATTGAATATATTGTTCGGATTTAAACTTTAAGTCAGAGACTTGTAGAACGTCTAATTCGTGTTGCCATCTAGGAAAAGTAGTATTTCTTCCCAATGAAGAGGCGTATCCATGAGAATTAAAAGATTTGTTGTTTGGTGAAAGTGAAATCCACATATGCGAGTGCCAGAGACACGAAGTGGCTGGCGCTATGCACCAGCTGGAGAGGTTAGCGAGCAAAGCGAGCAGGGGGCAAAGCCCCCTAGTTTTGTTAAAAAATAACAAGTATTAAGTATTTTTGAAATGTGTGTGCAATCTCAGGATACAGATCATTGCTCGATAATTTTCTTGGCTTGAAAAATTTGATTTATTTAGTAAGTTTTTAATGTTATTTTCTGGTGGTGCTCCATGCCATATGACTTTCATTATAAAACACCCGGACAGGCTATGTATTTTTTTAATTAATAGAAAACGTTTAACTTTAGAACACAATTTTGCATGGTAAATACATATATACCATGTTTGTGAAGAAATAACTTCAACTTGAAAAATGCCAAACTTTTGTTTGGGTGATGATTTAAGTGTATTCTCATTTGCTGAGATGCTGCTCATTATAGATATTTCAACTACTGAACTTTGTTTGCAGTGCCCCCAGAAAAAAAAATCTCAAACTGATATATCACTAACATTCTACTTTAAAGTTAAATTTCTAAAATCTGTGTTCAATAAATATGTGATGTGACTGCAGCATTTAAAATGACATGGATCCAAAACTGTAGCATCATCCTACATTTTTTTGTCAGCATGATTAAATGGTACAGTGTGCAGGCTATAATCTAGTGACATTTTATATAATGTAAGAAGAATATAAAACAAACTTTTGTAAAATATACATTTCTTGGAGACGTATGAAACAAAATGTTGTAAATTTCACAATCATGTTCAAAAGTAATGATAAATATAATATATAGAGAAATATGTTGTCATGTGCAATTGTAACATAAATCTGTTTGATTCTTTAAATAAATGTTTCCCAGTGAAATTCACAGAGGAGCAGTGGTTAGTGCTGCTATATCATTGATCAGGCTTGTTGGGTTTGAATCCTATACCCCAGTTACTCTCTGTGTGGGGATTGCATTTTCTTCTTTTATGTATGTGGAGTTTCTTCCTACATCTCAGATATGCCTGTTTTAGTTTAATTTCAAAATTTGATGTTTGTTCTGTGAGTAGAAGCAAATTCTGCTATGGAGTGGTACCCCTCTAGGGCTAGTTTTAAGAATATCATATTTTTAAAATACTTCAGATATATCTAATTTTGGTTTTCTATTGCTCTTTTTTGTGGTGTCTCTTCTAGGATTGGTTACTACCTGTTTATATGCCAGACTTGGCTCTCCTAAGCACATGACTTGGTTCAAGTAAATCTGAAAATGGATGAATGTGCCTTGCATGGGTGGATGTATATTGCAATTTTTTACTCAGGCATATATATAGATAGATAGATAGATAGATAGATAGATA
This sequence comes from Polypterus bichir lapradei, assembly GCA_026402145.1. Lineage (NCBI taxonomy): Eukaryota > Metazoa > Chordata > Cladistia > Polypteriformes > Polypteridae > Polypterus > Polypterus bichir. Next base: position 19,248,746 of record JANRMT010062798.1, read on the forward strand.
CTTTATTAATCCCAAGGGGAAATTCACATAATCCAGCAGCAGTATACTGATACAAAGAAACAATATTAAATTAAATAGTAATAAAAATGAAAAAAGTTAGCATTTACTCCCCCGGGTGGAATTGAAGAGTCGCATAGTGTGGGGGAGGAACGATCTCCTCAGTCTGTCAGTGGAGCAGGACAGTGACAAAAGTCTGTCACTGAAGCTACTCCTCTGCCTGGAGATGACACTGTTCAGTGGATGCAGTGGATTATTCGTGATTGACAGGAGTTTGCTTAGTGCCCGTTGCTCTGCCACAGATATTAAACTGTCCAACTTTACTCCTACAATACAGCCTGCCTTCTTAACAAGTTTGTCCAGGCGTGAGGCGTCTTTCATCTTTATGCTGCCACCCCAGCACACCACCGCGTAGAAGAGGGCACTCGCCACAACCGTCTGGTAGAACATCTGCAGCATCTTACTGCAGATGTTGAACGATGCCAACCTTCTCAGAAAGTATAGTCTGCTCTGACCTTTCTTACATAGAGCATCAGTATTGGCAGTCCAGTCCAATTTGTCATCCAGCTGCACTCCCAGGTATTTATAGGTCTGCACCCTCTGCACACAGTCACCTCTGATGATCACAGGGTCCATGAGGGGCCTGGGCCTCCTAAAATCCACCACCAGTTCCTTGGTTTTGCTGGTGTTAAGATGTAAGTGGTTTGAGTCGCACCATTTAACAAAGTCTTTGATTAGCTTCCTGTACTCCTCCTCCTGCCCACTCCTGATGCAGCCCACAACAGCAGTGTCATCAGCGAACTTCTGCACATGACAGGACTCTGAGTCATATTGGAAGTCTGATGTATATAGATTGAACAGGACCGGAGAAAGTACAGTCCCCTGCGGTGCCCCTGTATTGCTGAACACAATGTCAGACCTGCAGTTCCCAAGACGCACATATTGAGGTCTGTCTGTAAGATAGTCCACAATCCATGCCACCAGGTGTGAGTCTACTCCCATCTCAGTCAGCTTGTCTCTAAGGAGCAGAGGTTGGATGGTGTTGAAGGCGCTAGAGAAGTCCAAAAACATAATTCTTACAGCACCACTGCCTCTGTCCAGGTGGGAGAGGGATCGGTGTAGCATATAGATGATGGCATCCTCCGCTCCTACCTTCTCCTGGTATGCGAACTGCAGAGGGTCGAGGGCGTGGCGGACCTGTGGCCTCAGGTGGTGAAGCAGCAGCCGCTCCATGGTCTTCATCAGATGTGACGTCAGAGCAACAGGCCGGAAGTCATTCAGCTCACTAGGTCTTGATACCTTTGGGACAGGGGTGATACAAGATGTTTTCCAAAGCCTTGGGACTCTCCCCTGATCCAGGCTCAGGTTGAAGATGCGCTGTAGAGGACTCCCCAGTTCCAACGCACAGGCCTTCAGCAGTCGTGGCGATACACCATCTGGACCCGCTGCTTTGCTGGCACGAAGTCTTTTCAACTCTCTGCTCACATGGGCTGCTGTAATTGTGGATGGGGATGTCTCACCTATGCTGGTACCAGCAGAAGGATGGTTGGAGGATGCAGTACTTCGAGGTGATAGTGGTTTAGGGTGATCAAACCTATTAAAGAAGTTGTTCATTTGGTTTGCTCTCTCCACATCTGTCTCGATGGCGGCACCCCGCTTCGAGCTGCAGCCAGTGATAATCTTCATCCCATCCCACACTTCCTTCATGCTGTTGTTCTGCAACTTCTGCTCCAGCTTTCTCCTGTACTGCTCTTTCGCCGCCCTGAGTTGGACTCGGAGTTCCTTCTGCACGCGCTTTAGCTCATGCTGATCACCACCTTTAAAAGCCCTTTTCTTCTGGTTCAAAAGGCCCTTGATGTCACTTGTAACCCATGGCTTGTTGTTAGCATAGCAGCGTACTGTTCTTACTGGAACTACAATGTCCATACAGAAGTTGATGTAATCAGTTGTGCATTCAACAGCCTCTTCAATGTTCTCACTATTTGACCCCAGGAATATATCCCAGTCTGTAGTTCCAAAGCAGTCTCTCAGAGCCTGCTCTGCCTCAGGGGACCACTTCCTGAATGAGCGTGTGTATATATAGGTAATGTTCCAACTATATTTAATGGAGTTAAGCTATCACAGCTTTTTTTTCCTAGAACCTCAATACAGACACATTTTATTACGCATACCATGCAGGAGAATGTTTTAACTTTTTAAATATACTGTTCAAGAAAAGGTGCTGAAACAGATTTTTCAAAAGTGCCACTCTGCCATGTGACTTATCAGCTTCTCCTTGGGATATGCCGATACATATTGCAAGGGTCACAAATGAACCACATTATGTGTAGATGTATTAGCATAACCAGATTGAGGAAAAATGACAGTTTAAAACCTTGAAATTCTTAACAAATTATCATTTTTAACACATTGTTCATTGGAGTATTTGTGCTGTATGCAGCTACACTACTTATGAATTGTACTTACAAAGGAAAATGTATATGTTCTGTTCACTTAATTAGAGCCTAGAGTTGTAACCAGCTGTAACCAGTGCATTCAAAAACATCATATTAATTATGACTTGATTTATGCTATAGTTTACAGAATGAATTATAATATCAGATAGACTTCCCATTGTGAAACAAATTATAATATGACATTTTTTAGATTTGCTAATGTTTTAAAGGCAATTGCTTATCCATCCATTTCCTGAATCTAATAGTACTGTACAATTTTCCCAGACGTGGCTGAGAAAGTACTACAAGTTGGCATTGTGGCCTTGAAACCTGGTAAGGTTTATTTTCTATAGAATTAAGCTGGTTGGAGTTTTTGTTTTCCTCTTCTTCCTGGCAGTCTGACCATAGCATTTGTTATTTTGCATAAAATTTTATTTTTCATTCGTACTGTTTTAGATAACCTGTTATAAATAACTGTTCTTCAGTTGTTTAGTTTGTTTTGTTTAATGTTTTACTTTCTTTTTTTACTTTTGTTGAGTTATTAGCACTTTAAGGTATGTGTTTGAAAATGTGCTATATAAACAAATGTTGTTGTTGTTGAACTATTTATACGTACCTGGAAACAATTGCAAAG
>JANRMT010062798.1:19296811-19327122 GCA_026402145.1 Polypterus bichir lapradei
ATATAGAATATAAATAAAGGGAAATTATATTTAAGCTATTTAACACACTAGCCAGGCTTTATCTGGAGAAATGTATGGGGTTTTAGTCTCCATATTATAAGAAACACATAGCAGCACTGGAGAAAGTCCAGGCAAAATCAAGTAGGCAGGCTGATTCCAGAGTAGCTATGAGTTTTGATGAAAGACTGAAGGAGTTGAACTTTTTGAATTTAAGCACACTGAGATTAAAATACAATATGATTGATAGAGTCTCAGCAACAGTCTGGAGCCTTATAAAATGATGCATAAATGGTTTCAGATAATCTTAGTTTGGCAGGTAAACTGCGTGTGTAAGCCATAGCCTGGGAAATATCTACATATGTGGCACAACAGATGTAAAGACATGTACAGCATCAAAAGTATAAATTTAAGAAAATAAATGTGGTCAGTGATTTGGGGCTTGGGGATTCTCTGTTGAATTAAGATGGTTTAAGAATGTTATGTTACAATCAGAATTAAATAAAAAAACACAAATACCATTGAGTAGAAGGCTTATACAGAAAACTTTTTTCCAAATGCAGGTTCAGAACAGGATCAGAGTACTGACTGTGTGCTGGTTCCAAATTTATGGCACACAAAACACACGTTGGATAGGAAAAATAAACAGAAAACTGTGTGTGAGTACTGGCATATCTGCAGGACCCCACTATTCAGCTCAGCAGGCAGAGCTGTGCATCATTGGATGGCTGCTGTCTTCTTGTTCTGCCATTCTGAGAAAATAAAAAATCAGATACATGAAAATGGTGCTGGGATTGAAGAACAGAGAATAAGAATGGTTACTGTAAGTGACCAGAAGGAAGTCTCAGTGATAAGGAGGAATCCAAGATGCTAGTATGACAAACACAATAGAATCAGTTTTAGTAAGTTAAACTCTGAATGAAAAAATAAAAAGAGATAACCTGGCCACTAGGAGGTAAAGAGTGGAAAGAGAGCAAAGACAAATGTCAAGCAGAAAAGCAGACTTGATTTGATAAACAGTAAGAAAATATTAAAACAAATTGTACAGAATGAAGGAAATGAAACGTTAAAATGAAAATAAACACTGGGAAGGGAAAAAAGCCTTGGATGTGTGGCACAGTGGTTAGAAAGACAAGAACATGAGAGGAGAGTGAAGAAGGGAGCTGAAGCAGAGAGAAAAAGAAGGATAGCAGCCTGCTTCACATGCGGCTCGTGTCCTCTGTGCCTCACACAAATAATGAAGATGGAATATTCGATCAGCCGGGAAATTAGGTGCTAAATTTGTTGTGAGATTGATGTCAAAACCAATAAACGGGGGGGTTTGGGAGAAGGGGGGTGACGATACATGACAAAGTGAAGGAGAGAAAACAGGAGAAAAGAAGAAAAAGAGAACATAAATGTGGGAGGAGTAATGTCACAGAGTGGCAAAACAGAAAGAACGAGAGGTGAGGAGGAAAGGAGTGGCAGCTAATAAGAAGTGAAGGAATAAACAGCAGCAAACTTGAGCAGATTATTCACTCCAGGTTCTATGAAGCGTCTGTTTTTACATTGTCAAGGGCAGCTGGGCTTGTTTTACCCCCTGTGGTCTTGTTGTAATACATTCAATCGTTACCAAATTGAATGACTGGTTTATCAGGCCAGCTGGTCTTTTGAGCAGCTTTCCACCTCCTACTTTGTCACTTTCTACTTTCCATATGATTTTATTTGTCAACAAAAATGTGGCATCTACCTACCTAAAGTCATTATGGATGCTTGCTCTCTGTCTTGGGCTGAAGGGAAAAAAACTCTGTACTTCAAGATTGATTGTAATAATAATTTTAACAGAGTGATATGGTGGTGCAGAGGTTTTCCCTGCTGTTTAACAGCTTCATGAACCCGGGTCTGTGGGGATGATTGCATATTCTCCCCATGATTTTGTAAAGTACTTTGGTTTTCCAAGACATGAATGTTAAGCTAACTGATGTGAGCACCCTGTGATAAACTGGCATCTTATTTAAAGCTGGCTTCCTCATGCAGTACCATAGCATCATAAATTGATGGTATTAAACTGTAGTTCTTAATGAGCCTAGAACTGAATGGAGTGCATGAAGTGAATGAACAGATGGATGATGATAATTATAGCAATAATTATGAAAATAGTATTATTATTATTATTAATAATAATAATAATAATAATAAGAAGAAGAAGAAGAAGAAGAAGAAGAAGAAGAAGAAATTGTTTAACCCAATTAAATGTTGCAGGGGGCAGAATACAGTGTATCACAAAGCAGGAAACAGCCCTACCATGTCTGTGAATGAGTGGGCCCTGGGCCAACGTTCACACTGATGTAGCATTAATTTAAAATCATTATTATGAACCCACTAGGTCTGGCTTGTCTCAGTTTAGACCATTTTCTGGTTATCTTAAAATAAAAGACAAAATCCCAGATTTGACTCCATCTTGGGAAACACGCACATACATAGGGTATCATACAATTTAAAGTCTCCATTCAAGCCATACATTTTTAATACTTAGACATTAGAATGAAATTAAATGTCACTCTTTGAAAAATACAAAATAGAAAGTATCTAGCTTTTTCTAAGTCTTATTTCTTATCCAACATTATTGCTTTTATAGGGGTCAGCCAAAGGTTGTCGCCTGCCTTGCATCCAGTGCTGCTAGGAAAGTCACTCGGACTTATGACTCTGTACTGGAAGTTCAATAATACATGATAGGTTATTGCTGTTGAGTTTGCTCTTTTTGTGCACTCGGTTTCATATCTTTTATCACTTTAGTCATCTTAACATACTGTACATAACATAGAGCCAAAGCTTACCTTATTTCTGGTTCCATGTGTTTTTTTCTTGAGTAAATCTTTTCCTTCCTGGTAGTGGACCCATTTCTAGGACCATTTCACTTACATTTTAGCAGACAATTGTTTTTCACACATGCTTAAATTCTCAGGTTATTAGTCTTTTACCCCTTACTGTCACCCTTAATGCACATATGTTGCACTGTATGTAGTTCTCACACCCAAACCACATGATAAATTGTGTGTTTTAGGCAGGAGGTGGGCTCATTCTTTTTTGAAAGTGCACAGCAACTCTTTAGCGCTAAATCAAATCTAGTCTTCATTTTTGATACTAATTAAAAGTTCGGTGACTCCTGTAACTCTTTTTTATTTACTGAAGTAAATTTATTTCTTAAGTTGATGGGATTGTGGTTCTTTTATGATTTCTATGATTTTCTATCATATGATTTATGATTATTCTTATTTTTAGGACTTCAATTGTCTTGTAGAATGAAAAGAAGTGTGCTACAGTATTAACTTGAGATTTTAAACTATGCGGTGACGTCTTTTGCAAAAGGGACTCTTTCAGGAACACATTTGCAGTCTGATAGTGTTTTAGAGTCAATAATTGGGTTTTCATTATATTACTTTTACAATATTATCACTTTGGAAATATGTTCTGCTCAAGTGAAATCTTGGCCTGGAACAATCTTTCTTTGGGGACCATAATGCAACAATGGGATATTAGTAAAGCAAATTCAATTATTTTCACAGCAGCATGCTCTGAATGTTGCACAGATGAGGTGTGCAATTCATAAAATGGAAATTTGGATTCTGCATTGAATGCAGAAACTGGTAAATACTACGACGGGCAAGCTTTTATATAATTATGAGATGTACTATTACAATGATTTTGAATTATTAGCAGGTGTTTTTTCAAATCTGGGAAGGAATGACACACACATACAATTAATATCCATTCTCCTGTCTGTTTGTTTCATTGAGTTACCACAATTTGCAACAGTAGTGTTCCAGCTGTTAAACTTAGATTGTTGCCATGTTCTTACTGCATTATTGTATTTTTTGAGAGGAATTCTGAATTTTTATGAACCATTTAATCATGTATTGGATCTATGATCTTCGGCATTTTCAGTTGATCCGATCCACTTTCAGTTTTTTGGAATTATGCAAAGCATTTATTCTTGTCATTCTTTTCTTCATTTGCAGGTATCACTATTTTTCTATCATTTTTACCATTAATGCTAAAAGTAAATACGGTGTATTATTTACAAGTGTTTTTATGTAAGTGCGTATGTTACTTTTTTAAATACTTTCAAATTCATTAAATTGTTTCACTAGACAGTTGGCGCAGATATTTACTACATAGAGGGGACAGTTTGAACTATTGTTACGTTATTGTTAACCATTTTAAATACGTTATAGAAATCATGAAAAGGAATATTGTCATTTAATAACAATAATTGTAATTAATTCATTACATTTACATAGCGCATTTCTCAAATACCACAAAGTATCTCCTCATTGTGTGAGGCAGTAGCACTACCACTGTGCCACCTGTGTGGTTATTTATAACAATAAACCTGCAGCAGGTCTGCCATTTGTTTAAAGTGTTACACTAACTGAGATTAAACAGTATCTTGTCCATTTGCAGCTATTAATTATTAACCAAAGGTGAGTACCCATGCTTGTTTGAATGTGATTTTTGATGATCTAGCATTCTGTCCAGATTTGGACCCTGATGTTTGTCTGTAGGCTCTGGCCTCTAAAAACCCATAAATTGATTTAAGGTACTTCATAAAATGGACAGATAGATGGATACAGGTTGTGGATCACCACAGCAATGGACCAATGTAGTGGCAAGTTGAATAATTGTTCAAGTCATGTTAATTTCCATCTCTGTGCATACATAGTAACTAAGGGTTAATTAGGACAATTTTAAAAATGCTTGTTACTTAAAAGTTTGGGAACACAAAAACTAAGCATTTTAGAGCTCAAAGGTAAAACTGTGACCACACACATAGGAGCCTTCACAGCTTTATAGCATGTCTGTCGCTCTTCTGTTGCTTGTGTTTTCTTCTGAAGAAATAAATGTTGTACCACAAGTGTTCCTTAGTCATTTTGCTTCTGAAATATCAGAAGTATATCCCGCCTAGGGCGGCACGGTAACACAGTGGTAGCTCTGCTGCCTCACAGTTAGGAGACCCGGGTTCACTTCCCAGGTCCTCCCTGCGTGGAGTTTGCATGTTCTTCCCGTGTCTGTATGGGTTTCCTCTGGGTACTCCGGTTTCCTCCCACAGTCCAAAGACATGCGTGTTAGGTGCATTGGGGATTCTAAATTGTCCCTAGTGTGTGCTTTGTGTGTGTGTGTGCCCTATGGTGGACTGGCACCCTGCCCAGGGATTTGTCCCTGCCTTGCACACTGTGTTGGCTGAGATGACCTTTAGTTAGGATATAGTGGGTTGGATAGATGGATATTCTGCCTATGTTTTATTTATTAAAACATTAAATTTCCTGTTCAAAAATCACATTAGATTAAGTAATGCTCTTTCTGCCTTGCTACTAAAGTACCCTGTTAGCTCCTTTCAGCCCATTTGCTAGCAGAACTTTGTTGTAGTTGGTTGCTGTCCTGGCTGATTTAGCTTTCAGACATCTTATGCAAATCGCTGAATCCATTTGGGATCGCTTTCATGTGATGCTCCAACATTGATGGACTGAAAGCCAGAAGTCTACGTGACCATTATCATCAAGTCCTTCCATGAGAACCCTAAATACAAAGAGGACTGTTTCATTTATGTTAGGTAGATTGCCCAGAGGGGACAGGGCGGTCTCTTGGTCTGAAATCCCTGCAGATTTGATATTTTTTTCTCCAGCCGTCTGGAGTTTTTTTTTGTTTTATTTTTTCTGTCCACCCTGGCCATCGGACCTTACTTATTCTATGTTAATGAATGCTGACTTATTTTTATTTTTTATTGTGTCTTCTATTTTTCTATTTCTTCATTTTGTAAAGCACTTTGAGCTACATTTTTTTTTGTATGAAAATGTGCTATATAAATAAATGTTGTTGTTGGTGTTGTTGAGTTTTTTACATCTTACATTTATTTTACACTAGATGACAAATTATCCAACCTCACCCATGTATATTTGTGTAACAAGTTAGGGTAAGACTTTTGTGATTGTTGAGTGAGGAGCAAGTGTCTCATCTATCATCTTCTCTACCTCCCTTTTCTTTTCTTTGAGCAATAATATTTCTTTAGCTATAGTTATCTTACAGAATTTATGTATTAATGTTGTTTTGTTCTATTTATTGTGTTCATCTGTGATACCTTTATCATGAAGTTCATGGGGTTAATGGTCCACTTATGGGGTACACCTTTCTGCATATGGATGGTGGAATGACAATAAAAATAAAAGATCCTTGAAAGATCCTTGAAAGATCCTCTCTGAAAACTATCAATTTCTCTGATTTGCATGATAGCAGTAACTCCTTGCTCGACTGGAACATTGAATGCTTTTTTTTTTGTATTTGTATTTCATGAATGGATGTTTAATACTAAATTAATAAACTGTATGGCTCGTGGAATTATTGATATAGAATATAAGCTTTTGAAATTTTTTAAACTCCATGAAGCCAATTATGTAAACTGCTTGAACAATAATCTAAATGCAAAATTTCATAACGCGAGACATAGCGAGACACATTATGTGATGTCGATTTTTTTGTTGGTCCTTCGTCTAGGACCCTATGAAATCAGTTTTATTTTAGCACAGATTTAGATTTATTGTTTATAATTTTTAGTTTTCACCATTTTATTTTTACTTGATTCCGATTTTAAGTTTTTGCCAATTTTTTTTTTACTTTAAGAAAGCAGCAACAGCTACAATAAAACAAACAATAGTGAAATGGCACTTTACATTTCTTTTAATTAAATAGCACACAGCACAACTGTACCTTATTGTACCTAAACATAATGGATAGAAGTTAAGGGCATAATGTAATGAATAAATAAAAGTTCAAGGCATTATTGGAATATATATAACTAAAAAATCAGTGCTAATATGGTTTTTTTCCATCTCTCACACACATCACCATTGAAGTACATCATTGTGAGGCACATGGTATTTAGCTCACTAAGTGACTCTCTCTGTTGTCTGTGAGGAGAGTCTTGTATTTACTACTGTACAGCTCCTCTCACAGTCAACAGAGCTGACTGGGAAGTAAATGTAGGGCAATGCTATCTCTGTCAGCATTGGAATACGCTGTCTTGCACCTTTCCATTAATCAGCCAGCTCCACAGAAGAAGAGAGACTCATTGTAGAGGTGAATATGTTCAGTGTGGTACCGTACTGATTCGAAACAGCTATTCCACCTGGCGTTTTCTGCCAAGGGGGGCCTTGGACTGCACAATGTCTGTCATTTACAAGAAGGTTATCTATCTCCTTTTCCTGGCAGGCTTCTTGAAAAAGGCACACTTCATCTACATCAACAATGACGCAACCTCACTGAAGTATTACTAGTGCCTGCCAGGTCTCTCCCACCAAACTGATGACATGACACAAGCAGGTTGAATGTACTCTGTTAGGCATTATACCTTTTAAAAGTTCCTGGTCCACTTTCAGACAGTACTGTATGATACATTTTCTGTAACCACTACTAATATGTCATTAAGATTCAGCTTGTTACTGTGAAGAGACTGAAGTGCTGCCTCAAAAAGGTAGAAAAGATGCAGCTCTCCATACAGATAACATCTGCCACAAAGTATTGGTCTTCAATACCTGTAATTGTAAACATGTACATTTTTGCTGATGATTCTTAAACTTTAACTGTTCACAAATAAAATTGTACATCATTACATCTGTAGCTTAAAAATACATGCATATCTTAAAATAATTAATTACAAATAAAAAGCTAACTAATCTGGAAGACACTAAATCCGGGAATTAAACAGAAAAAAAAAGAAAGCGTGCTCATTGCATCTGAGGAGAAGCCTGCCTATCCACCCAGGTTTGTAGGTGCCAAGCTTATAATAGAAGAGTCAAATGTGGACCTTGCTTACCTCATCACCACAAGGTAAAATATTTATTGAATACAGAAACATTACTAATTTCCAAATGGCAACCTGTTAACAACCAATACCGTTCACTAATAACATTTTTCTATGGGAAAGACTGTTAATACTGGCTAAGTATAATTTAATCAGTTCAATGACTTACGGTAAATACATCCCATACAATTACTGTAGAAGTGGTTTCTCACTGGTTTCCTCAACTACAATCTAAATTTTCTTGTGAAGAATCTTTCAAAGAACGTGTCAAAGAATGTTGTTCAAAGACATGGGGCAAATGAGTTTGGCGATGACTGCTCTCATTTAGGCAGCACACCTCGCTGTTTAAAATGTTTAATAAAGAAAGGATGCATCTTTGTCATTTTTTGGAGAAGAATATCTGACTCCGTACACATGGCCAGGAAGTCCTCTACAAACTGGCATCTTGTATCTGACGATTTTGTTGTTCCTTCCATTGTTCCTGAAGGGGAACATTCATTGATCTTGATTCCTCCTTGTTCTTGAGATGGGTTTTAGATTTGACATGGTCATTGCAAGTATCTTCTCATGTCCAGTCTATAGTATGCTGGCAAAACTTGAAGAAAAGTTGTCCAGACAAGCCAGACAAAGCCAGTTGTATTTAACTTCATATACAACACAAGTCAAGAACTCTCTAGTCATAAAAATGTAGCAGCATACTTTTACTTCTTTAAACATTTTAACAGATCCTCTTAGAAGCTACAATGTCATCTTCATTGTGTGCTTTTGTGATTCTTAACTTGACAGGTTTCCTAACATACTGTGCAGTCTAATTTGATGCTTTCAATTTTAAGATTATCAACTTGCAATTAGTTGATTAGTTGTGACAACTAGTTGATTAGTTGTGACTCTTTAAAGCTCCTTCGTAAGAAAGCAACTATAGTAGCTGCTTTTGCTCATTTTGTCTTTTTTAAAACTTTTTGACAAAAGCAGAAGCTTCCACCTTTTGCCTAAAATGCATGATTAATTGACTGATTGTGTATTGTTCTGTATATGTGTATTAATTTCAACCTTCATCATTATATTAGTATTGCAATAATCAGAAACATATTAGTAATTAATTTCAGATGGTTTTGCTCTGTTCTGATGGGCTGTTATTTTTTATATATTCATGTTTTTTTTTAACCAATCTGCATGTTTTTCAATGGGCACGGCCATTTTGTGATATTGGTTGTATCACATCACTTGGGCAACATAGAACACATCTGTGCCAACACAGCTGTAAAAGAAGGCAAAGCATCTGAAGTCTGACCACTTTAAGAAAGACTTTGTTAGACACTAGTACTCAAACAATGTCAAGAAAAAAAGAAAACAATTTGGTTAATTCCCAGTAATATGAAGAAATATACAGTATACAACAATGTAAGCGTACCAACGTTGTTGATGTTCCTGACAATTCTTTGTTACTTACAAACTCCCAAGGTCTTTGCAGTCTTTGCAACTTGCAAATACTCTTGTAGACTTCCAAACTGTCCTGTTGAACCTGTTATTTTTGAGACACTTGGCTTTAGGATTTGTGGCTCAATATAAATGTGGTAAAAATATGATTACTATTTCACTGTTATGCTCCCAAGTAAATATTAAATAATGAGGATTATTTCTTTGGTTTTACAGATGTACTAATTTTATTCCCATTACAGTAGTAGCCATCACATCTGAGATAGTCAAGTAACACTTTACAACAACAAGAACAACTGTATATTTCTTGTATAGCCAAAAATCACAGAAGAAATACCTCAAAGGGCTTTAACAGGCCCTGTTTTTGACAACACATTGACTCACTAAAAGGACAAAAAAAAAAACCTGTCAAAAAAGCTTCTAGGAAAAAAAATGGAAAAAACCTTTGTAAGGGCAATGGGTGATGGGTGTCAAAAAAGTGGGTAAATACAACACACAAAACAGAATTGCCAATCTATCACTGCCATCAGAGAAATACAATACAATAGTACAAAATACTTTGTTCTTGCATACTGGTCCTCACCAAATGGAGTGACAACTCTCAAGGCAAAATGAAAGAATATATTATACCACTTATTAAATACACAACTAGCACAAATAAGGATACAAATTTATTATAACACATCAAAAATAAAGTAGTAACTAATAGCAGCATAAATGAAAAACAACAATATCTGTCCATCAGCTAATTGTAGAACCATGGTCAGATGGTAGAAAAGGAGTCAGACAAGCTAGACAAAGTCGGAGTCCTGAAGACCTCAGCCAGCTAGCCACCTCCCCCATCACTTAAATAGATTCTGTCACAATTTTAGTGTTAGTCTACAGACCACAAGGGCTATATTTATTGTTCATGAGTAAATTTGGCAACCTTTTATCTAATTTGGCTATAGATTATAATCATGTAGTATTGATGGTGGATTTTAATGTACACATTAATGTGGAAACTGACACTTTCAGCAAATGTTTTACTTATTTGTTAAATTCAGTAGGATTTTGCCAGATTGTCAAAGGTCCAACTCATAATCATAACAACACATTAGGTTTAATTATAACTTACAGAGGTGAAATTCAAAATTTAAATATTACTCTACTAAATTAAATTATTTTGCATCACTAAATCTCTGCTTTAAAATGTACAGATATCTTGAGTAAGTTAAGTGTAATCATGAAAAATAATTTAGATCTGCTAAAATCAAATTATAATATAACCTTGGGAGAGGCTTCAGATGCATTGGCTCTCCCTAACAAAAGTGATCAAAGCGCATTGAAACTCACCCTGGTTTAACGAGAGCACTTAAATTAGGGTGTCAAAAACTGGAGCATAGATGGAGAACAACAAAGCTGCAGGTCTTTCAGATTACATGGATTGAGAGTGCTAGGAAATATAACAAAGCTGTATTTAAAGTCTGATTAAACTACTATTCTAAAATAATAGATAACAATAATAATCCTGATTTACTGTTTAGAACAGTGTCTAATCTAGCAAATGATAATTCAGAACTACAGTGCAAAATACCAACCAATATTAACAGTACAGACATCTTGAAGTTCTTCAATGAGAAAATCTAAAATATAAGATCCCAGATCACAGCATCAGAGTGAAATCTAATTCTGGCTTGGCAAACCCTATCTTGTCTTGCATTCAATACTTTAGAAATTTGTATCCTGTGACATAACAGAAAGTCCTAACTTTAATTCCTAAAATGAAACCTACTACTTGTTCTCTAGATCCAGTGTCAACAAAACTAGTAAAAAGTGCAACAGATGTTCTTAGCATTATCAACAGCTCATTAATGAAACCATTACTTGAAAAGTCAGACCTAGACACACATATACTTAATAATTAATAATTATCAACCCATTTCAAAGGTATCCTCTTTAATAAAAGCCCTGTGTGCGTCCAGTGTCCGTGTGTCTTCTGGTGAAGTGCACATGCGCGGGGTCACACGGCACGTGTTCAGTCTCTTCCTGTGCATTCCCTGTGCAGACACACACATAGGCGCATGAGAGACAGACACGCACACACAGGCACGTGCACGACAGACACACGCACACACACAGGCGCCCACGCGACAGACACACGCACGCACACATGCACACACACACACACAGGCGCGCGCGGGACACACACACACAGGTGCACGCGGTTCGCACACACACACACAGGTGCGCGCAGGACACACACACACACACACACAGGTGTGCGCGTGCATTGTTGCAGTGTTACTTTTCTTGGTTGTTTATTAATTTTTCAACTGTTCATTTTTTTCCCCTATGCTTAAAGCTCATTAAAAAAGGTGTTTTTAGCGAGCGGGTTGTAAGGCTATAGCGCGAACTCTTCCAGTCTTAGTTTTCTCAGTTGTTCAAGGTTTTCTGAGTGTTATTCAATGTTTTTACATTTAGTTTACTATTACGCTGTGCATTCAGTGGTATAATTAACTATATTTGTGCTTAAAAACGTAAAAAAATATATATTTACATACAGTTCATACGGTCTGGAATGGATTAATTGTATTTACATACAATCCTATGGGGGGAAATTACTTCGGTTCACGACCAAATCGGGTTAGAATCAGAGTTTTGGAACGAATTATGGTCGTGAGCCGAGGTTCCACTGTATTACTGTCATACAAAATTACAGGCATTTTACGGAAATACAAACCAGTATTACTGAGAGAGAAAATTAAAGGCACATAATACAGTGACGTATATTACAGCTACATACAAGGTCCCTTGCCATTTAATATAGACTGTTCCTACTAATGTTTATGCACTACTGTTCTAGCGCCCGTTATTGTAACGGGCTTAATGTCTAGTTCTTAATAAAATACTTGAAAAAGTAGTCACCTTACACATCACAATTTATTTGAGAAATTCCAGTCTGGCTTCCACATTGGTCATAGTACAAGTGTTTTAATCTGGAATGGTGGTTGTGTGTGATCTGATATCCTCTGATGAAGGAAATTCCACTGTAATTATGTTGTTAGATTTAAGCGCAACATTTGATACCATTGATACCATTTTAGTACACAGGCTGGAAACTGACACTGGGCTTCAAATTAATTCCAGTATGTAGAGAAATATGATGATGATACTTCATCATTATACACAGAAGTGAGATATCGTGTCTTGCAGGGCTCAGTATTGGGACCTTTATTGTTTTCATTATGCATTATACTGCTGCAATGTGATGTTCACTGAATGTTCATATTGTTTATACAACTTTCAGTTAATTCAAAACAAGAAAATACTAACAGATTATCCATGGTTAAGTTTAGAACGGGGTGGCACGGTGGCGCAGTAGTTGCGCTGCTGCCTCGCAGTTAGGAGACCCAGGTTCGCTTCCTGGGTCCTCCCTGCGTGGAGTTTGCATGTTCTCCCTGTGTCTGCGTGGGTTCCTCCTATAGTCCAAAGACATGCAGGTTAGGTGGATTGGTGATTCTAAATTGGCCCTAGTGTGTGCTGGGTGTGTTTGTGTGTGTCCTGCAGTGGGTTGGCACCCTGCCTGGGATTGGTTCCTGCCCTGTGTTGGCTGGGATTGGCTCCAGCAGACCCCTGTGACCCTGTGTTTGGATTCAGCAGGTTGGAAAATGGATGGAAGTTTAGGACATATTTCAAGATCCTCCTTTTAACATATGAAAACCTTAAATGGCCAAGGTCCTGCTTACTAATCTGAATGTATACTTATAAACCGGAGCTCACATTAAGATCTCAAGATGCCAGTCTACTTATGATTCCAGGGATTCGTCAGATAACAATGGGAGGTCATGCTTTAAGTTACAGGGCCCTAAAGCTGTGGAATGTTCTGTGTGCTACTATAAGAGATGCCCTGTCAGTCTCAGCTTTAAAATTGAAGCTGAAGACTCACTACTTCACCTTAGCATACCCTGAGTAGAGCTGCTGGTTAACTGTGCATACTGGATCCCTGCTGTTAGTCATTAGTTCTAAAATATATGTAATACAATATTTATAAACTGTTACTAACAAATGCCTATTCTGTTTCTTTACTCGTTATTCTCATGTTGCACTTGGTGACACTGCTGTACTGCCAAGTTGTTTTTGAAATCTGTCCTAAGCTAAACTAGGAGCCAGTGTAGAATAGGGCCCATTAGAATAGGTCCTTTAAAGGTTTGCTATAGTACATCTATTATTAACTTACTGCTGTGTACAGTAATACAAAGCCTTTGATAAGGTCTGCTTATGTAATTGTATAGTAAATGATAAATACTTTAATGCACTGTAGGTAGCTACTATTATACAATGTTATGAAATTCTCTTCACATTATTCCCAATAGCTCAAAAGTGTCTTCCCAAAATAATCAAATGCATAAGGCTATGAGGTTTTTATTTATTTGAATTGTGTTAGATATATAGTCAAATCCATGCATTAAAAACACTGTCAGTTAATAAAAAGTAGAATGGATATATTACAAAGGTCAGGTGAAATTGGGGAGCATCCACCAGTACAGAGCGATGCTGCACCCACCACATAACAAAACAGCTCGGGATCCCGGTTAGCAAGCCCCAAGGCAGACATGCGGACTAGTCCCACCCTCCAGAAATGACCATCTCTCTGCGGCAGCCAGATGTTACGTGGGCATCCCCTTGGCCTGGTCAATGAAGAGCTATGACTATTCAAAGGTGTACCCACATGCAGAAATCTGGCCAATCCTAGGTCTGCACACCTCAGAGAGTGCCACCACTGAAATATGGAGTTTATGGAGCTCCTCTGACAGCAGAGGAAGAAGATCATCATGCTTGAGAAATAAGATGTTCCACTTAAATTGGGACCCAAGTGCTGCCATGCAGCAGGTGACGCCTCAGCACCACACCAGTTCTGATCCCCAACAAGCCTGACTGGCGGTTTTGACTCTTCTGAGGATGAGGTTCCAGAGGACTTTCCTGCACCCCCTTCATACTGTGAGCAACCTTCTTTAGGGCAGCTGCAGCAGACCTACTCCCATGGAAAGCAGAAAGGAGTCCTGTCTGCCTTTTCTAAGCTGTGTGAACTTTTTTTACAGTGGGTAGAGTGCCAATTTTGCCACCAACCTCCAAGTTTTCCCTGCAAGTGGGAGGACCACTTGCAGAGCCAGAGTCAGTTTAACGTGATACCCAGGATACAGTATATTGCGAAAGAATGTGATTATTTCAAAATTAAGAAATCTCTTTTAGAAGAGGCTCTCTATGTTGACCTGATGAATTCCTTTTTAATTTACAGATATATTTTTAACAATTTGGCTATGAACTGTTATATTTGTTAAAGTAAATATTGCTTCAAGAATAACTTATTCATGAGTTGTTAATTTATCCTTCAGTCCTTATATTTGCATATTTGGGCTTAAAAAATGAATGAATGAGCTTAAAAGTTATATACTGTATTTTTTTATTTTTATAACAGATTCTCATTCACTTCTGGCAAAATGTGCAAACAATATTTTAAAAACTCAATGGAGTTTTGCCCAGGATTGGCTTCTTGCTACAATATGCATACTATTTTGTGGTAATGTACAATTTTCAACTGCCTGTTTAGTTGCTATTCATTTAACTATGTTTATTTCACTCACTTAGTTCCAATATGATGGAAGATGTGTCAGAGCTCTGTCAACTAATTATTATTTAGGGAGTTATATCCGAAAGAGATCAACTTTAAGCTAACATCAAGGAAAATTTTCAAGTGTGTCTGATTAGTGCACTCTGTTTTTTTTTAAGAGACATGTTTCTTTAAAGTTGTAGAGTAATTTTTACTATAATTTTGTACCCTAATGCCTGTTGAAGGGTAAAGTAATGAGGGCATTTACTTCATGTAGCCAAGCTGGAAGCTCTTCCCTTTCACAACAACACTGGGGAATAACTCTTGCATATGTGCTGTGAGAAAGATGATCATTTTAATTAATTTGATGACACTTACATGTTAGAGACTGATGCTAAGTGAGCAGGGCAGTTCCCAGAGGGCAGTGACAAGTAGCTATGACTCCCCAGAGTACAGCAGAGGTCACTGCATTAACTGCATCCTCAGTGTCATTCTTAGGACCTGAATGGGCAGATTTTCTTTAGATTCATTTAACTGCTGTGCAGGACTGTGACAAAGCCTAGGTTGCCACTGTACGTCCATTGTTTGTCAAAGATTTTTTGAAGTGCCTGCAAGAACATTGACGTCAATCCAAAATCAATAATAATGGTGGACTAGTGCTAAATGAAAAATAATAAAGGATGTCCTTGAAATATAGTGGGGCTAGGAACCAATGGGGCAGCATGGTGGCGCAGTTGTAGCACTGCTGCCTCACAGTTAGGAGACCTGGGTTCGCTTCCCGGGTCCTCTCTGCGTGGAGTTTGCATGTTCTCCCCGTGTCTGCGTGGGTTTCCTCCCACAGTCCAAAGACATGCAGGTTAGGTGGATTGGCAACTTGTAAATTGGCCCGTGTGTGTGTGTGTGTCCTGCGGTGGGTTGGCACCCTGCCCAGGATTGGTTCCTGCCCTGTGTTGGCTGGGATTGGCTCCAGCAGACCCCTGCGACCCTGTGTTCGGATTCAGCGGGTTGGAAAATGGATGGATGGATAGGAACCAATGTAATGTATTGAGCCAAGGCCATGCACACAGGAACACATACTAGCAAAACTACAGTACAATGACTTGCTGTGTTATTAGCTATACTAAATTAGAAGCATGGTCTGCCTTTAAAACATCATGCATGCATTGTCCAGGAATGTTGCACCTGGAGGAAATTGTGTTGTGCATTTGCTGTAAATTGAATGAATGCAGAGTTTTGCTATGAACAAGCATTCCCACTTCTTCCTGAAGATTCTCAAAAGGGTTGAGACCTAGGAAATGTGTAGGACACTAAAAGAATGAAACTTTGCTGCTCCCAGCAACCATTTTGTGATGGTATGTGTCTTGTCATATGTTACCCTATTATGCTGGAAATGCTCATGTGGATAAACCTAATAAATTTTGAATTTGTTGCCTAGAAAAACAGGAACCACTGACAGAAATGCAGTTCTAGTAAAGGATGACCTATAAGGTGACTGAAACAAAAACACCTGATATTCATATTGAACTAGTCTGAATAGTTAACATAGCCTAATTAACAACTGAGGCATTCTTCATGAATTATTTTGTGTCTGCATAAATACTTGATTGATTCTAGACTTATACATGATGCTACTAGAATAGGCTTCCATTTACCTTAACCTCATTGTGTAGCACCCAGATTAAAAAATACAGATGGATATTACTCATGGATTTACTGTTGTAAGCAATTAAGTCTTGTTTTCAAATCACATTTTGGTTGTTTTCTTTCAATGAAAATAGTAAAATAAAACTGTACTACAGACAGGGCTTGTTTTTTCTGTTGATCTTCTTCCATTTATTTCTCCTCCTTTTTGTCCCACATTCCCCTTCCAAAATGTTTTAACATGCCTCCCACTTGAGATTTCCATGTGCAGGCTAGACTGCGAGCTTTAGAGGAATTAGAGATGAGAAGGACAAATTAAACTCTTTACCTGCTCATTGAGGACAGAGAAACATGTACAAGTTACTACACTAAAACCTCTTTCTGCTCCCTAGCCTTCTCACACACTCCATTTCCCACCTCCCAAAGCTCCATAGCTCTTGCCTTTCAAAGTGGAAAAGCCTGATGCTAACAGTTAAATAAATGACTTGAAATCTCAGCTTTTATACCCACCCCCCCCCCCACCCCCCATCCTCCTGCCTCTTATCTCTTTGCTCTCAGTATTTTCTGCTTCACTGTTTTCAGCTTCTGTTGTATTTGTTTTGAACAGAATGAAATTTTGAGCCAACAGACAAATTTAATTTCACTTTTTAGTTTTTCTTTGCCTTTTTTTCTGCAACTGCCTTTAGTTTGTTTAGAACTGAATTAAAAAGTCTGGTATGCTTCCTCACTGTAAAAGTATTTTTTATTACAGGTTAGGAACTCTCACGTTCTGCACTTGCCAAAGTAGGGAAGACTTTTGCTACTTTCCAGTTCAGTGTATTATTCTACTGCCTGCACCTTTCATTAAAGCACTTTAAGCCATTTCTTTTTCTTTCTTTCTTTCTTTCTTTCTTTCTTTCTTTCTTTCTTTCTTTCTTTCTTTCTTTCTTTCTTTCAGCCTCTGTCCTGTACTTTTCCTTTAACAATACATTTCAAGTTTTTGTTATGTAAAATAAACTTTTTTTCAGTGCATGCTTATAAACTGAATGAGATATAAAAAAACTAGTGTGTTTCTTTTCTACGCTCTCCACTTATTCTATCATGTTCCCAGACTTTCAGACTTTTATTACATTTTCCAATCCCTCTTCTGTGTGCTAAAGGTTAAATAGTCTTACTGCTTTCAATATCCTGAAAATTAGTCCTTATCTTAGTCCATTCATTTTCTAAGTGTCTTTATCTATAAGTATGTTAAGTGTCAGCATATCCCTGCAGCATCAGAAAACAGAATGCTATTGTCAATGGAATGTAAGTCCATGCCAGGACACTCTCCCATCGCCACTTATTACAATTCAGAGTCATTATTCAAACCAACCTACGTTTCTTTTGTCTTTGGCCAAGGATGAGATTCCTCATGCAAGACCCACGGAGAATATGTAAAAATTCCAAGTAAACAGCCAAATACAATTAAATAATTGTAGTTAACAGCAGTATCATTGTTTTTTCCATAGTTCACCCTGTTTCATGGGCATCTACTTCCAAAGTCCTCATGTACTTTAGTTCTGAATGTACTGTTCTCATTTTGCACTGAAAGCTTCATGATCTGTTTCAGACAGGGTATCATGGCTTCCCACAACAACCAAATGTGCAGGAAAATGTAGATGTTACACTAGTAAGTGAGAATTTCTTTATACTCTGTGTACAGTATGTTTAGTAAGTACTATTACTTACTGCTATTACTATGACTACTACAAGCCATTCCATTTCAATCTCAAGTGAAGCTGTTGATCATTGCAGCACCGAGTACAAGAACCAGCCAAAGATGGAGCACCAGTCCTTTGCAAGCCTAATTCATGCACACCCACACTCACAATCTCACAGAGACCAGTATAGAATTTCCAGTTAACCTCATCTACACATCTTTGTAAATGTTGTAGGAAAACCAGAGAACCTGGAAAAAACTTACGTAAACACAGGAAGAATGTCTGAAATAACAAAATCCCTTTCGAAAAACTATATAGAGCCCCACTAATTGTGCTGTAAAATACAGCATGGCTGAGCCGAATGTATCTAAAGAGTATGTCCTGCTCTGACCAAGGGAACTTGGAATCATCTAAATCCTTAAAGGAATCAGGAATTCATTCAGAAAGTTTTGTTTCACCTAAGGTGTAAAATAAGGAAATGTGTAGTCAAGAGGGAAAAAAAGAAAGGATGTCTTCACTCAAAGATTTATGTTATTTGCAGATAGCTGACCACATTTTTTGTTTAAGTGACTGAAATGGTAAATCATAGCCAGTTAACTATATTAACCAAACAGACTGAATTGCTGTCATTTGTTTCCTTTTTAGGACAGAATATTCTAATCTGATACAACAGCATAGAAGGATAATGCATACCACTTCAGAGCAAAGCTGTTAATGGCCAATTTAATCAGGCTTAACAAATAACAACTTGAATACTTGAATAAAAAAGGAAAAACAGAAACACCACGACAGAATAGGCATCTATTGGTGGCAACAAAGAACTGTGGATCCAGCAGACTGTTATTTAGCTATTGTTCAGATTTCCACTGCAGCTTTATGTGATAAAGATCTGCTCTGACTGTTCAGTTCTGAATTGTGCTATGTGTAGTTGAAACATACTTCAAGCTTGAAATTACCCTTCAGCCTGTATGTGCTGTGTAGGATGGTTTCTCTCCTCCATCCCTCCACAATACAAACCTCTACAATATACCATAGGGTGTGCTGGAGTGAGGATGAGTGGTATTATTTGATGATAACCCTGTGGTTTTTTGCTTTTGTGGGGTCCAATCTAACAAAAGCATTGATAGGTGGAAATTTCACAGCTCAGTGTGTGGCATTTATTATACTAGCAATTGATAAAATTAAATAGTGGGGAGCATGGTGGTGTAGTGGTAAGCCTTAAACACTTATAGCTCTAAGAGGGAGGGTAGTAGTAGCATAATGGTAGTACTAGTGCTAGTAGTGGTAGAAATAATAACAGTAAATGGAATAGTTGACATATTGCTTCATACTCAGAAATACCCAAAATAGATTTTCAAATCCTGTTCTGTATTGTTTTGTATTTACCACATGGCATGCTCAACCTACCTGTAAGGGTGTCTCCTTTTGAATTGGCTTTCTCAAGATTTCTTCCATTTTTACATGTCTTCTTAGGGAGCCGAGGCTGGGGGGGGCTGTCAAAAAACAGGGCCTGTTAAAGCCTATTAAGGCATTCCTTGTATGATCTTGGTCTGTACAAGAAAGAAATTGTTTTTGTTGTTGTTGTTGTTGCTGTTGTTCCACTGTCTGAGTGTGGAAAGCTAGTGTTTATAGAGAACAAGTCCATGCTTGAGATAGAGAGTAATTGCCAGTATGATTAAATCTTAAATTCATGCGTTAGTACTATCACCTAAGGACAAGGAAACATGATCAAAATATGAGGAAGGTTAATAGTCAGATTGTAAAAATTAACATAAGAACCAGGTGAATATGAAGAGTAGGCAGAAATACAGTGTTTAAGTTAAGCATTTTAATAAATATCAGGTAAGGAACAGTCAAAGGACATAGCATGTGCCAAAAACCCGCTGGGATATATTGGCTAGACTACTGCAGCAAGGATATAGGAGACTCATTGAAATGTTATGTAAACAGTGAAGTAAAGGTCAGGTGCCTATCTTAGAAACCAATAGAAAGGCAAAGTAGGTTTAGGTGAAAGACAAAAACATACACTGAGACAAAAACATACATATGACTGAAAGTGAGACATGTCAGCATACTGTATGTGAGCTTCATATGGGTGTATGGATAGAGACAGTCTGCATATGAGAGGCAAACTTTACATTCAGGTTTAGAAGTCTGCATATGAAGGTACCAAAGACACTCTGCATGTGAGAAAAGTTCTTACAAGTAATCTGAACGTGAAGGGTGTGGAGAGAAATCTGCACATAGGAAGATCTGTAGCATTTGTCCCTTGTCAAGGAATCACCAAGGTGTTTACGCAGTAATTAGTTAAAATTCATATGGCAACTAAATCTGTAGGAGTTACCTAATTACCATGTTAACAATTCAGATTGACAGATGGTTTAGGCCTTACCAGAATGTTTTTTCACAATATCTTCCATATACTAATATGTGTATTTTTTTCCTTTTCAGTCCTCTTTACCTCCTTTTCCTTTCCCATTCCACTTAGTGCTTTTAGAAAGACAAGTTTTCAAAGAATTGACAAACATCAATGCATACTCTCATTGCCTCCATGAAAACATCAATACTTGTGTGCAATTAAAACTCTCTTCCCAAACACAACATCAATAAAATAATTCAATAAATGCTTTACGCCTTTTTCTCCAGTGAGTATTGGGGAGTACATTATGTAGGAATGGTAATTCTGTGTCTTGTAATTTTTAAGGTTTCAAAATATGTATCTTTATAAGTTTTATCTTAGAAGAAAAAAAGTATCCATTTTATGAATTCTAATCATTCAGTTACCTATTGGTGATTTTATTTTTGCATCCTTGTCAGATGGAATTTTTTCCTTGATATTTATCAGTCTAAATCTATAACAGGTGGGGTGCATATTAGCACATTAATCTCCTTCTGCTACAAATGAGGTGAGTTTGATCTTGGATGATTATTTCCATTGTTTTGAACACTGAGATCAGCTTATTCAATTTTTACTGAATGTGTGGAAAGGATCATTATTGGGGTAAACCCCAAATCACTTGATCATGATTTTTTTGGAAAGTCCTAAATCGTCATCCTAGAGTTCCCTTTGATAGCACCAGGTATTCCTACGAAGCCTAGCTTCTTTTTAAAGGACCAAGCAAATCCATGGCTCTACACACATATCTGTGTTTAAGAGGAGTTACCTGTTGCCAACTATGTGTCTCTGATTCTGTGTTCTTACAATAACAAAGGGTACTGTGTTTAAATATGGGATATACTCTCACCTACTGTGCTGGTATGACATTTATTGACCCTTTCAGTTTCAATCTCCTATTTGACCCATGCAATGTTAACTCCAATTGTGACTAGATCAGTACACATATCTGTAATTTATTTTAGAGAGTATTACTGATAATGGTTATTAGAAACAATGTCTTGTTAAGATAAATATTTTGTTGGTGTCATGAGTCAATAGAAAACAGTACGTAGTGTAATAGTAATGGTAATGGGAATGTTTTGTTGTTTTGTTCTTCTGTTTTATTTTTTCTCATTTTCTTTAGTTATTTGTTTTTGATGTCATCATGTGCCACCACTTTGAAATGTTTTTATGTGATGACATGAATTTCTATGAGGTGTGTGTATCACATCACCAAGCCATGGTCATTTAATAATGGAGAATAATATTTTTGAAATAGTGAGCCACATGCTCAAACAATATGTGCACATTGTTTTCAAATAAAGGAAAGACTCTAGTGTAAAAAGTTACTTTCTTGATTGGAATTTCTTTTTCAAGTTTTTTACATTTCCGTTTTGAGTTCATTTTGCCCTCATTTCAAGTGTCATGTTCCTATTTTTGATTTTGTCACTTTTTACATGTCATTTGGTAATGATCTATACCTCCAATTGACACCCTAAAAAATACTCTGTCTCACTCGTTAAGAGCAAATTAAGAGCCTTCTTTAATGGAATCATTAAAACATTTCACTCTCAAACATGTTTAATTCAACTCAGGAATGCTAGGCATAAAACAGCCTTGGTGGGGTAACAGTCCATTGTGGAGCCCACATATGCACAACATCCACACTTACACTAATTTGGAATCATCAACCTGTGCATCGTATGGAGGAAGATTAGATTAACCAGAAGAAAGCCAATACATACACATGGGGAATGTGCAGACTACACACAGACAATATTCTGATGTGGTGTTTTAAAGCCAAGACACTGGATCTGTTTTGGGTCTGTCTGAATCTGAGGCAGCAGCATCATCTACCACATCATTAGGAAAAAGTCAGAACAAAAAAGCCCTAGCAAAATATGGAACATGGAAGCTTGTGTAGCCTGTTGACAAATGAGTGCAGCTTTAATAAGGACAGAACTTTGAATTCGATTTTGGTAAAACTAAGCACCTTTGAATAATCAAGACAGCATCAGCCCTAACACCAGCTTTTTGGATCAAACATCTAACTATCTAGTTCCAGTTTTTGTGGTATTGACTATAATATGGAATACTTTATCCACAATCTTATACAGGACATAACTGTTGCAAATTAAGAATGAGTGAGCACAGTAGTTTCATAAGCACTAGTTGTAATCCTGCTATAGATGAAGAAAGCTTGTGCTTGGTCAATAGCAACTTAACAACATTAAATCATCACTAATTCTTTTTTTTTTTTTTAATAAATGTAGATTTTTGTTCATTCCTTCTGAGTCTAGAATATCTTGTTCTTTGCAGAAAAAACACAACTATAGAGAGCGAGACCAGATTGCTTGCCTGCTTAAGCTAATTTTACCTTGTTTCTCCTTTATGTCCCTGCTGCTATTCTCCTTGCAGTCATCAAAGACCCCAGACATTTTTTCTTCCTTTGTTTCATTCTTATAGTTCTATTGATTTTGTTTTCTTGAAAATTACCTTTTCCTTACTGTCTTTTTCTTTCTTCCTCTCTGTCTGTCCACATCAAATATGAAAACAAAGACAAAAATCCAATTTTTTTTCATTCTATCTCTCAGGCCAGAGCTGAAGTGGGCAGTTGTTACACAAATGGAACACTGTAGAAAGAGAAAATTGCTTGTGGATGACAGTTGAAACCTTAAACCTGCGTGATGCTTGTTTCCCTTGGTCACTACTAATGGCTAACAGAAGACAAATAGGAAAAGGAAATACAAAAAGGTGAAGGTTGTGTCAGTGTCACTAGGAAGCAATGTAATATAACAAGACAGATGCAGGTTTGAGGCTCTTATTTTCATTCTCAGCTTCATGCTGCCTCCTAACATATTACTTTAAAAAGGCAGAAGCAGGTCTCTGGGTCACAACAAATTGCAATGGAGTTCTTATACTGTTAGTCTGGTCTGATTTAACTAGATAGAAAAAGAGTATGGCCTTATTTTACAACAAATGCTATCAAGATTGTAAATGTCCAGATCGTCTGAATCAAATCTTAGTTTAACTAGACTTGGCACATTTCTCATTTTAGACATTGACTTAGCTGGCTAGACAGAAAGCCCAGAAGGTGTTCATTTTAGACATCGGCTTAGCTTGTTAGGCAGAAAGCCCGGAAGGCTAGGATTGCAGGCCTTTCACAGGAGGATGGAAATGTCACATGGCACACTATCTCAGACCCTAGGTTTCAAGACAATAGCTCATCTTTTCCTTTTTTAAAGTAGTTACAGAAGACTCGTGACCAGAAGTTTTGTAAAATGCTAATATGCTAGCCCCAGAAGTCCAACAGTTATACTGAACCTTAAAGACAGATACAGATATAAATTCTGATTAAAACTGAGTTTTCCAAAGATCTATTTAATCATCTGTGGACAGCAACTGTGACCCAACCATCAGCTTTATGCTCTTGTGGCTAGGAGAGTTGTTCTTAATTCTGTTTATGAGAAAGTAAATGATGAAAATAAAGGAAAGAAAAGATAAATAACAATATTGAATAAAACACTTGAAAAATGGAACTGGCATTCAATTAAGGCGTCTACTATTCCTTTTTGGAGCTGCAGATTCAGGTTGCCTCCTGTCATGTGTTGGACAGACAGTCACTTGAAATGAATAGTAAAGTACAATATAGTCATCAAAAATTGGCAGTAAGGTCTATTCTTTCATAAAAATACACCATATTCAGCTCTGTGGTACTGATAGCAAATCACTGTATTCTGTAAAGAGAACTGCAAAAAATTTGTTAGTCTTAAATTAAAAACCATTCTGTGTATTATTTAGAACTGAACAGACATGCAGAGACTGTAATAGTAAAATGCAAGGCATTCAATCAAGTTAAATAAAAATGCAGGGTATATAATTAAAACACACAGAAAGGTGCAATGAATTCATCAAGTCTTAGACAATAGTGTTAGATTCATCAACTAAAGTTGTAGTGTGGCAAAATGCATTTGTTAGACATAAGCAGGTGAGCAGTGCCACAAACTGATGTATCTGTTGGCTAATCATGTTCTTTGCATAGCCAGTGTTTCAGCATCAAAAAGCATGGATAGATGAGTCCTTTTGCATTTTATTTAATTAGGCAAAGTAAACTGCTACTATTCAAGAATATGATTCTGTAGAAATACAAAAGATTTATGAGGTTTGGTGGATAATTTTGCGAAGCATTTAAGTCTTGTAGGTGGAATAAATATCAAGATGAAATGCAATACTCCTGGTTTTGTTCTTCTGTCTGCCTGTTAGAAAAAATAGCTCACCCCAATTTTGAATTTTCTTAGTCATTTCCATATTGAAATTCATTCATAGATATTTATGCTTGCACAGTTTTCAATGCTCTGTGCACAACTTTCAAACCATTTAGTCACATAATATGAGACGAAGCTGTGTTTTCAATCACTGACAATGAACACAATGTCCATTTCATTAATTGGGCTATAATTGTATGAAGTCAAATAAGCAGTAAATTTGACAATGCTGCCTAATAAGTAGCTACTTCCTCAATGGGAAACTCTTGCAACCACTGGTGTAGCAGTTTCAACCTGGCAGCTCCATACTCACATGCAGTAGCTATATGGACAATCCTTTATTATAACGAGGAAAATTATTTTTACATTTCTCAAGAAAGATAACACAAGATGAAATGAAAAAAATTTAAAAAAAAAACTGCTCTTAGTAAATTTATAAATTAGTTGTTAAAATCCTGTTGCTGGTTCCATGTACTTTTCAAAATACTTTTAAAAACATAATGCAGTATAACATTAAATAAAATTACCTAAAATGCATAATCCAATTTAGGGTTACTCCACCACCAAATTTCTGAAGTTCCACCGTTTCTTCTTTTTTGTTTTTTCAAAACAGTTCATCTATCAGAAGCCAGTTCTTGGCAGTAATTAAACTTCTAGTTTAACACTAGAATCCCTGAAGCCTATGAGAAAAAACGTAATGTTGAGCCACTTTAAATTCCCTCGCACCTCCTCATCAGCGTCTTTGTTTTGCAAATGTGTCAATCAGCACAAGCAGCCTGTTATCCAATCACCCACCAAGGCAGCAGAAGTCACGTCAGACCCTAAATTCTTCCAGTTGAAGTCACTTGATCTGGGAGGGAGGTGTCTGGATTTGTACAGGGTAAATAATATATCATTATTTGGAATACATACATTTCATGTGTGTTCCTGTCTACAGCGATCAGGGTAAATGTAGGATGACAGGAAATGCGAGGCAAGAAATGTTGAACACGTAATTAAAACAGAAACTTTTTTCATATTATAGTAATAATGACAAAATGTTGACATGAAGTGTATGTGTGAAGACTGAAGTTCAAATATCAAATAAACACTTTCACAAAAGGTATAATAAAACAAGTGCACTTTTTTCAAGAATATAACAAAAGAAAAAGAGTTTGATTTACATGTTTCTGGCAGTATGTAAACACTAAAGTCCAACTATTAATCAATACAATCTAGACACGCCCGCTTGGCTGAAAGAGTGGTAAGGACTGCTGTCTCGTAATCAAGAGGTTGCGGGTTTGATCCTGGGTCCTCCTCGCATTTACCATTTTGAGTAGTGAGCAGATATTATTGTTATTATTATATAACCAGTAACTGCACACTGCACGATAACATGCAGTGAATACACTTGACTTGAGCATTCATAGTTTTCATACTCTTTCTCTGTATGTTTAGCATTTGTTTGCTCAGAGGTTGATGCGCTTGCTGCTTCCTGAATAGCTCTTCTTTTCTCCACCCTAAAGGCCCTGTTCTCTTCTTTCGTTGCCATCTTTTCGTGTTAAAACTGATTAAGTCAGCGTTTGTGTTGCAATTACTTAGTATGTTTTCTTTAATTTTTCACTTAAGCTGGCACTTAAGTCTTCAATCTGCCTCAAGAATGATTTAAGATATGAAGAGATAGGAGAAGTAATGGCGAATGTGGTAGGGATGAGAACGGCGCCTGTACACATACACCACACGGCCACCCTGCAGCCCGCTGCCAAGAGTTGATTCTACAATAAAATAAAATAAAAATAAGAAGAGAAATAACCTTGGAGGTCAGTCATCACACCAAAAGTGGATAGTAGATGTCACATAGTATATCTGTACCAAATTTCAGGTCAATAGGTCAAATGTTTTGTGAGGTACAAATGATTTAAAATCCTGGACAGAAAAACGAAAGGCCACGGTAGCATATTATATATAAAGATAAAACATACAATTGATCTGAGTCTATAACATCCATCCATCCATCCATTATCCAACCCGCTATATCCTAACTACAGGGTCACGGGGGTCTGCTGGAGACAATCCCAGCCAACACAGGGCATAAGGCAGAAAACAAACCCCGGGCAGGGTGCCAGGCCACCGCAGGGCACGCACACACACACCCACACACCAAGCACACACTAGGGACAATTTAGGATCGCCAATGCAAACAGACAACGCAGTGTCTATGGTAGCTGTTACTTTTCCTTGCACATGAACATTTACATCAACATTTGATTTGAACAATTTTTTTATTCAAGAATCCAAGAATTAACCTGAATACAAAAAATTGTTCAAATGACTTGTTGATATGAATGCCCGTGTACAAAGAAAGATCTTTTACAAGTACCATAAATTTACACAGGATGTTACAGACTCACATTAAATGTATGTTTTTATTATAAGATAATAATAATACGAAATAGAAGCTCACTACTCAAATGGCTAAATCCAGAGACAACCCAGGATTTGAACTTATTACCTCAAGGTTGCTAAGCTGTAGCGTATCCATTACGCCATCTGCACAGATGATCTCTACAGAGCAGCATTTCCACTGTGACAACTGATTGATAATGGAATGCACAAACACCAACGTAGGTGAGCATCTTTTACTTCAGCAACATATCAATTTCTTTTTCTTTGCTTTCATTATTGAATAAAGGCATACTTGTTTTGTTTCACCTTTTGTAAAAAGTATTTCTTGGATATTTGGGCTTCAGTCTTTACACGTCCTACACTTCAATTCAAAATTATGTCTCTATTACTCTAACACATGAAAACATTTTCTGTTTTAGCCATGTTTTCAGCATTTCTTCCTCGAATTTCCTCTGTCATTCTACAGTATATTTACACAGCTCATTGTACAGTAGGCATAGAACATACATGAAATTTATGTATTTCAAGTCATGGTATTTCATTTCATATATAATTCCTTACAAACGCTTCACTGGATAAACACTTTAACACAGACTTGAACTGTGAAGATTACAGCAGGGTGATGCATTCATCTGACTGAATTTGGTGTAGCAGGCTGCATTCTACTAATCCATACATATGCAAAACAAAAGCAGACTATTAGTGCACTGATAAGGAGCTACAGCTTCTTGGCTTATGTCAGGAAAATTTAAGGAAGTCAGGGGGACAACGAAAGTTAGTTTTCTTTGATATTTACTGAATCTGTCAAACGTTTCCTATTTCAGTCAATAAAACTGGTTAGTTTTCAAAAGTATACCAGTTAAGGTCTTATTCTCTTAGCTGTTTAACAAGCAAGGTGCCACTTTAAAAAAAAAAAAAAGTAAAAAAGTAAATGTGAGCTTTACTCACTGTAGGTCTCATTTTTGTGTCTTGTTTATAATTGTGTTTAATTTTGTTAACAACATTACATTTTAACATTTTTATCCATTATCACAAATAATTGATATATATGAATAAATATCGCTTTTTTGGGCAATTCATATTGGCATCTGTTGTCTGCTAATTCTGTATTGCAAAGGAACAAATATAAATGCAATTATCCATTCCAGCTAATCTTAAAAAAATCTCACATTAGTTAAACAAGACTAATTACTAAATTGTTGAGAATGAAACCCAGCCATGCTATTCTTGCTGGAATAAGTTTTAGAAACCAGAGTCTGCCCTGGAAGGACACAAATCCATAGCAGGAAACAGTCATGTCAGGCCATTTTATTGACTGTGATCCCTTTAAAATCATTTCTGTCCATATTGAGAGAAGACAGACACTCATAAAAAAACTCACATGAATATGTTGTGAACATTGAACTCTCAGGGTGGCACGGTGGCTCACAGTAAGGAGACTTGGGTTCGCTTCCCAGGTCCTCCCTGCAGGGGTTTCCTCTGAGTGCTCCGGTTTCCTCCCACAGTCCAAAGACATGCAGGTTAGGTGCATTGGCGATCCTAAATTGCCCCTAGAGTGTGTGCTTGGTGTGTGTGGGCTGGTGCCCTGCCGGGGGTTTGTTTCCTACCTTGTGCGCTGGGATTGGCTCCAATTCCCAAAATAAAACATTGGTGTCAACTTCATTCTAAATGTATTTGAGCTGCCATTCATATAAACAATATAGAAAGCTGATAAAGTCAACAGATGATTAATATCTTTATTATTTTTATCTCATGTGATAATATGGCAGTTTTATCTTTTTGTTTATCTTTCTTACTCCCAAATTCACAAATGTGAAAATCGTATCACAGCTTTTGAAATTAAACTTTTAAAGTGTAATCAGCCACTTTTGAAAAATGAACAAAAGTAGGAAGCCCCACTTTTTCTAGCTGCAGGTTATGAAATAGACATCTTAGCTTTGCTTTCTTTAGCTGGATAATGTGATGAGTTACCTTCAAGGTAACTGTATGGTCAAGGTGTAATTGTTGAAATCCTGAGCTGTCATTTCAGCATGTTGTTTAAGGCTGTGCTACATATATAAATTCAATCCTTATTGAAATTCCAAATTCTAAGCAGTAGGGTCACACACTGAAGAGAGTCATTTAGACATAAAATAGAAAATGCTATTTTTTATCATTAGGATCCAAATGTTGGTTGTCAATCATATCAAATATTTACCTTATGATCATTAAGTGTAAATTTGATTGGGTCCTACTTTTATCTAGTAAATGTTATGCTTGGCTGTAATGACTGGAACATTAAAGTCACATACACTAGTTTCATTAATCATATCTCTAATTTTAAACAGGTAATACAGTATAAACTGTTTATGACTATACGAGAAGGCATTACAGTTTCATACAAGGTCTCTTTGTGTCAGTTTGCAGGTCTTGATAAATGATGTGTGGATTATAGTATTTTGTTGACTTGCATATGTCGACTTTAATATCCATTTTGGCATTTCTAATTTTAATTCAACTCCAAAAGCATACATAGACTTTTTTCATCATATATAGAAAACACATTTATTTTTGAAAAATCTGAATGCCTTACTTTTGTAAAAAAAAAAAAAAAAATAAGCAGTTGGGAAATTACATAAAGAGCCTACTTTAGTTGCAATATATCTTAAAAAATGCAACACATGCAAATTTCATTATAGCATGTTAAAATAGATTAGTATTTTCCTTTTCAAACCACGATAAAAATTCAACAGCTTAGCATTTTTTAAGTAAAACACAAAACAATAAAAGAACAAAGTAATTTTCCATTTGCCAGCACTGTGTATTTCTGTTTCTTTTAGAAACTGAACGAGTTGCTAGCGGCAATTTTTTCAATGATTAGCTTTTTGCTGTCATATCACAGGTTCACAGCCTGGCGTGAGCAGGATGTACAGTACAGTATATAATTAACTTCAAGCTGTAAAGTGTTACCACTTCAGGAGGGGTGAGGCGGCAGCCTACTTTACAAATGTTTCATTTTTTTTCTTTTAAAATCAAAATCCACATATATTCTGGCAATTATTTTTCCTTATATTTTGACCTTTCTTTCTTTCTTTCTTTCTTTCTTTCTTTCTTTCTTTCTTTCTTT
>JANRMT010062798.1:19360408-19403157 GCA_026402145.1 Polypterus bichir lapradei
AAGATCACACGAGATAGCACAAGCACAGCTGAGAACCTTCGATGCATGTACTCCGAGTGGCTCACGTGAACTGACTGTGAACACAGTATGCAGAGAACAAGCAAGAGCTCCATAGAGCACTGAACAAAAAACGCATTAAACAATTGAGAAGGCAGCAAAAGAATATGAAGCTAGTGACGCATACAAGCATATTCATAAGTGCAGCTACAGCGGAAACAAAGCACACGGTGGAAAAAATCAATGTCCAGCTAAAGGAAGACAGTGTAAAAAATGTGGTAAATTGAACCAATTCGCTATAGTTTGCAGGACTGGGAAAGGTAAACCCGTGCATGCAGTGTGTGATGTCTCAGATAAAGAGGAAGATGAGCTGTTTATTGATGCAGTAAGAGAGGAACAACCCTCTGAAGCTGAACAAGCCTTTGAGGACATATCAATAGGAAAGCACGGTGTAAAGCTTAAGTTTAAATTAAGTTCATAGACACGTTGCCGCTGGCGTTTGTCATGCCTATGACGAATACGATATTCGCGAGATACAAGTTTAATGAGAAGACGCAGGGTATAAATGAGGCTTTTGATCACTTTGTAACGGAGTTAAAATTGCTGGTAAAGGACTGTGCTTATGCAAACGAATAGGAAAGCAAGGTGTAAAGCTTAAGTTTAAATTAAGTTCATAGACACGCTGCCGCTGGCGTTTGTCATGCCTAAGACAAATACGATATTCGCGAGATACAAGTTTAATGAGAGGATGCAGGGTATAAACGAGACTTTTGATCACTTTGTAACGGAGTTAAAATTGCTGGTGAAGGACTATGCTTATGCAAATGAAGATGAGATGGTCAGGGATAGAATAGTGTTTGACTCAAAACTCAGCAAAAGTGCGAGAGAAACTTATAAGTGCCGGGTCTGAGCTAACATTAAATGAAGCCGTGGACATCACAAGATCGCACGACATAGCACAAGCAAAGCTGAGAACCTTCAATGTATGAGATGGTCAGGGATATTACGTTATTTTTAAAATGTTTCCTTTTCTTTTTCATAACTTCTTTAACACACTACTTCTGCGCTGCAAAGCGCGGGTATTTTGCTAGTTTATTATATAATAACTAGCTGTGTAAGCCTGTGTAAGAAATTATTGAAATCATCAGAAAAATAGTTGAAATGTAGAGACGTCAGGTAAATGAAAGGAACTACTCTGGGCATCTCTCTCCTAGGAGGTTTCATTTTGCTGACATGCCGACATTGCTTGTGTATTGACAATGGGAGGAAAAGTAAAAGGGATACTGTTTTGCCAATGTACTTGCCTCAGTTCTGTATTAGCTGCTAAGCGAGTGACTCTTTCTTTGGAGGCTTCACTTTGCCGATGTGCTGGCCTCGCTTGTGTATCCTCGGAGGTGGAGCCCTTACCCTGACTCCACCTCTCACTTCCAGGACAGACAGACACACACACTTCCACAAATAGATGTTTATATATAAGATAGTAGCAGCTCACTACTAAAAACGGAAAATGCAGGGAAAACCTGGGATCTAACCCTCAACCTCTTGATTTAGAGGCAGTCGTTCTTACCTCTTATACACCTATGCAACTGATAAATCAACTTTGGTTTTTACATAATGTCAACAACATGTACATTGAATAATTTCTTTTTTCTTCGGGTATATTCTTGAATAAAGGTTCACTTGTTTTGTTATACCTTTTGTGAAAGTGTTTATTTGATATTTGGACTTCAGTCTTCACACATTAAATTTTACTTTAACATGAAGAAAATTCTGTTTTAGTTATGTGTTCAACATATCTTGTCTTGCATATCCAATAATGCTAAATTTACCCAGATCGCTGTAGACACAGAACATACATGAAATGTATGTATTCCAATTAATGAGATATTATGTACCCTATTCAATTCAAGGCACCTAACACCAAGATAAGCCCACTTCAGCTGGGAGAACTTCAGCTGTGTTGGTGGGGGGGATGGGGAGTCCACCCCATATAGTGTAGAAATCATTGAAAAAATACTTGAACAGAGTAATCACAAAGGACTGAGTCATGTGTTGATTGCTAACAGAGTGAAGGTTTAGGTTCTTATAGCTGATGGATGGGAAGGGGTGGGATTTCAGTCAGAAATTATGTCTGTATGACGGCTTGTAGAAGAGACGGAAATGGGCAGAGTCTTAGTTGGATATTCCCTGTGGTGGTCTACGGAAGAGGGTGAAAAAACATTAGTACCATTCATCAAGCCCTGTCTCCTTAACTTACTCTCAGTTAAGCCCCCATGTGCACATGTGTGATAATAGATAGATAGATCGATCAAAATCAGTGGAATGCTAGAGATGACTTAATGCTAATAAAATCAACATGAGCAACCAGAGAAAACCCACCATAAAATGAAAAGTATAGATAATGTATTCATATCTTGGAAAACATTGGATTGGGAATTATAAGAGTGAAAAGAATAGACTGAAAATGAATAATAAGGGAATATTCAGAGGATGTGTGTGTGTTTCTGTGTGCTCTAATCTAAAGTGAGGCAGTAAAGGTCTGTGGGGAATCAATATTAACAAATTCTGAAATAATGCTGAAATAAGTATTTCAGTAGAAAGAGAAGTAGAACTCTATTCATCTCTTCACCCCTTTTCCAATTTCTTCCCCTAAATAGTAAAAAAGCTTTCTTCTCTCTGGAGTGTTTTTGCAAATTTTTTTTGTTGTTTTTCTATTCTTTTTGCTGACTTAAGTAGTGCAAACTCCTCTCCCTGTTGTGTTATCTTAATAAAGGAGATTGGTAATGAGAAGACTGGGAATTGTTTAGATTTTTGAAATGAGTCGATTAGGAATACCAAATTGGGAGTAGTGGACTAGAAAAACTTAGACTGTCGAAAAATGCCAGACTAGCAACTGAAGGGTTATAAATCATGAGTTTAATAATTTGAAAATTCATGAGTTGTAAACTAGAATATGGAAGGAGTAAGTCTGGAAGTAAACTGAAATTTCCAAATGATAATATTCTGATTGAGATTGATTTATTTTTACTGTTACACTGGCATAAAACAGTTCCATTTTGTTTGGAAAATACAATACATCTTTAAATAATTGAAATGTTTTTTTGTGAGGCAGAAACAGAAAGTGTTTTGAGCATTAATATTTTTGGTCATATCAATGTTATCTTCTTATCTGCAGTTACCATAGGTTATATCTGTCTAACAGCAAAGTGATGTTGATTGAAATTTTAAATCCCAAATAACATTGGTGTTCATAGGCATTCATTAAGTTCAATCAATATTGAACATGCAACTGTGGTTTGTGTATTCTGTAGGTTTTGCACTCATACAACCAGCTTATCAAATATTATTCTTTCATGTACTATATTTATTTTATTTCTATGTATTATTATTATTATTATTATTATTATTATTATTATTATTATGTTACATTTTTTATTTTTATTTTCATTTATTATGCTTTAAGAAAAACATTTCTTTCACTCTGCCATTAGAAAATGCAAATAAAATTTTGTTCCTTGAGATTTTCTAGTATGCAAGAAAAGCTGAATCTCCTTGTTACACTTTGATTGGTTATACAACAACTGCTGACCTGTTCAACCCTGGGACTTTTGAAGTTTGTCCCTCTGCAAATTTCCATCATCTCCCAAACTTCAACAACATCTAGAGAAGATAAGGGACGTAAGCACTGAGAGAACATCTTAGCTAGCTCCTGTATTCATCTCTGTCAAATTTATCAGGGATCTCCTGGCAGAGGCAGGATTGTTGATTTGTGTGGTGAATGTTTCTTTAATACAAGCTAAGTTTTAAATTATTACTTGTGTTGTCATTGATTTGTGCTGTTATAGTAATTTTGTCACTGTTGTGGCTTGAAGGCTGAATTTTAAGTAGAGTGACTTCTCCACAGTGTGTTTTCCAGAATTCATGACATCCTTCCTTCATGACAGAGTGTAGTGTGCAAATTGCTGAATTTGGTATGACCATTCTTTATTTAACCTAACCTGGGACACCAGGCAAATCCCTAAATGCACTCAGTGTGTGTTGCAGAGTGATGACTTGAACTAACAATCCACTAAATGTTGGCTCCTTTCTTGAAAACTCTTCATGTCATGCTTAAAAATACTTTGTGAAGGTGATGGTAAGAATCATGTTAAAGACAGGAGATCAAGCCAGGCAATCCAAACACAATTCAAGAAGCATTAAGTAGACACTAATATCGCTGTGTATAAGTCTTAAATTACATTTATCATTTTTAAGTAGGCTTGTGATCACTGGAAATTAGAAAATACTTTGATAAAAAGCAGTCTATACAAATTGAAACACTGGATGGGCAGTCTCAAAATCTTCAGCTCAAAACAGAAACACCTAGAGGTTTTATATCCTTTCCCAAAAATCTAGTGCTTACAAAAATTATGTGCAAGGCTGTCATATAATTTATACTTGTTGTACAGTATAATGTGCCTTTTTGATGATAGGACATTTCTAGTACTGATATTTGGGAGACAAATCTACAACCTCACTGAAGTGAATAAAGTATTTATAAAATGTAATACAGTAATCCCTAGCTATATCGCGCTTTGACTTTCGCAGCTTCACTCTATCGCGGATTTTATATGTAAGCATATCTAAATATATAACAGATTTTTCGCTGCTTCGCAGGTTCTGCGAACAATGGGTCTTTTTACTTCCTTTACATGCTTTTTTAGTTGGTTTGCCCAGTTGATTTCATACAAGGGATGCTATTGGCAGATGGCTGAGAAGCTAACCAATCAGAGCACGCAGTTAAGTTCCTGTGAGCTGAATGGCTCAGCGACGGAGCACCAAATTCGATTCCGCGGCATTAACCAGGAAGTCTTGTCTCGCTCATTCAGCATCAACGTGTTTCGCTGTGCAAAGAGTTAACTTTTGTGTTCTTTTGTGTTTATCTTTTGTGCATAGTCAAGCCCTTCATTATGTCTCCAGAATGATCTGCGCCTGCTACTGCTTCAGGGGCCGTGCCCAAGCACCAATGGAAGATGTTAACGATTGCCGGAAAGGTAAAAGTTTTGGATACAGTATGTTGAAGGAAGGGAAAAGCTGCACCACTGTAGGACACCATTACGGCATCAATGAGGCTACGATTCTTTTTATTTAAAAAGTAGAAAAGGAATATAAGATCTATGGCCGCAGTGTCCTTTTAACCAGGGTGCAAAACGAGTTGTAAGTGGATGTAATAAGGCAGTAGTCTGGATGGAATCTGCTTTAGGGATTTGGATTGAAGACTGCCGGAAGAAGAACAACGGTGGTGCTACACAGTCGCCCGAAGAGGCTCCTTTAGAAGAACTGTAACGCTTTCCTTTGTTGTGCAGTAAAATTAAACTCATCATTATCAGACAAGTCATCGTGTCATTGTTGGTGAGTAACCATAATTAATTTTCTACTTACAGTACTTAGTACTTGTACATACGTTTAGTGTCACTGTACACACATTTACTGTATACAATTTTTCTTGCATTTTACGTATTTATTGCTGGTGGCCTGTCTATCGTAATGGCTGTAACATATGTGATATCGGAGACACTCGATATCTTTAAAATAATATTTAGGTTTTACTATATATAAACAGTGTGTTTACATACATAATTTCAATGAATCTTACCTAATATCTAAGAGAATACAAAGAGTTTATGCTGTATAAATGTGCGGGAAATGTTTATACAGTAAGAGTGTGGGAGAGTTTATAAGAGCTTAAAATATATAAAAATAACCATACAAACATATGGTTTCTACTTCACGGATTTTCACCTATCGCGGGGAGTTCTGGAATGCAACTCCCACGATCGAGGAGGGATTACTGTAGTATCTCTCTATTGTTGGTTCATGTTAGGACTCTTGCAGCAGAGTTTTCAATTAGCTGGAGCTGTGAGTTAAGATTAGAAGCAACACCTGCCAGTAGGGAGCTACAATAATCGATGGAAGATGTGATAAAAGCATGGACCTGTTCATCAGCATAAGAAAAGGAGAGGAATGAGCAAACACGGGATATGTTGTGGAGGTGAAAGTAAGAAAGTTTCTTAATGTGGTTTATGTGGGCAGAATAAGAAAGGAAGGAATGAAAAATGACACCAAGATTCCTTGCATCAGAAGAAGGTCTGATGAGATCATCGTCAACTGTGACCAAGAAGGAGCTCATTTTCTTAAGTTGCGCTTTAGTGCTAATTTGCTGGAGTTCAGTCTTGTTTCAATTTAATTTTAAAGAGTTGTGCTCCATCCAGGTTTTAATTTTACTGAGGAAAGTTGTGAGCTGAGAAAGCCCTCATTAAGTTTCACATTTACCACTGAAATAGAGTTGAGCATCATCTGCAAAAAAATGATAACCCAGTCCAAAGCTACGAAAGATATGGCCTAGGGGAAGCATATAGATACAGAAGAACAGAGGGCCGAGGAAAGAACCCTGAGGAACCCCTGCCGTGACTGGCACTGTGCTGGATCTGCTACTGCCAAGACTAACAAACTCTTGCCTATCAGTCAGACAGGACTTAAACCACTGGAGGGCAGTGCCAGAGATACCCAGCATGTCCTCCATTCTGGACAGTAGAATGGCATGTCTGACAGTGTCAAATGCTGCCCTAAGATCTAACAGAATTAATATGCTGGTTTGTCCAGGGTCTGCTGCCATAAGCAAATCATTGGTTAACTGAAGCAGAGTAATTTCACAGCTGTGCTGTGCCCTGAAACCAAACGCGGAAAAAGTGGAGGAATTTTTCACAGACTTCGGTAGAAGAGGTAATTGGGCTAGATGCAGGCTGAAGTAGTTTATTAACTCTTGGGTTATCATGGCCACTTTCTATTATTCTGCCATAATGTGTGTTCTTGGCTGCAGTTAGTGCATCCCTTTAAGCCCTTTGGTGGTCAAAGAAAGCCTGGATATGCACGGTGAGGCCAGTCTTATGTGACATTTTTTCAAGGTGTCAGCCAGCTGCTTTCATAGACTATAACTCTGAATTGTACCATGGAGCCGAACGCTTAAAAGAAACCTCCTTATGCTTTAAAAGAGCTATTTTATTTGGAGCTGAAAGAATGGCTGTGTTATAGTGGTCACCAACACTATCTAGTGTTGATGGAATAGCAAGGATGGAATGTTTACAGGTAGGAGGAGGGAGAGGTAACGAAACAGTGAAAAGTACCACTTTTTGATCGGAGAGTCCTAACTCACTGCTATAAATGTTGCAGACAGATAAGCCAGATGTGCAGATCAAATCCCATATATGACCACCAGAGTTAGTATGAAAATCAACATGTTGCACCAAGTCATAATAGTCCAGTCAGGATAGGGATTCATTTCTCAGCTTACACGTAATAATATGTAAGCAGCAGAAGAATCAAAGTAGGAGAATGAAGTACAGTTCTCAGTTGAATTATGTCATGATTTGCATAAATGGAAGAATTTTGCATTTTATGTACAGCAGAATGTCATTCCTTATTCTGAAATTTTTTAATTGAAGGTCTTTTTTTCATCATTTTCTAAGATCATTTATAGTTGAATTTCTTCAAATATATTGGTAGAATGTACAAATACTATTGTTCTCAAAATTATTTAGTAATGGTTCAGGGATAGGCAGATTGCCTTTGTTCACGTTTCCAAGTTGTATGTAGAACAAGTAGTGTATTATACAGAAGTGTAATCATTCATATTTAATACACATAGAATTTACACAGAAGGCTCTAGGTTTTCAGATACCTAGTGACTTCTATAAATTGAATATTTTAGAGGTTAAAAAATACTTTAGCATATGATTATCATGCAGTGTGTAGATTACCAGTGTATCTATGCTTCGAACTATCCCACAGATGTGCTATATCTTGAGCAAATAGTGGATCATTAGGTAGCGGCTATTAGTATTGACTTGGATACAGAGCAAAACATACAAAAGACGAATCTGAACATGATTTGCTTATGATGATTAATGAATTGATGTGGTTTCATTGACTTCTTCCTACTTTCAAAGTCTCAATATACATATACTCATGATAGCATTTTACAGACAGCATGCTCCCATGCATGTGTACCTGGGGCATCTAACACAAGTGCTAACTATACCACTTCCTGTTGGTTCTTTTCATGGTTGTAACAAAGAATATAAGTAACGGTCTGTTTCTCTTTCTGTGCCTAGTCCAGGTAAGGGGCCCTATAACTGTTCCATCGCTGATGTTCCTGGTTGAAAACTAATCCCAACATGATCTCCATCTACAATGTATTCACTAGTTTAAAGAAACTGTAAAAACATGCAATTCTTGTTAATAATTTTCTAAGACTAGCAGCATATAGTCCATTCATCAGTAAATCAAATCAACCTTATTGTTTGTAGCACCTTGGCCATGTGAACATTACAAAAAATGATATAAAGCTTCATATGTATTTATTTTAATAAATTGTTAAATATTTATTCATTATTTACTTCACAGTGTAATCATGTGAATAATATTGTCTTTATTAAATACTAGCAGGAGTACCTGGCGTTGCCTGGGAATCTATAACCAGTGAATTTCCCAAATGAAAGAAACAGAACAAAAATTTTTCTGATTGACATTTGATTGTAAGTTCCTCTACTCTGGATTCTGTGTGGTGTGGCGTTTGAGACGGGCTTGAAATAGACTTTGTTGTG
The DNA here is from genome assembly GCA_026402145.1 of Polypterus bichir lapradei. Lineage (NCBI taxonomy): Eukaryota > Metazoa > Chordata > Cladistia > Polypteriformes > Polypteridae > Polypterus > Polypterus bichir. The sequence continues at coordinate 19,369,048 of JANRMT010062798.1, forward strand.
GCATCTAAGGTGGACCTTCCAATTCTAAGTCTTTTTTTCGGTGGCGTGGGTATATTAGCGAAAAGCAGGACAATTATAATGTGTTACATGGTAGTATGTACGGAATAAGCACCACAGTGAGATGAATTTACATTATTTACAATATGTCGGAAAGTGAACAAATAGCAGCAGTCAGTCAGAAAGATCAACACTGAAATCGTACTGTCAGTCGGAAAGGGAGGAAATAGCACTAAAAATACAGAAAGCCAGTGAGAAAGAGTAGCACTGAAACCGTAGGAGGGGTGCTCTGTTTGTAAGGAGCGTTTATGTTGAACCGTGATGCTAACGGACGTTGTTGATGGCAACTACAGAGAGAAGTGACATACAACAGGTGCTGCGTTTGGGGAAAATGGTGGGGGAAGGATGTTGTCTTTTTAAGGCGAGTCTGTGTTCAAATGTGATTGTATATAACGGACTTTGGCCAATGAAATACAGCACTATCAGTGCGTGTGGGAGTGTGATGTGCGGAAATGCGGGTGAGTCATGCATACTGGGTCGTTCATGTTTTACATCCATACAACAGTTCCTCTTCACCCGATCAAAGCATTAGGCTTTCTCATACTTGGACACTTCCGCCATCTGTTGGCAATTTAAAGAAACATGGGTAAAGAGTGACGCACAGAGACCAAAGCTGCCGTTAGATGGCGCTGCGGTGAACGTCTGTTGGAATGTGCAGCCATCTTGTCGATGATAAGAACGGGGATGTGTGCCAAAGGTTGTATCAGTGAAAAGGTGCCCTGCGGTTCACCGTGAACATTTTTCTGAACCAAACATACCCCATGACTTTCTCCTGGTCACAAAGGAGCCTCATGCCCAGTTTGGTGCCGATTGGACGCCCGGTGCAGATTTGTATGGCGGACAAACAAACATACATACACACGTACATCAACTCTGCTTTAGACTTTATGATCATTTTCTCAAGCAGGTATGCTCCTTTTTCAGTTCATCATACTTTCAGTGTGCACTTACAATTTACTAAATCCAAAGAAATTTAAGGAGTAGTAAAAGAATTGTCACATTATAATTTGTAATAGCTGGTTTTCCCTTTTATGTTGGATTTTCTGTTGGAAAGTGAGTCCCACATGCCCAAGGTGTCAGGATATACGGCAGGTTGCATTTACTTTAGATACTGCTTAGATACTAATGTATAATTTTTCAATGTTTTGTTTCTTTATTTCTACAAAAAAGTATTTTATTTATTGGTTTTGCTGTTTTTAGTTGCTGTTTTAATGCCATCATTCAGTATTTAATGTTTTGCCATTTTATTGTGTTGCAAGATACGTTTCAGCTGATGATGTGTCAGGCATCATCTCATCAAAGACTAAATGGTAGCAGCAAATACTATTGGCACTTTTAAAAAATAAAGGAAACACTATCAATAAAATGAATAAAGTGTAGTTTTTCTTAAGAATTGTAGATTACTCTCTCAGTACCATTGACTTAAAATTTTGACCCAATTGATCAAGTTGTCTTGAGTTCCTGTTTAGTGTGTTCTAATCTGTCACCTGAAATACAAAAATATTACCAGGAATTTACCATTTTATTTACATGCTCTATCTGATAACTACTATTGATCCATCCAGTTTCAAACCCAGTTATTTCAATTCAGGGTCATAGTGGTCGGGAGGTTATCCCAGCAGCACTGGGTTTAAAATAGGATCCAGTGCTTTACTCACACACATTCCCACTCTCACTCACAATAAGCCTAACTACAAACAATGCATCATTGGAATGATGACAAAAACAGAATAACTTGGAGAAAACTGTAGAAACACAGGGAGAACATTCAGACTTCACACAGACTTCCTAACATTATACTTTGAAGCTCTGAGACAGAAGTACTACCCACTGAACCAATGTGCAGCCCACTAAACGATGCAGGAGCCCCAAAATGCTTAGGCATTTATACTTTTGGACTTTATTTTATAGTGTATGAGCCAAGGGGAACATACAGTCATGGCATAAGTTAACAAGAGATGTGAGATTAGACATTGGTACAAATGTCACTCTGTCATAATATCTGGAAAGTGATCTGTTTTGACTGAGGTTTAACTGGCTCAAGATTATCCCATAATCTAGTGTGCATGACAGAAACACAGCAACTCTTTTGTGCACCGTAATGCCTAGGTTATTATTAGAAATTAACAGAGTGTGTGAATCTATGGAATTTAATCAGTTTATCCATACTTCAAGTGTCCATTTTAGAATTAAGAAATACTACAGTAGGCAGTGCAGATCATTAGAAATTAGTTCTGAAGTCACTTTTTAGCAAGTTATAAAAGAAGCAGTACAACAAACAATATAATTAGATTTTTAGAAGACCATAAATAATTCAATTAGCAGATACAGTAGCATAGCAATAGCCAGATTACTACAGGTGGACTGTAACAAGATTATGAATTCAGCCTTTTTTTATTGTATGTGGCAAATGAAATTTCAATGTCTTACACTATTCCATCTGTCAACGTTTAATTTCTTCTCAGACCTTTATGAACATTACATTTTCATCTGTTTTAATTTATTTGAAGTTATTGCAGAGCATTTTATTGTTTTGTGACTCTTTTTCTTCTTTTATATATTATTGTTGCTTTGTTTCTGTAAGATTAGTGCATTTTGCTTACTTTGCACCTGTAAATGCCCTCTGCAGTATGTTACTCTGTTTAGCTATTTATTAAATGAGTGCATTTACATGCACATACTAAATGTTGGGTAAGGTGAGTAACCTGGTTTCTTAAAAACCTAACATTTGATTAGCCTTTCTAATGGCTTCTGAACACTGTCTGGCAGTTGAGTGTGTCGAGTCTGCTACGCCTTCTAAATCCTTCTGATAAGGTGTACTCTCAATTTTCAGACCACCCATTATATATTCACATCTAACATTTTTTACTTCCTAGATGTATTTTTTTTTTTTTACTTTTTACTTTTTTGTTTATATCAAATTTCATCTACCACAAATCTAGATAATCTTTCAATCCTCCTAGTTTGGTATCATCTGCAAACTTAACCACCTTGTTATTTATATTTCTATCCAAATCATTTATATACAGCATATTAAGGACAGCAGAGGCCCCAGTGCTAACCCCAGAAGGAAATCACTCATGACATCACCTACTTCTGATAAGGCTCCTCACACTGTAACCCTCTGCTTTCTTTGATTTAGCTGATTCTGCACCCATCTACACACTACATCCTGAATTCCCATCTATTTTAGTTTGATGCCCAACCTCTGATTATCATTACTCTACAACTGTTCCCTCATTATTAACACATTTATATCACCTTACTTAAATATGGGACATTGTGTCCATTGGGATTGGCTGCTCAGGCTTACTCATATAGCCACATTCATTCTTTAAACCTGACACTTGTCTGCAAAAGAATAAAACATCTTGCTGTTCTAGTGTGTTAAAATTCGGATTGTGTGCGATTGTACGTGCTGTCTCAAGTAAACTGCCTTCTTCGATCTCTGAAATATTTCTAGACTTCGTCCTGTTCTTACGCAATACAGTACTGAAGTATTGGTTAATGCCCTAGTCACCTAACGTATAAATTACTGTAATGCTATTCTATCTGGCATCCCACAAAAACATATCCATCGCTTACAACTTCTTCCAAATTCTGCTGCCAGGATAATAGCCTGTTCTAAATTCACTGAACATATTACACCTATTCTCTCTCAACTTCATTGACTCCCTGTTAACTACAGAGTATAATACAAAATACTACTCTTAACATTTAAAGCTCTCCACAACCTTACTCCCCCCTACCTCACTGAACTCCTACAGACTTACACTCCCTCTCGCTCACTCAGATCCTCGTCTGCAGCTCTACTTTCTGTACCCACAGCATAGCACTCCTCAACCCTGGAATTCTCTTCCCTCTCTTATACGTCAGCTTTATTCAATAACACAGTTTAAAACTGCCCTCAAAACTTATCTTTTCAAACTGGCATACCAATTGTGAATTTTGCACTGTTACTGCTTGTTATCTTTGTTTGTTTGCTAATTATTGCTTTGTGATTTATCAGTCTCTTGTTTTTATTGTAAGGTGACCTTTCTAATGAGTTTGTACGCAGTTTGTGTGAGGAACTTTCAGATTTGGGTACGACTGCCAGTCCTAATGTGATGTGAGAGACCTTCCGTGACAAGACCCTGAAGGTTGCTGAGGGTTGTGTTGGTGTTACTGGTGTTCCCAGAAGGAGGTGTTTCCTCTCGCAGGACACCCTGGATATCATCGAGAGGAGTCGCAGTTCATGGCTCAATGGCAGCTCTGGTCTGTACCAGGAACTGAGAAGGATGGCTGTGAGGGCTCTGAGGGCAGATAAAGAGGCATTTGTTAGAGGAATCTGTGAGCAAGTGACACACCACCACGTCCTGCTTACAGAGGAATCGAAGCATTACGCACATCTGAATCTGTTCCTCAGAGAGTCGCAGTCAGGGCAGCTGATGGAACGGTCCTTACGGATGACACTGCAGTTGTGACCCGCTGGGCTGGTTACTTTGAGCAGTTGTTCAAAGCTGATCCTCTGGCTAGGACGTTGGATATCTCTGGGTCCATGGTTCTTGAGGCTGATCCTCCAATTAGCTGTGAACTACCCAGTCTCACTGAGATTAAACAGGTGGTGAACTAGCTGAGGGGGGGAATGGCTTCAGGGATCTGAGATATCCGGGGTGAACTTCTCCAGGCTGGTGGTAAGGCTTTCATCCTGGCATTGCAAGCAATCTTGGCTTCCATTTGGGAGACTGGCATCATCCCAACTGACTGGAAAACGGAACTAGTCGTCCCTTTCTGGAAAGGGAAGGGTGATCACCTGGATTACAGCAACTACAGGGGGATAACACTGCTCTTGGTGCTGGGTCAGGTCCTTGCTAGAGTCGTCCTCAATAGGATCCGTGATCACTTGCTCACCTACCAGCGACGGGAACAGTCTGATCATGAGGTCTTTGGAAAGGGGTATGTGGCGCTCCCGATATCTATGTAAAGGACGAAGGTCCAAGTCTTTAGAGTCCTGGTGCTTCCTGTCTTGCTATATGGTTGTGAGACATGGACGCTATCCAGTGACCTGAGACGAAGACTGCACTCCTTTGGTACTGTGTCTCTCCGGAAAATTCTTGGGTATCGTTGGTTTGACTTTGTGTCAAATGAGTGGTTGCTCATGGAGTCCCGAATAAGGCACATTACCTGCATTGTGATAGAGCGTCAGTTACGGCACTACGGCCATGTGGCGCGTTTCCCCGAGGGTGATCTGGCTCATAAGATCTTCATTTTTGGGGACCCGAGTGACTAGACCAGGCCAAGGGGTCACCCACATAACACCTGGCTATGGCAGATAGAGGGTCATTTCTGGAGGGTGGGACTGGACCACGTGTCTGCCTGGGGAGTTGCAAACTGGGATCCCAGGTTGTTTTGTTATGTAGTGGGTGCGGCAATGCACTGTACCAGTGCATGCTCCCCACCTTGACTTGACTTGACTTGTGACCTTGAGTGCTAAGAAAGGCGCCTATTAAATAAAATGTATTATTAAATAAGCATTTCATTTTACTATTGTGCAAAGAGTCCTTATGACAGTAAAATCAATGGATATTTTGTTTTACCGAACCTTTATCATTATTTTTTCTGTTTATCTCATCGATGGCCTTCCCTTTAAAAGTATTGAGGATATAACTAGTTGACCTAATGGCAACATTGAAATCAAGGCTGAAAGTCCATCTTTTTTCTGATGCCTTTTTAAGTACACATTTTTGAAGCTATGCCAAGTAATTTTCTTCATTTTCATTTATCTCTTTGATCCATTACATTCCCTGCTAAACTTTATGTCTGTTATACAGTACATTGTTTCTTTATGTAATGTAATGCAAATCGATTTGTAACTTGACTAATGAAGGTTTTATCTGAAATAAAAATTTGTTGAGTGTATTTAAACCTTAGTGCATAAAATGTACCATAAAATGTACCTCACATTTTAGTCAGCAACAATCTGAATTGATTTAAATAAGCACTGAATACCAGAGATAATGAAAGTGACTCTTTGTGTGTGTGTGTGTGTGTTTGTGGGTTTACTTGCAAGTGAAGTACAGACATAAGATTCATTCTTTTTCACACATGGGGACCTAAGCATGACATTTACCCCACTGGAGTACATTCATGCCGAACTCGTTTAACCACTTCATAAAAAATATAGCATATGGTTGGCAATCAGGAAAAATGAAAAAAATAATTTTATGCTAGTGATGTAAATATAGCACTGACTGGAGCAAGTAAATTAAAAGTAATATGTAACATGTGCCATTATTGAAACAAAAAAGGCCTTGTTTGTCATTGATGTTCTGAACCCATCTAAGAGCTGTCACACAGCATAAGCAAAAATAAGCTTTAAACTGACAATGGCAGTGGTGAAGGTGTTGATGATTAGTGAAACAGGGAGGTTATGGAATGTGGAAGAGGTAGTGACACAATGAAAAAAAAAATCAGATTTTAAAAATGAAAATATTAAATACAGATGAGAGCTGAATGAGAAATGGGGACAGAGAGGCATGAAAAAAAGCAGAAGAGAGAGACATAAGGAGCATACAGTGAATAAAAAGGGGGGGGGGGGGCTATGTTCTGCCCTGGAGGTGTGGCGGGGGAGTGTTTTAATGTGATAAATGGAGGGTGACAAGCATCCCTCACACACCCCCAGGTCCTAAGGGAAGAAATGAGGGGGTGTTAGCAAGCAATTATGTTGCTCACTCTAGTATCAGGCCTTGACAAATAATTATAAAGAATTCAAGTGTAGGTTATACAGGCAGCTCTGGACACAATTACCAGTTGTGCATGTCTGTTTTTTAAACATACTTAATATTATAAGGGATAAAATAGCTTCCAACATATTTTAGCTTCTTTAGAATCTGGCTGTGTAGAGTTTCTAGCACCCATTATTACATACAGAAAGACAGACAAAGATAAAGTGTAAGTGATTCTGTTGTGGTGAAGTGTAAAGATGAACAGGAACTTATAAGTTTGTAATTTTAGCCTCTACTTCAGCCCAAACCTTCTTGACTAGGTTCAAGTTGTTAGTAACCTTATTTTTTCATTTGGCAGTAGTCTAGGAGTAGTACTAGCAATTGTTATTGTGATACTGGTGATGAATTCCAGAATTCTAGATTCAGTAATGCATTATTATTTTATCGTATATAGTAAATTGTTAAAAAGTATTCTATATGATAGTTTATAGTCTATTAATACGCATTTAACCAATTTGCTGTTTAACCGATTGACAATTTTCGTGTTAATTGTTTGACTTCATCGGTTCTCGGTGGTAGGATTGCCCGTGTACTCATTTCTTCTGTTGATAACCCTTTGGGATGAAATTCTTCAATAAGATTTGGACATAATAAGTCTTCTTTTATTGGGAACTTAATGTGAGGAAAATGTAAAAATTTATAAGAGCTAAGAGAGAAGAAACTGTGTCTGTCAAAAGCATTCATACAAATGAGAGGTGAGAGGGTCATGTTCGTGGTTGAATATAGTTGAGAGGAGGGCGTGACTTGAAAAAATCTCATGGCCATAGAGAGACATTAAAAGCCTGTATGTTCTTTTTTTAGTTTTTATTTTTTTATTTAAACATTTGAATCTTTGTGGCAGCAACTAGACTAAACCACAGGGAAGAGGAAGTGCTTGCAAGGGGCTTTTTGCTGCTTAAGGCAGACAAGCAAAAAGTTAAACATCAAATAAAGGATTAAAATGGTGATTTCTGGACTTTACATGCTTTGGGCATGGCTGTCAGAACCCAGATACATTCACCCATTCTTCAAACTCCACCACTACAGTCATTCTTCTCTTGCCTGCAGGTTCACTATGTAGTCCATCACCTGATGTGAAGTAGGTGTAAAAGGCGCTATATCCACGACTGACCTGACACAGACTCCCAACAGAGGCACGTTAAAATCAACAAAAGATTTTATTTTCTCCAGCTGAGGTCCATGTCTTCCCCGTGTCCCTCAGCCCTAACACAGTCCAAAACACACCAAATAACTAATGCAAAGCACACCACAACTTTTCTCCACCACTCCTCCCATCAAGCGTTATCCTCCTCCTCCCAACTCAGCCTTCCAAGGGGTGGCCGCTGGCTCCTTTTATTAGGCCCCCAGAAGTGCTCCAGGTGCTTGATTGCCGAGTCCCAGCTGCACTTCCGGGTGTGGTGAAAACACTGCCCACAAGGGCCCAGCAGTTCCCGCTGCAGCACCCCCTGGCAGCGCCTGCAGAACCCAACAGGGCTGCACCACACTCCAACTCCCATGAACCCCTGCGGGAGTCTGAGGCACCGCTGCAACCCAGGGAGACTGCCATCTAGCATCCAGGGGGAGGTATTGGGCCTCCCATGCTTGTTCCCTGGAACATATGCTGTCCGCCACACAGGCTATTAGGCATCCGGCCTCTGAGTATCTTCCCTCTTGGTATTGAGAAACATTAATAAGTGGCAGAATATAGACCATAAGAATATAGCAAGTTTTGCACTGCCTCCATCTGTACCTGTCTGTAGATGTTGTAGATTATTGCTTGATGTGGGCTGGCTGTACTCACTGGTTTAAGGTGGCTTTTAAGTCTCTAATGCCATCATAACATGACCAAATTAAACGTAAGCTATAAATCGCCTTCCAATTCCCGATGAGCCTGCCAAAATTGGCAAAGAAATTCCAAAAGGAAATCTAGAACATCTAGGGCTATGATTTCAATTCTTTGGGTTTCCCTGTAGCTTGCAAGCTTTTGTCAAACCTTCATGTACACATCTTTGATAGACTACAAGGTGAGAAAAACTGTATTAAACCTGGTGTCTGGCTTCTGCCTAACTGCTTTTGTCAGCTGGCTTACTAGACCTATTTGCTTCATGTATTTCACTAGAGCATTTACCTCCTTCAATCTTTGTGCAGTTTCAGGGTCAATATCTGAAAGCTTAACATCTAGTGCATGCTTGAGAACGGTGTTGTATACATGATCCTGGCAGTCCAGGCGATGATAGTGTCGAGTGTGGAAATGATGTTCATTCCTTAATCAGTTACCCAGACAACTTTGTTCATAACAGCAGCATCAAATCTGAGTTCATGCATGAGCTGTCGATGTAACTCTTTCATGTGTGTTGTCACCTGTTTTTGCTTCTTTGTGGGAAAATATTGCAGTGGTAAGCACTCTGTTTTAAGCTTGTTCTCTGATATGACATAGTGGCAAGTAATTGTCAGGTAACTGACCTCACAGTAGTCGTCTGTCTACATGTCTGTGGCCATTCAGAAATTAATATAAGACACGATTTCTGATATTTCACTGACAACATCCTGTCTTTTTGTTGTGGCAATCTCCTTACATTTATGAGAGATGGTTGTAGGATCCTGAAGCACACTTTCGGCTGGAACTCAACCATACCTAGTTTATAGGTTCCTGTGCTAAATCAATAAAACCTTTTCCTGCTACCATGGCAAAAGGTCTAATATTCCAACAGCAGAAGTCTACACACTTATCAGAAATATTTGCTTTGACAGGAGTTGTTTCTGACTTAACAGGTACAAAGAAGTACTTTGACATGGATGTTTACCTCAGACTGCTAGTATATGCTGTTGTAATTAGGCGGCTGCACCCATGGTGCACATGACACTGAAGAGAAAATGTGCCAGTTCTTTTGCTATCATACCTCAAAATAGCAGAGCACCACACTGTTCTTCAGTTGGTTGTCTGTCCTCACACAAATCACTCTTGCTCTTGTGACGGATGGCTGGGGCCCACACCCGGCTGGGACACCCCTGCAGCATATGTTCCAGTGGAGCAAGCACGGGAAAGACAATATCTCCCCCTGGACGCCAGATGGCAGCCTCCCTGGGTTCCAGCGGTGCCTCAGACTCCCCCAGGGCTTCATGGGAGTTGGAGTTTGGTGCAGCCCTGTAGGGTTCCACAGGTGCCAAGTAGGGTGCTGTAGCTGGAGCTGCTGGCCCTTTTGGGCGCTGGTTTTTCCAGGTACCCAATAAAAGGAGCCAGTGACCACAACTTAGCAGCCAGAGTCAGGTGGAAGGTGGACGAAGCTAGGAGGAGGAGTGGTGGTGAAGAAGAAGAAGAAAGTGTGTGGTTGTTTGGTGGTGCTTTGGGGACTCTGTTGTGGCTGGGGGACATGGGGAAGACGTCCCCTCTAGCTGAAGAAAAATAAATAGTTTATTTATTTTACACGTGCCTCTGTGTCCATCTGTGTCGAGTCAGGCGTGTATGTAGCGCCTTTGTTACACTCTATTCTGTAGGTCAATCAACCCCGTTCTCCACCAATCACGACCTGTATAAACGAAAGCTCTTTTTTGCTCATGTATCTTACCTTGCCTTCTGAGTGGTAACAACCGCCCAGTGGGGAAACTGTTTCAATTTTCAAAATTCCTGCAGTGCTGCAGCCCTTAAGCAAAATACATATTCAGGAAAATAAAGACACTCAAACAAAGAAGACTAGACAACCACTGACCAAAACATTAAATTGAAATTGTAATGTCTTAAACCATTCCTTCCCAAAAAAATGAGTCCATCCATCAACCCTAAGACACCTAAGCAGGGTGCTAGCTTTAAACTTCTTAATCAGTGTAGTCACTACACTGTAAATTGAATACCAAAGTTTTAACTCACAAAACCGTTATAATTGACAGGTACACGCTGTCCTGTGTCTCTTTAAATAAAAGCCGTTCAGTCAGCAAATCAGATTATAAGGTTGCTGAGAGGCTCTTGCCATCACATTGTATGCACTCTTTGTTTCTGTGAAAAATTGGCTCCTAAAAAGCAATCTCTCAAAAGCTAAGAGGGCATGTAAAGTGTTACCTTTTGATGAGAAAATAAAAATCTTACATCTTCTGAAAAGTGGCATATCACTTGCTGAAGTACTTATTCCCTAAATGATACAGTATAACAACTATCTACATATTGTTTACATAGTTTCAGGTATTATATATTTTTTTTATTTATTTTTATTAATTTTATTACAATCCATACAAAGCAATCAAGTTTCTACAAAAAGAAAAATTAAGTTAAGAACAGATCGATCCCCACCCCTGAGAGAGAGAGCAAGCCAAACGGCGTTAAATTTAAGGCTTGTAAACATACCTAAATTAATTAATTCTCTGTGCTTTATGAACTTATTTTAAAATATTACTGATTAGATCCTGCCATGTTTTGAAAAAAGTCTGTACGGATCCTCTAACTGAGTATTTGATTTTTTCCAACTTCAAATAATATAACACCTCGGTTTCCCACTGACTTAAAAGAGGAGAGTTTGGGTTCTTCCAGTTTATCAGAATAAGTCTGCGTGCCAAAAGTGTAGTGAATGCAATCACAATTTGTTTGTTTTTCTCCACTTTAAACCCATCTGGAAGAACACCAAACACGGCTGTTAATGGGTTAGGAGGGATTGTGAGTCCAAGGCTATCTGAAAGGTAATTAAAAATTTTTGTCCAGAATAATGTTAATTTGGTGCAGGCCCAGAACATGTGACCTAGTGAGGCTGGGACTTGGTTGCAACGTTCGCAGGTTGGATCATGCCCTGGAAACATTTTGGAGAGTTTTAGTCGAGACAGATGTGCTCGATATATAATTTTAAGTTGTATAATTGTATGCTTTGCGCATATGGAGCTCGAGTGAATTCTCTGCATTGCTACTTTCCACTCCTTTTCTGATATATTAATTGAGAGATCTTTTTCCCAGTGTCCTCTTGGATCTTTGAAAGGGAGGGATTGTAAAATGATTTTATATATTGTAGAGATGGAGTCTAAGTCCTTGAGATTGAGCAATATTTTTTCCAGCATGGATGAGGGTGCAAGATGAGGAAAATCTGGAAGGTTTTGTTTAACAAAGTTTCTGATTTGAAGATAGTGAAAGAAATGTGTAGCTGGAATGTTAAATTTGGAATGTAATTGTTCATAGGATGCAAAGACGTTGTCTATATAAAGATCTCTCAGCAAGTTAATTCCAAATTTTTTCCAGATATTAAAAACTGCATATGTTTGTGAAGGTTGAAAGAGGTGGTTCTCTTGCAGGGGTGCCACAGATAGAAGCTTCTCAGTCTTAAAATGCTTTCTACATTGGTTCCAGATTCTAAGTGAGTGGAGCACAATTGGGTTATTTGTATATTGCCGATAGCGTGTGTTTATTGGGGCACAGAGCAAGGAATACAAAGAAGTACTGCAGGATTTTACTTCTATTGCGGTCCAAGCCTGTGTATGTTCTTCTATTTGTGTCCAGGTTCTTATCGCCTGTATATTTGCTGCCCAGTAATAAAACTGGAAGTTAGGTAGAGCCATGCCGCCTTCTGCCTTTTGTCTTTGTAGGGTCGCTCTTTTGATGCGTGGATGTTTTGAATTCCAAATAAATATGGTTATTGTTGAATCTAATTGCCTAAAGAATGATTTATTAATGTACTGTATATTGGGATGTTTTGAAATAAAAAAAGGAGTTTAGGAAGAATATTCATCTTAACAGTGTTAAGTCTTCCAGCTTGTGTGAGATGAAGGGTTGACCATCTATGCAAGTCTTGTTTAATTTTTTCCATGCAGATGGCGAAATTTTTTTGAGATAGAGCTTTATGTTTACTTGTAATGTTTACTCCAAGGTATTTAAACTGTTCTACAATGATAAAAGGTAGGGTATCTAATCTAATATTATATGCTTGAGAGTTCACTGGAAAGAGTACAATTTTATTCAGATTAATTCTGAGACCAGAGATCTTTTGAAATTCTGTGAGTGCTGCTAAGACTGCAGGCACAGAATTTTCTGGGTCCGATATATACAATACCATATCATCTGCATATAATGAGATTTCCTGCAGAGATCTCGGGGGATGTATTTGTCTCTAGAAAGAATTTGATTTGTTTGGATATAAATTCAGTACAATTCTCGTCAGCTAATAGAAGCGGGTTGAGGCGCCATCTGCGGGGTGAGTGTATGGGGCTTAGTAATTTTAGGTCCAAGATCATAGGTGCATGGTCAGAAATAACAATACCATCGTATTTGCAAGATTTAATCTTAGGCAAGAAGTTATTGTCTATAAAGAAGTAATCGATCCTTGAGTAACAATGATGTACTGGTGAGTAGAAAGAATATGTTCTTGAATTTGGGTTTAAAAACCTCCAGGGGTCTGATAAGTTGTGATCAGTTATAAACTTTGTAATTATCTTTGCGGTATTAGATGCCGTTCCCCCTGTGGAGGAAGTCCTATCTAAAAGTGAATTTAGAACACAATTAAAGTCCCCAGCCATTATAACTTTATGAGTGTTCAGATTGGGAATGGATGCAAATAAATTTTGTATAAATTCCTTATCATCAACATTAGGTGCATAAACATTTATCAAAATCATTTTACAGTTAGATAAGTCTCCCATGACCATTACATATCTCCCTTCAGGATCCAATATTACATCTGATGCTACAAATGGTACTGTTCTATGTATGAGAATTCCCACACCTCTAGTTTTCTTCATAAAACTAGAATGGAACATTTGGCCAGTCCAGTCTTTTTGCAGCCGGAACTGATCCTTGCTTATTAAGTGGGTTTCCTGTAAAAATACTATTTTAGCATTTAGACCTGTTAGGTGAGACCTTCAATTCTGACATTATACCTTCTATTCCCATCTTCCAAAGCAGCCAGTCTGTCTCCGAGTTTTTCTCTGAGTTTTTTGCATTCAGAGCTGACATTTACTGCTTTTTACTCGGCACTGGCAGCTACATTTTCGGCCATTTCAATCCAATTCGTGAATGTCTCCTTGAGATCCTCCAATTGATCAGTAAGCGTGCTCAGTTTAACCGAGTTTTCCTGAATGCGCTCTTCAATTTTACCCAGCACCTGTCGAAGCTCAAGTTGTACCTCTTGACGCAGCCTTTCATTTGCCTGTTGGAATTCCTGTCGCAGCCTTTCATTTGCCTGTTGGAATTCCTGTCGCAAACATTCATTTGCCTGTTTCAACTCCTGTCTCACATCTTGTCTCATTTTTTCGCTTGCCTTTGCTTTCTCATTAGCCTTCTCGCTTTTCTTTATATCTTGCGTGAGCTCAGCGAGCAGCACCTTCAGTTTAGACAGTTCAATTGTGCTTTCTTGTACCGTAGATGAAGCAGCAGACTTTGCTGTAGCCGGTGTCCCCGCTGCGGTTGGCTCGCGTAATTGCGTAATCGAAGCTGCGGACTTCAAGGCCCTTTCCAGTTTCAGGTGATCTTCTCCGATCGGCGAGCTGTCCAGATCTGCACTCACGATCACACCTTCGCTCCCCTTTTCGCTCTCAGCCGGCGACGATGTAGCGGACCGTGGTCCCGAGGAGTCTGTGCTTTCACCCATCTGATCCAGGTCTGTCTCTGAAAGGCCGTATCTTGAACTGGGGCTTGCTGATCGTAGCTTGGGTGTAGCTTTAGTTTTCAATTCTTTCGAACCCCCCTTCTTGTTAGCCATGTTTATATGTGCTTACATATACTATAGCAGTCCCTCTCGGGTTGAATAAATACAGGATATCTCAGGATAATAAGCAAATAATATGAAAAATAACGCCGCTGCTAGCAGAGCTCAACTTCAGATGTCCATCTCTCGCATCGGACGAGACCAGGTATTATAAGTAATCTTGAGAAGATTTAAAGTATATTTGAGGATTTGGTTAGGTTACAGGCAAATGCAACATCATTTTATATAAGGGATTGAGCGGTCATAGCTTTTCGTATCCAGTGGGTTCCTGGGACCAATCCCTAGCGAATACAGTGGAGCCAACTGTATTAATTTTTCTGGCGCATATTATTTTATCCACTAGATGGCAGCAAAATACTGCCCAAGAGTTATTAATCCCTGAGCATGACTTGGGTTCAGAATTCTGTATTATTACGGTTACCCCCAAGAAAGATTCAGAGTGAAGTTTAATGATCTGCTTTACAATGTAAAGCCCAAATAACTCTCGAGACAGTATTACAGAAATAATGAAATGCTGAAAAAATCACGAATATATATATATATATATATATTGTCAAGCCACCAGGGCACGTACAGCCGCCCTAACCCAGACACAGACAGGCAGGAGACAGATTTTGCCATACAACAAAACATATATTTACAATTGGGTAGCGTTTCTCCCTGCTTCTCACAGCACAGTGCACCAATCACCAGACACTCAATAAGCAGTTCAGTCTTTTCCTTGCTGCCGGTCCTTCTGCCTCCACTCGTTCTCAGGCTTTGTCTTCTTCTTCCCGACTCTGGCCCCTGAATGGTGGGGACTTGTCTCTTTTATAGGGCCCCTTCGGAAGAACTGCAGGTGCCCAACAAGCTTCTTCTGGCCAAACTTCCGGGTATGGCTGAACTGTGGCCAAATAAGGCCCTGGAAAGGTCCATGCATCCCCTGGCGATGGCCATGGGTTCTAACAGGTTTGAGCTCCCATGCTAATGACCTGTGGCCCTGTTGGAAACCAAGGGGGCTCCCCTCTGTCGGCCCTGGGGAAAAACTGTCACAAAAATACTCTCTCCCCCAGTCCTTCAATACTCTGGGCATCCTGGCTTGGCAAGAGTTCTGGCCACCCACCACACTGCTCCTCCCTCAGCTGAGCCTTGCCAAGCGAACCATCCTGTCCCACAAAAGGCTGTTCTTCTGTTAGATGGAGAGCTGCTTTTGTCCAGGCCACGGTTCCGTTCTGCAAGATATAAACATAAGGGAGACAGGGAGACACTGCGTTGACGCCTTCTCCAGGCTCCTGAGACCTTCTCCCGACAGTGTCTCCACCCATGGACGACTTGTTGGCACTTTCCCAAACCCGTGTTTGTGCCCTCTGGACACTAAAACACCCCCGCGGAGAGCAGCCCTCCATCACACGTGAGTGCAGGGGCTCATGTGCTGCAGCATTTGGAGACCCAGTCTTCCCTTTCCAGGTACTTCTTATAATCTGGGGTATGGTGACAATATATATATTGTCACACACGTGCGCATGGGAGGCTGCTAAAGAGCTTGAGTAAGGGCAATTCCGAATTAGACCGGGATGTAGATGAGCGCGCTGACTCTTTTTCTCCCTTGCCTGCAGACCATTCACGGGAGATTCCACCTGGCCCTCTTGATGTCACTTCCGGGTCCAAGCCTATGGAAGAAGACGTTGCCGGTTCTGGCCCCTATGATGTCACATCCGTGCTCGAGCCTATGGTTGAAGACCCTTATGAGCCGGACCCCTTTGACCTCACTTCCTGTCTTCCCCTTTAAAAGCCTCCACTTTTTCCCTATTCCCTCAGTTCTGTTTTGGACTCGGTTTTGTGCACATCAGTGCTGTTTATACTTTTGCAACTTCGCAGCCAGGATGCCAAATATACTTGTGGCTGCCCCAAACCTTGTTATGACTCAGAGTGGAGTTTGTGACAATATATATTTGTTTTGATATTCTAAAGTAACTCATCAATATTTATGAGTAGGACAGAACCTTTAACTAAAACAAAATGGTGTGTAAATAATGTGTGGTGAATTCAGTCCAATAAGCATTCACGGTACTGCAAGTATGCTCATGGCACAAAAGGCAAAATGACTGTGATAAAGCAAAAGGACAAGAAAGACGTTATCCCTCTAAGTGCTGTTCATAATACAGCAACTGTCAAATGTTCGTGTCAGGGGAAATGTGGTAATCATTAAACTTTGTGCTGTGGCAGCTTACAATAACACAAGGGGTGCATCACTTGTGTGGATCAAACACTGACATTCTACCTTCTCATGCTCAAGCATTAAGAAAAAAATCTAAGAAAAGTGCGCAAAAAAACCCAAAATACTTCTACCATCCCAATTACAGTGTTGTGCTGTGCATTGAAACAAAAATCAATGTTTATGGCATGTTTTTCTTGGAGTAAACATAACGCTAAGGAGGCTACTTAACAGTTAATTTTATTTGGTCTAAGAAAAAAGAAGGAATTCAATTTTTGATTTTTATAATCAACATAGGAGTTTGCATGTTCTCTCCATGTCTGTGTGGGTTTCCTCCGGGTACTCCGGTTTCCTCCCATGGTCCAAAGACATCCAGGTTAGGTGCATTAGTGATCCTAAATTGTCCCTAGTGTGTGCTTGGTGTATGTGTGTGTGGGTGTGTGTGTGTGTGTGCCCTGCGGTGGGCTGGCGCCCTGCCCGGGGTTTGTTTCCTGTCTTGTGCCCTGTGTTGGCTGGGATTGGCTCCAGAAGACCCCCGTGACCCTGTAGTTAGGATATAGCGGGTTGAATGATGGATGGGATGGATGGATAATCAACATATTAATAAATATATCACCAAATGTTAATATTTTTGGTGTTAATAAATTATTTTGGGGTTTGAGTTTCGTGTTCTACAAAGTTTGTTCTTTTGAAGCTATAGCCTAATTTGTACTTTACACAAATACAGGGTGGGCCATTTATATGGTTACACCTTAATAAAATGGGAATGGTTGGTGATATTAACTTCCTGTTTGTGGCACATTAGTATATGTGAGGGGGGAAACTTTTCAAGATGGGTGGTGACCATGGTGGCCATTTTGAAGTCGGCCATTTTGGATCCAACTTTTGTTTTTTCAATAGGAAGAGGGTCATGTGACACATCAAACCTATTGGGAATTTCACAAGAAAAACAATGGTGTGCTTGGTTTTAACGTAACTTTATTCTTTCATGAGTTATTTACAAGTTTCTGACCACTTATAAAATGTGTTCAATGTGCTGCCCATTGTGTTTGTGTTAACAAACAAAATCACCGCTATTGGTCTGACACTAACCCACATTGGATAGATCCCTCCAAGACTGTTGGAACAAAAAAATTGATGGTATGGTGTGGTATATGGGGTACAAAGATTGTGGGGCCATTCTTCATCAATGGAAACCTCAAGGCCACTGGATATGCGAAATTGCTACATGATGATGTGTTTCCCTCTTTATGCACTGAAGCTGGCACGTTCCCTGAGTTTTTCCAGCAAGATGGTGCACCACCACATTATGGGTGTCAGGTCCGAGCATTCCTAGATGAACAATTTCCTGGAAAGTGGATTGGTCGTTGTGGGCCAGTTGAATGGCCCCCAAGGTCTCCCGATCTGACCCCCTTAGACTTTTATCTTTGGGGTCATCTATAGGCAATTGTCTATGCTGTGAAGATACGAGATGTGCAGCACCTGAAACTACGGATACTGGAAGCCTGTGCTAGCATTTCTCCTGCGGTGTTGCTATCAGTGTGTGAAGAGTGGGAGAAGAGGGTTGCATTGACAATCCAACACAATGGGCAGCACATTGAACACATTTTATAAGTGGTCAGAAACTTGTAAATAACTCATGAAAGAATAAAGTTACGTTAAAACCAAGCACACCATTGTTTTTCTTGTGAAATTCCCAATAAGTTTGATGTGTCAAATGACCCTCTTCCTATTGAAAAAACAAAAGTTGGATCCAAAATGGCCGACTTCAAAATGGCCACCATGGTCACCACCCATCTTGAAAAGTTTCCCCCCTCACATATACTAATGTGCCACAAACAGGAAGTTAATATCACCAACCATTCCCATTTTATTAAGGTGTATCCATATAAATGGTACCACCCTGTACATACTATGCTGTGCATTAACGTGCAGGTCACTGGCTAGAATGATACATTTTTTTCCTTTTTATGTTTAATCAGATTTTGACATATAATTTACTTATGTTTCTTCAATTTATGCTGGCATTTGACAGCTGTGTAATTAGTTTTGTCTTGTTTCAGATCATTATTAATTTTTATTTTAGCTTTTAGAAATATTTTAATATTTTATCATCGATGCAATGACATCACTATTTTGTGTGGTGTTTGTTTTGTGGGTTACAGCCATGTTGTTTGTAGAAATGACGTTTGATGCGGGTCTCATGCTTCAGGCCCTTCTGTGGTGTTATCATGTTGCCTAAAAGAAGGCTGCATGGTTAAGGAAGTATCCAAACATAAAACCTTTCTTTTTGTGATGACACAACATAAAAAGATAAAAAAAAACAACTGTAGGGAACTTTTCAGGCTTTGTTTTTGACTACAGATTTGTGTAACATTTTGGATTTGATGAAAAACAGATCCCTGCTTGCTTATTGATTATTCTTTCTTCTATTCTGCTTAAGAAAGACATTAGTTTAACACTGCTACACTTAAAACTATCTCAATCCAATCTGTCTAGTCATTGTGTTCAACCAGTTATAACAGTCGCTTAATGCATCTGTTGTGCTTTTGTTTTTCTTTTTAACTGTATTCTTTCATCATCTTAAAAAAAAATAACCGCAACAAAACAAGTAAACACTGATGACAGAATAATTAAATAGGAAATTAAATACAATGAAATGTATGTGAAATTGTTAATTCTATTTGGAAACTATACTTAAATTATTATGTTTTTCTTTGCTACTTGAATATTTCTCAATAAAGTGCCCACTTTGAGGCAGGTGACTCTAGGGAGGACATGACAGCTTCCACCCAGTTTATAAAACGAGGCCCAATGGTGTTGTTTCTAAACTGAACAGCATGCTTTGCTAAGCCCTCTGGCCCAACCAGCAGTATACTCTCTGCACCCATTGTGGGAAAGCTAAAATTATGTCTTCAACTTCTAGAGTTCCCAGCTCAGACCAACAGATGTCTCTAATTGATCTTAGCCAAAGCCCAGAGAAATCATATTAACCTTAAAAATGAAAAATGGTGCCCACTTAATACAAACAGTATGTTTTTGTTGTTTTTTCCTACCTAGACAATGCAGTCCTGCAAAGGATGATGCAGGTCCAAAAAATAATAGAAGGATAATTCTGTGTGAAATGGTAATAGCGTACCACTCGTGTCTACCTTATTAACGGTGCTTCCAGCTTTGTTTGTTTTCGAAGTATGCAAAGAATCAATCACATGTTTTAATCGCAGAAGGTCCAAAAATTAAGTGAAACACTGACCTATTGTTTTATTAAAAAAGTATGAAATAATAATAATAATTTAAACTTACTTTATCTAAAAGAGCACCTTGCACAGTAAAGTTATCCTCTCACTTGAGAGATTACCTATTTGACATTTGACTATATGTTAACAGTTGAAGTCATAATTATAGCAATACTGTACAAACATTACTAAGAGTCCTTTAAAATTCAAACAATGATATCCACATGAAATTCACCTTGGCCTGTGCCATTGCTTTTAGCTGATTAGACCATCAACAGATGCTGAGGATACTGAATGACAAAGTCATAGGCTTTGTTTCCTTAAGGTTCAAACACAGACAATTATTTATCACAAAGATGCTGGAATATGTGAAATGTTTAACTATGTAGCTAAAGAAAGCAGCAGACAGTGGAATGTGATATACATTATGTTTACCCAAACTTAGTAAAAGGTGTTTTCCTATACAAGTAGTGATGGTAAGGATTTGAAAAGTCCTAATTTGCTTTTTGATTGGTCTTTGTATTAATTTTAATATGAATGATGGTGAACGAAATGAAATGAAATATAATGTATGTGTATATACAGTATAGAGCATATATGAATGGGCTTGTGGTGTCCTGAATAATGGACTATCTGTCGAGCTGTGGACTGTGTTACTAATATGGATGTGAGCAACACTGGAGCATCAACAAGGAACAGTCCTGTCTCCAATTCTTTTCGCTCTGTATACCTTCTATTATAAATATAACACCAGGTCATGTTACTTGTAGAAGTTCTCAGATGAATCTGTACTTATCGGTGTATCAATAAGGGGAATGGCACTATAGGAGTCAGGTGAAGAACTTTGTTTCTTGGTGCAAAGAGAATTGTCTGCACCTTAACATCATCAAACTAAGAAACAGGTCATTGACTTTCACTGCACCAAAAGGCCTCTATGTCCGGTCACTATTCAGGGAGTAGATGAAGAGGTGGTGCACTCTACAAGTACTTAGGGGTCCACTTCAATGATAGGTTTGACTGGCCTTGGAACACAGAGGAACAATATAAAAATGGGCAGAGAAGGCTCTTCTTATTTAGTAGACCGCATTCCTTTAATGTGGGAGGTGACTTCCTTCACATGTTTTGCAACTCTGTGATGGCCAGTGCAATTTTCTATGCTGTGGTGTGCACAGTGTAACATCACCTCAAGATAGGCTTACTGAATTACCAAGCTAATTAAAAAGACAGGCTCAGTTATGGGACACAAACACTGAGTACTTTCAGCCAATATATTATTCAGCAAAAGTGTCTCAAGAAACGGTACTTGGGCTCCTTTATACCAGCAGCAATACAATTGTAAAATGCCTCATTGTAACTGTGACTGCCAAGTCAGAAGTTTGCTTTTCTTTCCTTTAAAATTTTCTTCGTTTTTTTGTCATTCAGGTGTGTGTTCAGAAGATAGTGTACGTAAATTTTATTTATTTATTTATGTATTTATCTGCAGTATTTAAAGAGCTATTGTAAAAAGCTAAATTCCCCCCTTGGGACAAAACATTTCTATCTCATCTAGTGTTATATAAAAAACTACCCAGTCGAGCAACATTTTACCTATATATATTCCATATAACTAACCAGAACACAAGTTCTCTGAATAAAGTTTCCATCCCAGACAGGTGACATGCCTTTATTAATTGAAAGAACTCAAGAATAATCAAAGGATAAATCATTTCAAGTAAGTTTGACAGAGTCCTAATGTCTCTCCCAATTAATAGAGTTGGTTGGGTTGTTGAGATACAAGATAAAGCTCAAGCCTCTTTCTTGGCCTCTCTCAAGCCTATAATCTCAGTTCCCATTCATGATTCTGGCCAACCTTAGGCAGAGTGCTAATTTTCTCTTTCTAGGTTTGGGATGTTCCTACCCATTTTTGGAGTATCTATGATCAACTAATCTCGATATCAGTGACAGTATTATTAATTTAGACAACAGTATTTAAAATGTGACTTATGCATACTAATTTTAAAATCATGAATTGATTTTTGGGAATTCTATCTTAAGTTGAGAGCCTTCAAACATTTGGCAAAGAAAGCCAAATTGTATATAATGATAGAGGTAAGGCCAGAGTATGGTGGACGGTCAGCTAGTAGACCTCAGATATGACTAGTAGTTACATTTTAATCTCTACTGTCCAAGGATTTATGTTTCTGCATCAAATTACAAAGCTTGGTACGGGTTTGTATCCACTTAAATGGGCTGCCGCCTTTTTAGTTTGGTCTCACAACTCAGTAACAGAAAAATAGTTTTTGGTCTTAAGTGAGTGTAACGCTTCTATGACATCTGGCTCTTTGTTCTCTTTTCTGTAGTTTTTCCTCTCAATTACCTTAGCAAATTTTAGTCTCACCTTATCTCAGGAATGTGCTAAGATAGATTCTTCGCCCCCTCCGACTTTAGAATAAAACAGTTTTGGATAACATTTGAGTGGATTCTTTTGACTTCATACTATTCTAATTTATGCCTTACATCCCAGAATAGTAACACCTATGCCTGGAACTCACTTGGTGTGAAAGCGACTGACTGACTGATCGATCATGCAGGTAAATCTCTGACAGAAAATATATTTAAACAGAAATGAGCTGAGCAAAAGGCTGAAATATAGCATAAACTAATTTACACAGTTCACACACATACAGATCAGACTTGCAATCCCAGTGAGAGATGAAGATAGACGGGTGGATAGATAAATAAAGACGCATAGACACAGGAATTCTCAGAAAGCAAGAAAAGGGAAAGAAAGGGAGATAGCGAGAGAGAGAAGTGGGAGATGAATAGTTAAAGGCTTTTTGTCCCCAGGGGTTAATTAAATTTCTGTTCCCTGTCACTACAGAGAAGCACATCTCTCTGATCACCTGAAACAGTGTGACAGCCCCTCGCCCTTCTCCAGTGAACCACACACACACACATATTCATCCTTGCACTGTCATCCTTTGCTTACCCAGTGAGGGAGCTACAAACATAGGAGATAAAAAGTAGTGGTAGAAAAAAAGATTTACAGAATAATATAAAACAAAGTTTTTAGAAATAACAAAAAATAATGAGGATGTCACGTTTATTTCGGGGGAAATCTATAATAGTTTTAAAGAAGAGAAAAGATGATAACCAGATATTCAAGTCAAAAAAATAATTTCTGACATATGAGGGCAAAAAGCAGAAAGGGTTGGAAATTAAGGGATGGAGGTAATTCTTTGCTGTTTATGGAGAAATAGAAAGCTCAAATGAGTGAGGCAACTAGGGAAAATAAATGTTTTTCAGCTTAGACAAGCAAATAAATGGAATGAGAAAGAGACAAGCAGAAGTGCCATATAAAACATATTTTATCACTGACAGGAACAGAGGGCTTATTGTTTTGTTTTAATGGGTGCTGTATGATTCATTGTGCTTCTCAGGATTGTTAGAGTGACTGCCAAGTCAAATATAGCCCAAAAGTAGCCAAAGTGTGTTACTTAAATTTTCGAAATGCAAACCAAAAAGCCAGTGTTCGATTTGAAAAGAAATAAACAGTGGCTTATATCAGGACTGATTTTGAATGGTATTGTCTCTATAGTATTTCATTACTTTGTTGTTTTGGTATACAGGTTAGTGTTCAGTGGATTATCCATACCACCCACATTCTCATAGCAGTGCTTCTGTGTGTATTTGTAAATTATCCTTGTGTGTGTATATGCCCTGTGTTGTTTCCAGGTTCTGGTTAATCTGACTGGATGGGAGTTGTAATCATAACGGAAGAATGCATATTTAGAACTATAATACTTTAAAAGTGAATTAAAGGGATGGGAGATGGCTACCTCATTGTTCTACATAATGAAATAGACAAATTGGTGATTAAATGTATTATTTCTGTGAATAAAAATGTAGTCTTTTTTCATCAACGTTTTAAAAACATATTAAAGTTGTGGAAGTGCTGTACTCTGAATGCATCACTAGTCTGCCACAGGGCACATTTAGATTCACAGTTAGACTAAAACACCTGTCTTTTGGATGTTAGAGGAAAACTGCAGTACCTTAACAAAAAACATGCTCTAAATGGGAGAAGTGCAAACTCCATACAGACTTTGACTATGCACAGGATTCAAAGTGTATATAAGAGGCAACAGTAATACCCACTATACCACCCACTCTATAGCATTTTATGTTTATTCCCTTGTATCTGTTTTATACACTAAACTAGTAATGGCGCACTGAATACACTTGACTTCAGCATTCATAGTTTTTATACTCTTTCTCTGTATGTTTAGCATTTGTTTGCTCAGAGGTTAATGCGTTTGCTGATTCCTGAGCAGCTCTTCTTTTCTCCATCCTACCGGCCCGCTTCTTCTCTTCTTTCGTCTGCATTTTTTCGCATTAAAACTGATTAAGTCAGTGTTAGTGTTACAATTACTTAGTACGTTTTCCTTAATTTTTCAATTAAGCTGGCACTTAAGTCTTCAATCTGTCTCAAGAATGATTTAAGTTATGAAGATGTAGGGGAAGTGATGGAGAAGGTGGTAGGGATGTGAACGGCGCCAAGAAATGATTCTACAATAAAATAAAATAAAAATAAAAAGAGGAGGTCAATCATCATCCCGAAAGTGTATAGTAGACGTAGTATACAGTATGTGTACCAAATTTCAGGTCAATAGGTCAAACAGTTTGCGAGCTACAGGACATTTAAAATCCTGGACAGACAAACGGACAGCCACAGTAGCATATTATACATAAAGATTGCGTGGAACTTTAAATCTAGAGTTCGAATACAACTTTGCATTATAAGGTGCAATAAATAATGTGAGGAACATTATGGCTGGGTTTCTGAGAATATACACATCTTTACTGTCCGGAATCACATGGTCAATGACTACTGTTGCTGCAGTCCCATGTTAACCTGTTTTCTCGGTACCGAGCTTGCAATTTAATAAACCAAACCACAAAAATCTGCAGCTGTCAAACTTTCATTCCTTCTGAGATGCCATGCAGTGACAGTGACCTTTGCATTCTAAAGTCTGGTTCATTCTTGTGCTTACACAATAATCAAATAATTAAACAGCCAAACAAATTTGTAATTGATATTAGCTATATCTGGTGCATATAATAAAGAAGCCCTAGTTTGGTCTTGTTTCGCAGCCTTAAAGCTAATAATTACCATTAGCGTTGAAAACATGTTAATTTTCCATAAAGGGGGAGAATCACCAAGATTTACTTAGTGACCACGCAAAAAAAAATTAACAGGAATGGTTTGTGGAGAGTATGTCCAAGTTGTACTTCAGAGAGGTACACCAGAATTCCATCAGTGCAAACATTTCTGTGCTTCTTTTACAAGGCTGGGTGATTTGGGAGTGAGGGCTATACAAAGCAAGCAGAGATGCTTATAATGATGATGGGAGTCAAGCTGTTAGAATTATCTGCTCACCTAGAGAACTGCATCTGCTGGTTGAGCTAATCTATCACCATCCCCAAAGACTCAATTCTTTACTTGTACCAGTTGGGCTTGCATTCTGATTCATTAAAGAGTTGATTCAGGAAGAGTTGCCATTTAACCTACCCTGTACATTGTTGGCAATGTAAGAGTAATACCAGAGAATAGTAATAATTAATTTAATGTATGTAGCACTTTTATCACTATTCATAGCGCTTAGACAGAGGAGAGCAACTTCAACCACCATGAATGTGTAGCACCTACCTGGATGATGCAATGGCAGCCATTATTGCACCAGTACATTCACCACACGTTAGATATTAGGTGGTGAAGGGGTGAGAGAGAGCTAGCCAATTAGAGGCAGGAGGGCAGAATGACTAGGCCAAGGAGGACAAATTTAGCTTGGACATTACAATGTGTCCTATTCTTTTCCAAAGATCCCCAGAGAGTCAGGACCTTGGTTTTATGTCTCATTCAAAGGATGCCACCATATTTACAGCACAGTGTCCCCATCACTGCACTAAAAATCCATACATAGACCACAGGGTAAGTGTCCCCTGCTGGTCTCACCAGCAACACCTCTTCCAGCAGCAACCCAAGCTCTTCCTAGATAGTCTTTTCATCCAAGTACTGGCTGGGCCCAAATAAGTTTAGCTTCGGGTGGATAACCTGCTCTGAAGCACATGTGGTATGGTTGCTGACTAGAGAACTTGAAGGAAAACCCCTACAAAAAGTGGAGAACACGCAAACTCTAACCAGACAACAGGATGTGAGATTTGTACAAGGATTCTTAATCAGTGAGATAGTAACTCAGTTCAATTCTGTTTATTTTGGTTTAGCTCCTTACACTGAGTAGAGGAGCAAAGAAATGTGATAAGTTTACAGATAAATTCAAATATAAACTTTACAAACTACTAATTATGCAGTGAGTACAAATAAAGACACATTTGTTTAAACAGACAGTAAAAAAAGATTAGTTCAAAACTGATGAACATAAAAGGAGCCCAGCAATATCTCTCCATTAATTAATTGTTGAACTTTGGCCAGTTGACAATGGAGGCACCATTAACCTCTGCACCACTATGCTGCCTACAGAGTTGTTATTGTTAATATAGTTATAAAAATAAATGACTGCAATCAAATGAGTCGCTGTGCAAACCATGAAGTAAATAAAAGATAAAAGTTATTTATTTCAAAGTATTTTAGAAAAACACATTAAACAAACAGAAGAGAAACTAGCAATGTCTGTATTTGCATTTTGAAATGCTTTGTTGAAAGGAGAACACTGTTGGTTGTTCAGTGGCACACTTGTGCATTCCTAGGAAAACTGTCCCACTTAAGTGTAATGTGGAAATTCTGTTCCTGTGGTTTTCATAGAAACCTCCCCAGGTTACATGGCCATATTAGTATGATGGCAAACACAACCAGTTTCGTTGGTTTAGACTGGTGAAGCAAGGTTTCCTGCATATGATGGCAACATCATTGCAGCTGTGCTAATCTGCCATCTGTCCCTTTTTGGCTGTTGTATTTTGCCATTGCCTATCTTAAATCTCATCTCCTTTAATTGCTTTATTCTGAAGCAAACTAATTTTGAGATTTTGGCTGCAGGTGTCAAAATACCCTGCTTCGTACTGTGCAGGACAACATTTCTATAAGAAACCTTGGTGTGTCAAGGTAAATTTTGCAGCAGTGCGATGTAAAGTGTGTATGCTTGTTATACTACAGTTTAGTTTTTTATCCTACCATTATAATCAGAAACAGCCATCTAGTGCAGCCTGGCAGTGAAGATCAAAGTTAAAGTCAAGTTAAAGTGAACTTTATTGTCATCTCAACCACATACAAGTATACAGATAGACGAAATTGCGAAGCTCAGGGTCCACAGTTTAACAACATGACGTGCAAATAATAAATTAAAAATAGAATTAAAATTTAAATTTAAAATTAAAACACAAACAAGACAAGATATTTTTGCAAAGACAAGACAAAGAAGTAGCAGCAATATTGATGTGTAGTTAGTAATATGAACATTGATGCAATGTATGATATTTGCAGTCTAGATACATAAATATAGTCAGTAGATATGTAATATAATAAATAATAGATATACATAATACAGAAATTATCAGTGTATGATAATAGCTGTTTAAGACATGTGTAAACAATGACAGGTCAGAGTGTTTCACAGCAGAAGGATATCAAGAGTGTCAAAATACTTAAAGGTCAGTATGAGATTTTCAGTTCTTCTCAGGAAAGTGGCTTGCATGTATAAAAGTTCAGTTTTTAGGGGTGGTTGAGGCTGTGTGGAAGATCCCAGGGGGCAGCATGGTGTTAAGGAGTCTGACAGCTTAGGGGTAAAAATTCTCCTGCAGCTTGGCAGATCTGGTTCTGATGCTGCAGTATCTTCTCTTGGATGGCAGAAGTGTGAAAAGTCCATGTGAGGGGTGTAAGGTGTCCTGCACAATGTTGCAGGCCTTGTGGACACTGCGTTTGTAAAATATGCCCTGTAGTGAAGGGAGAGGCACCCAAATAATGTTCTCTGCCATCTTCACTATCCTTTGCAGGTACTTGCGGTAGGATATGTTGCAGTTGCCATACCAGACTGTGATGCAGCTGGTCAGAACACTCTCAATGGTGCCTCTGTGGAACATGGTGAGGATGGAAGGGCAAAGACTTGCTCACTTCAGCCACCTCAGGAAGTGTAGTCTCTGTCTGGACTTTCTTGATTAGTGATGAGGTGTTATGTGTCCACGTAAGTTCCTCAGTTATGTGCACACCGAGGAACTTGGTACTCCTAACAGTCTCCACATCTAAACCATTGATGCTGAGTGGGATATGGGCAGGATCTGATTTTCTGAAGTCCATGATTAACTCCTTGGTCTTGTCAACATTGAGAGATAGATTGTTGTCTTCACACCATGCAGACAGCCGTTCCACCTCATCTCTGTATGCTGTTTCATCATCCCTGCTTATCAGATGGAGTAAAAGTCCTACGTTTTAGAAGCAGCTTTAATCACAGCATACGTATCCTCTTCCCTTCCTTACACACAGTTATTCATTCCTGAAGCAGGCAGAACTATTAAATATGACAATAAAATGTTGTGCACTGGGTATGTGGTGTCTTTTTGAAGATTAATTGAGTTCAGGATTCATTTTTTAAACACAGCTAGCAGATTGTGACAATTCAGTAAGCTTCAGGGGGAAATATTCAGTTTTAATTTGCTGCTCCCTTGCAGGAGAACACTGCCTGGATAATTTCTAAAGAAATAGTGGGCGAAGTTTTTGGCTCACAGGCCACACAGGATGTTAAATATAGGTGGAAACCATATACTGTGTTTTTATTGTATTTGTACCATTAAATAATGCTGGAACAGCAGTCTGCTGTGTGTACATTTTCAAAGCGGTTCAGATTTTTCTGAAAATTGGCATCTGTAGCGTGAAGTCCAGTCCAGCAACTGATCAAGTCTTACTTTTCAAAATGAGACATAAATATAATTATGATTTTTTCCCCCAGTTTTTTAATGGGTTTTGTCCAGGAGTAGTTATGTATATAATGAAATATCTACTTTACACTGTAAGACGCTAGAGGTCGCTATTGCTCCTTTAACCACAACAGACAGATGCCCAGGACACAAAGTAAAAGTAATAAGAAGCGTTTTAATTATGCTCTTCTCAATAATAGTGCCCTAAGCACACAGCCACACTGAACAGGCAAAAATTCACAATAATCTCACAATTCTCTTCTCTCTTTTCTCCACCACACCTCCCAGCAAGCATTGTCCACCTCATCCCGACTCAAGCTCACCTGCTGGGTACCCCGAAGTCCTTTAAATAGCCCTTGACCCGGAAGTGCTCCTGCTCTTCCGTTCATGTGACCTGCCAGCACTTCTGGGTCAGACATCGAATTAAAGTTTTTAATCAGCTCGGTAGTACTTTGGGGCTTCCGTCCTCATGATCCATTAGTAAGTCCAGGCTAGGTGAGAATTTATTCTCCCACTGTCTTCCTACAGCGTCCCCTGGCAGCACCCACGGTACCCAGCAGGGCTGTGTTGCTGAACTCCATGTCCCATTGTGCCCTGCGGTAATCCGGGGCACCGCTGCAGTCCAGGGGAGCTGCCATCTAGCATCTTGGGGGAGGCAATGTCCTGGAAAAGCTGCCTTCCCCCATCCTTTCATCTCAAGGGCGTCCCAGCCGGGTTGAGCTGCAGGCGTCCCTTACCACACATATTTACTATGTTATTTTATACCACCACTGCAGTGCTGTAGAAAATAACTGGTTGCTAATAGAAAAGTAAAACACACTTTACATTTGGCCAGAATATATTCTTTGATGTCATTAAAAGACGTACATTCCTTATCAAAAATAGCATGAGAGAATTTTCCTAAAACTAAAACATAACTAAGAGTGACATTCTGTGTTTTTACATTTTAACAAATTTTGTGTAAAGTAAGTGCTTGACCTCAAGAACATGTCAATTCACTCAGGTTTACTCAGGCTTCCTTCTCTTTCAGTCCTACAGACACCTGCTGGCTACACTTAAGTGTGAAAGGTGAAGCAGGTTACTTTGCTTTACAAGCCTATTAAAATCTGGTACAATTTCTGATGTTGAGATTTGCTATTTGGCAGAGAAGTGTTCATTATTCAGTCAGGATCTGCATTTGAATTGATTATAATTAATTACTGAAAAGGTTTGCTCGCATACATAATTGGAACCAAAAAGCACCTAAAGGACATACTGTGAGCATACTGTCTTATGAATGGAAATTGCCTTTCACTTTGTGAGGCATAGAACGCAGGCAGAATGACTGTGTTGAACTTCTCTTTTAGCACAGTGTCACAATGGAAATCAATAAGCTTCAGCTGCATATTTGAAGTCCACTTTTCATAATCATAGTACAGACAGTGTGAAACAAGTTCCAGTGACTCCTCAATCTTGGCAAAGTCCGTGAAGTGGCACATAAACTCAGTATGTAGGTCTTGGAGTTTTGCACTATATTGTGAAGTGTGCTTTGATGAAACCTCTACAGATGCCAATGTGGGAAAGTGAATAAATTACATGTTGCTCACCTTCTTTATGAATAATTACCAGAGCTTTGCCTTGAATGCTTTGACATACTGTTTTACAATTCATGCACAAACATATTCTTCCCCTGTAGTTTCAAATTTAAGTCATTCAAATGGCCCAAAATGTCAACAGCAAATGCAAAATTGTATATGTCTTGTGTCACAAAACTCCTTAAACTCTTCAAAACATCTTGAACTCCTCTCTCAAGTCTCATACCTGTTTCAGTACTTTACCGTGACTAAGTCAATGAACGTTTGAATGATAAATCAGATTATCATATTCTGTTTCTGTGTTTTCCAGTAGCTGTATCAATTAGTCAGTCAGTCAGTCAGTCATTGTCCAACCCGCTATATCCTAACACAGGGTCATGGGGCTATATCAATTAATTTATGATATTTCAGACCCTTGGTTCTGACAAAGTTACCTAGTTTTACCACAACTTTAGTAACATGTTCCATTTTAAGTATGCTTTTGCAAGCACCTCTTGGTGAATAATACAATGTAAGAAAATTACTTCTGAGTCTAGAAAGGCCTCCTTCAATTTATCTTTGATTATTTTCAAAAGTTTACCAGATTTGGAGACCCATCAGTGGTGACACTTGTCACTTTATTCCAAGACAAATTTAGTTGTTCAAGGCAAGCAGAAAGACTGTTAAATAAATCATATTGTGGCAGGAGGCTTGGGGCCAGACCCAGCCGGGACGCCTGGAAGGACAGGAAGGCAATCTACATGTCTCCTGAACCACGAGGGGGCAACCACCCTGAATAGTGAGGGGACCACAGGGAAGGAGCAGGGAGGCTCAAACCCATTGGGGCCCGTGGCTACTGCCAGAGGGTGCCCCAAGCCTCATAAAGCCCAGGAGATCTGTACTTCCACCACACCTGGGAAGGTGGAGGAAGGACCTTCCAGGGACGCCGGAGTGCTTCCGGGTGCTCATGAGGCACTTCCGCCACACCAGGAATTGCCGCCGGAAGAACGTCAGCGAGCACCTGGAGCACATTCGGGTGGGTATAAAAGGGGCCATTTAAAGGCCCGTGTTTGAGGGTGTTTGGTGCTGGAGCACTGTGTGCAGTGCAGGACTGTTTGGATATTGTAAATAGTTAAATAAACGTGTGTGCCATTGAACATCTGGTGTCTGTCTGTCTGTGCTCGGGCTGTCTATCACAATATCCAGCTGTTGTACTGTACCTTTCAGGGACTCCATGGCAAGGAATTCCTCTATTATTTCAAAGTTTTTATTAATTCCTTGAGCAAAGATTAGACGTTGTGCTGTGTCTTTAAGGTCAGTGTTGTTATCCAATGCAATAGAAAAGTGCTTTATTTTTCTATCAGTTGTGCACTCAGATCCTTGTCAATTATTTCAATTTGCCAAGTTACTATTCAGCGTGACAGGCTCATACTTTCAAAATTTGCCCAACTCTCCACACAAAACACGGTAATGGAGTCTACCAAATACTTTCAAAGATTTTCCCTCCATGAAAAACCTTTCATGTTTGGTGGTTTTGTATGACAAAATAATGAAAAAATAAAGATTTCTTCTGCAGTGGTCTGGTGTCCTGCCTGGGGTTTGTTTCCTGCCTTGCTCCCTGTGTTGGCTAGGATTGGCCCCAGCAGACCCCCGTGAGCCTGTAGTTAGGATATAGCGGGTTGGATAATGAATGGATGGATAAAGATTTCTTTATTTATGTTCAATTCAGATCAAGAGTCTGTAAATTGACAGCGAGAACACATACATGCCTTCTCTGCCTTTCCCACATGGATAGGCTGTATTTGACATTCACTATTAACCTTTCATTTTTTGAGAGTCTCATTTTCTCCCGCACTACGTGTTAGATAAACCATGCTCAAGGGAGGATAGAACATGCTTGTCATGCTGAAATACAGAGGCCACCTAGTTGAGATTTTCATTTACTGCAGAATGGTAAAAGACTGAAAAATATTTTGGGAACAGATGACTGGCAGGATGGATTAAATAGTTTGAGGTAAACATCCACGGAAGTTTGCCCATGCAGGTTCTAAAGCAAGACAATAGCCATAATGTAGAAAATGTGTCTAACCTACTGTTTTAACTTTAGTACTAACTGAGGTTTCCAGTTAGCTGTTTCATTCTAACTCCTAAAGTGTATTATAAAAATATTTCTGCACTTTTGAATCCTCTTTAACAAGAAGTCATTTGTAATATAAATATCCTAATAATAATAATTTGCGGTGGGCTGGCGCCCTGCCCAGGGTTTGTTTCCTGCCTTGCGCCCTGTGTTGGCTGGGATTAGTTAGGTAGATTGGTAGTTAGTATATAGCGGGTTGGATAATTGATGGATAATAGTAATAATAATATATAATTTAAATCTTAAATATAAAGTGTTGCAAATATTTTATTTTTTTAAGACTCTAAATATTTGGACAGTATAGTATGTTGGAAATATTATTCAAACCTTAAAAAAGCAACCAAAAAGGAAGGTACATTCATACAATTACTTAGGTGAAAGTAAGCTGACTTACATTACTTTATTGCTAATTAAAAAGTTGATGTTTGCGTTTGCTTTTAGATTTCCCTTCTGGGAGTTAGAGGATCTACTGCTGGTCTGAATAAAGTGTTGCTGAATGATATTTGGAACTCAGAAAGTCAACTGTTCAGTATGCTGACTTGGTGGTCTATTGGTAGATGGCACCAGTTGGCTACTGAGCTGAAGTCTCCCTAATAGGTTCAGCTACTGTACATTGCAGCAACAGTAATGGGGAAGATTCTACTTTTCGAGCATTTCACAATATAGTGAACTATTTGCGTTATCTGGCTTCACCTGGTAAATTTTGTTAAGGTTATACTGTTGTTGGTTAATCTGGTATATCATAAGCACTATGTAACTATGTGATTTTTTGTGCACAGTATTTGTATTATTTTTTTTTACAAAGGGCAAATAATGTTAGTAGGCAGTGGGGTGTAGTAGTAGTGAAAGCTTTGGCCTTTAGACCCTGAGGTTGTGGGTTCAGATACTGCTACTTAGACAATGTGACCATGAGCAAGTTGCTTCACCTGCCTGTGCTCCAATTGGAAGCATCAAAAGAAATGTAACAAATTGTATGTCAAATGTTGCAAGTCAAGTAATGTGTAATAGTAATATTATTAGATCACTAGAGGTGCTTACTCACAAATATGCTATTAACATTATTGTCCATGAGTAAAACATTCCTGTATTAATTCCTGCTTTTCCTAGTCAATTGGCTTTTGTTGATTGTCAATGCAAAACACAGTTTTAGAGGAAAGTGTATTCTTTTAAGCTTAAACAAGTCCATTCTAATCAGCCTTGTTCCCACTAAACTGTGCTATGTTCCCTTTTGAACTATTGCGCATCTGTTATTTTGCTCACTCACCCCTCCTGCACAGCAGTTTGGAAGTGCCATGCAGCTCTTATTGTGCCTTTCACACTTTAGAAAAGCATTCATGGTTCCTGAAATTTCATGGGTCAAACACAAACCGCTCATCATTCATGTAAGACTGCTTTGCAGTGCTTAATGGTTCACTGCAGCAGGTCAGCAGGGTGAAATGGAAAACTAAGATGAGTCTGAGAATCTAAGAGTAGTTAAAACAAAAAAAAAACAGCACTTGCTAACCATTCACCTTTGCATCTTCTTTGAGCTTCACCAAACTTTCTCTTTTCATTTCAATATGTGATCACATCTTCTTCATGTCCAGGAAACCACCCTGTCTTAGGTCGTCTGTCCA
>JANRMT010062798.1:19463569-19490127 GCA_026402145.1 Polypterus bichir lapradei
ATAATATGAATGGCCAAGCAGACACCCTGTTTGATCCTTACATTCCAGAAGAAGTCTCAGAAAGCATAATCCTACCTGAGATGTTTTCTTGCTATGACCCAAGTGACAAACCCCAGAGAATTAATTTAAAAAGTATTTGTTGCAACCACAGTAATTCAAAGAACTATCAATTCCAGACAAAATTGTGCCATCAGAGTTTAGGGGTGAAGTGCTTAGGTGACGGCTCCGGACTAATATCTTAGAACATCCAGACATAAAACTAACCCAATAATTAATGCTGCACTAGTTCACTTGAAAAAATGTGACCAAAGATATCCAAGACTAAGTGATGGAATATAGGATTTGCACAAAATAAAAATATTCTTTTGATTCACCAGCTGATTTGTTATTGCCCCCGCCTGATGCCACTAAACCCTAAGAGTCAATCAGTATAGATTTTATTACCAGCTTTGTACTCTTATATGGTAATACTGCAATTTTAGCAGTTGTTGACAACTTTTCTAAAAGCAGCCACCTCATGCGTGTCAATTTCAGCAAAAGAGCTTGCATATGTGTTTTTGATTGAAAGTTTTAGATTAAAAATTTTTCTCTCATTCATCATTCATGATAGAGGCCTTCAGGTAGATTTTTTTTTGGCAGGCCTTTTTTGACAAGGTGAGCTGTACATTAAACCTCACAATGAGTCAATGTCTTCAGTCGAATGGACAAACTGAATGAGTAAACTGAGACCTGGAAAAATTCATTTTATGCACATTGGACTCATTTCAAGACAGGGGGAGAGAGGGCCTGCCATTTACTGAATTTGCCAGGAATGTGCTATTTCCCTTAGGGACTAAAATGTCACCATTTCAAAGCCTATACAATTTCAGACCTACTCCGTTTCGCTCTCTGCCCAGTCTCACATAATATCTCATTTAGCTTCAAGCAACCTGGGTTCAAGTTAGACAGAATCTTGGTGAAATAAACTTGATAACCAAGAGATTTGTTGATTGCAAACAATGCAGAATTTTTTCCTTATTTTTGAAGGGAGGTCAAGATATGGATCTCCAGTAAAGACATTTGCCACAAGGTTTCTGTAAATAAGTTTGCATCTTGTTTTCTCAGGCCGTATTTTATTGTAAAAAAGATAGGACAAGTCTTGTATCAGTTGACTCTACAAGATCATTTTAAAATACCCCAAGTATTTCATGATCCATAATTTAAAAAGTAAACACTAGTCCATGCTCTCCAACAGTCTTGTAGAGACTCTTAAGACTGTCGTACATGACATTCTCCAATAAAAAATCATGTTTATGTCCAGGGTTAAAGCACAGAGTATACTTCCTGAAGTGTCTTTTAAGGATCATCATGCTCCTTGGCTGCTCAGTTCATTTAATGATCAGTCCCCTCATAAACCTGACAGGTATGTCTTGAGGCCGCACATTGGGAGGAGGGCTCTTTAAGCTCAGAATTGGGTGAAACCATCAATGGTGCCATCATTTCTGAAAACATTAAATGACATTCAGTGGTGTGCTGGGGGAAATAGTCTAACACTGGAAATCTAACCCAGTTGATGGACCTTCCCCTGGAGAAGCAGAAATACCAGCAACTCAGGAAGTGGAATGATAAGTCACCCCCCACACTCAAATCATACTGTAGATCTGAAGTAAATATACAAAAAAGACCCCAAGCAGCAGAAGAGGAGTCTGTAGAGCCAGGGGAAGACTGGGACAGATTCTAAGTGTGGTAAAGACAGAGAGAGATTAAATCTTAAATTCAAAATCAGGAACAGAAACATACTGTTCTGAGAGTGGGTGGAAGGATGAATGAAGGGATGAATGGATGACTACTGGACAGGGAAAGATTATAACCTGTTGCTGTGCATCAAAGTAATCATCCAATATATGAAAGGAAGTAATATAATTTTAATGTTTGTCTCATAGATGATGCAAGACAAATACAATTTTAAATATGTTCAGGATAAAATGAATAAATATTGTTTGTTTGTATGACATTTTGATTCAGTGAAACATTGATCACAAAAAATACAGTTTTGGTGGATCGAAGTGCAGGGGCTAAACAAAAGACTTTAAATTTAAAATACACATTTGGATGAATCCAATCTGATAAAATATACAAATATACTGTATATTATAACTTTAAATCTGGGAGTTTTCATTAGCACAGTTATAGCCCTATTATATCTATTTCTCACTAAAATGATTATTAAACAGATTTTTTTTTTCATGAGAGTTATGGCAGATGTTTGTCCCTATTTAGCTTTTTACTGTTTCTTCCATTTTTAAAAGAATGTGTCTTCTTGCATTTGAGTAGCTTCCACAAAAGATATACGAGGTGTGGCAGAAAAGTAATGAGACTGATTTTTTATTTACCAAAGTTTTTATTTTTTTCAAACATCAATGTTATCCCCTTCAAAGTAGTTCCCTTGGGCAGCTACACACCGATGGAGACGTTGTTCCCACTGTTGGTAGCAGCGCTGGAAGTCTTCAAACGGTATGGTCTTCAGCATGTCCGTTACACTCTTTTGGATGTTTTCTAAAGTCCCGAAATGACGTCCTTTGAGGACATTTTTCAGTTTAGGAAAAAGTCACACGGACTGAGGTCAGGTGAATAAGGGGGCTGGGGAACCACAGGAATGCCTTTTGAGGTAAAAAATTCTGTTATGGAGAGGGCAGTGTGACATGGGGCGTTGTCATGATGGAGCATGCATTTGTCTGCAATGTCTGGTCTCACACGAATGACCCTTTTTCTGAGCCTTTCATTGTTCACTCAACATTCTTAATGTTAAACGACGGTCTGATCTCACAAGAGTGTTCACACATTCGATGTTTTCATTGGTTTTCGAAGTTGAAGGCCTCCCTGAACGGTTTTCATCTTCAATGTGTTTTCTACCTTCCAAAAATGATTTGTGCCAAAGTCTTAACTTTTCAAACGTCACACTTGCCGATTCTCCAAGCTTAACACAAAATTTAATGGCACAACGTTGCTCCAAATTCCGCTGTTCCATTTTGCGTGATGCACAACCAAAAACACAACTTCGCTAATAGCAGTCACAAAAATCACGTAGTTAACGGAAGGAGTTGAAACTCGCACTGAGCTATGGGAGGGTACTGATACACGTGCTCTATCAAGGACAACAACGCAGCGTTGCCAGATCGCTTGCAGTGTTGCCAGTCTCATTACTTTTCTGCCACACCTCGTATGGGTCCAAGCATTGCTCATTTTATGCCAGACACAGAGATTTGCCTTCAGGCCAGAGTTCAATGGCTTCTTTCATCACACAACAGACTCTTTTTATTATGTTGTCTCGTAGTCTGCAGGGTGTCTCCATACAAAACCTAGGTGTGGTGTGAGCGTTTCTTACAACTGACTTTTGCCCTTTAATGTCTGTCTCTGAGTCTCCTCTATTTCAAACATGTACATTAGTCCTTCATTATTACCTAATCAAGGAAGGTCCAGGAAGTGGCTTTACAGTTTGCAAGTTGGTTGTGTATTTGTTGTTTTTTCCTAGTAGTAAACGTCACTACATTCAAGAATACTGACAATAATTTTTATAGTTCTTTCCAGATATTTGCCTCCTCACAAACCTATCGTGAATTTGTACTGACAACTCCTTGTTCTCCACTGCAGAGTATATGACATGTTGGACCAGTCATAGACAAGAATATTTCTCCTGAAATCTTATTATCCTACTGTAACGGCCAACCCCTTATCCAGCCGGCAGCTACACCTCCAAGACCTGTGGCCTGGATAAATTATTGAGATTGAATCTTATATATCAAGCTGTACCTCTAACGAATGCAATTTTCCCCACAATCGACGGATTAACTATAGGCACACAAAAGCAGATATGTAAAATTAAGTGATTAATTATATTAAATGAAATAACAAAAAATACAACTTTCACACGTAAAAAGAAATATATGTATATCCCTCCACCAAAGAAACAACGTGACACCACCATATATTTATACAACAAACCCTCCCTTGCTCTGTAACATATAACAAACAACAACGAATAACAATAATGAATGAACTATAGAATGAATGATTGTGAACTTGAGTCAGAGTATAAAACTGTCCTGAATGCGGATGACTGGTCAACAGATATGTGATGTGTTTGTATTTCCTGGAACAAATGGAACAACGTCACTGTGAATCCTCGGTGGATGATGAAGTCCGACCCCCGGGTCTCTAGCGATGAGGGAGTTGAAGCAAGTTCCTGCGGAATGAAAAACAAACCAGTTACCAAAAGCTTGATATGGTAAACAGTAGGTAAAGATGGTTTGTGGTCGTGTAAATGAAAATCTCCGTCTTTTCTCCTCTCTTCTTTCCTTTCCTGTTCCCTCCTTGTTTATATACTGTAGTAATGAGCCAGCTGTAATTGTGATTGAAAACAGGTGCTTTCCATCTTAGGGCCGTGGTCTCTTTCCATCATCCGTCCCCCCTGTATTTATGGGGACGACATTCACTGACGCACACATAAACAGCAAACGGGACGATGGAAACAAAACGCACTTAGTACTAACATTGACAACACTATTACTATGTAGCCCCATTACACTACTAATTGAGCACAGCTGAGTTCTATTTAAGATGCTGTGCAGTGACTTCAAAAACATGATTTGAATTGTCATAACAAAGGCGAGGGGTAGTTATTAAATCCAAACATTTTAAATTACATGAAAAATGTATAATTCTTATTATATTTTGAAGGTAAAGAATCATATACCAGAATGAGTCTCATATAAGTACATTTAACTTATATTTCAACCATAGAATAATGTAGGCAGAGAACCAGAGATGCACAATGAAAAAGAACATCCAGTGAGCTCAACTGAAAGAAATATTAAAAAATGTGTTCCAACCATTTATCCGTCCATAACAGTCAAGTCTGCATATTACATTTATGATTTTGAGGATAGCAATAGACCACCCTTACAGTGACATGAATATGTAAGGGTCTTATATCACTCTGTTACAGGCTACACAGTTTAGACATTTGGCTCTTCTGAGTACCAGGGATTATTTAGACATGACTTTAAATAATAGGACGAAACAGAGGTTGTTAATCTGGATAAGCATATAATCTTCAGACTCCATAGTTTTAAACTTGCACACAGAGGAAATGTGTGTATAATGTTACAGAAACTGTTCAGTGGCTGACATGGCCTGTCGTTAACATTTTGTTAAATGTTGCAATATTGATAAGTGGTTCAGTTAAATTCAAGACCCTAAATTGGATTAAGTAGAATATTATGTCATTTTAGTTCAGTTTCATTATACCTACAAAAAGACACTTCTACTTAGATAGACAGAATGGTATATATTTTTACAAATGACACTGCACAACAATTTTTTTGAAAAGTCTTGCTTCCTAAAAAGTTTTGTTGCAGATTGTAAAAGGTACCTGCTGGGTATGCACAAATATAGTTTTAGTTTTACTGCATCACATAGGAATTTTGACAAACCGACATTTATATGTTTACTGACAATAACGTATTTAGTCACGTTTATGTTTTGCATAAGCTATTAAATTCAACAGAATGCAAAGTGTTTTACTCTTGATCTTCTTTTGTATTAATTGTCTGGTGCATCACGTTGCAGTGTCCAACAGTAGTCAGCAAGCATTGACGGATTCCAGTTGACCTGATATTGTGTCTCCATCGTAGCAATGTCCTGGTGAATCCTTTCACCGTGTTCGTCACTGACAGCATTGAGATTTGCGGGGAAGAA
The DNA here is from genome assembly GCA_026402145.1 of Polypterus bichir lapradei. Taxonomy (NCBI): domain Eukaryota; kingdom Metazoa; phylum Chordata; class Cladistia; order Polypteriformes; family Polypteridae; genus Polypterus; species Polypterus bichir. The sequence goes on from JANRMT010062798.1 coordinate 19,469,306, forward strand.
GTCCAAGTGTGAGTGGAGGAAATGAATCTTGAGTGACATGTTGCACTTCATTGTCTTGTATGCTTTGAGAAGTTTGTCTACCAGCTGAATGTAGTTTGGGGCTCTGTAATTGCCCAGAAAATTGTCAACAACGTCTTTGAAGGCTTTCCAGGCAATTTTTTCCAGCTCAACTAACAGATCTTCAACTAACATATCTTTTTCACTCATAACATGTCTGATCTGGAGGCCAACAAAAATGCCCTCTTTGATCTTGGCGTCAGTTATTCTTGGGAATACACGAAATTCTTAATGAGTCCCAGTTTTATGTGAAGAGGAGGCAGAAATATCTTTGCCAGGTTGAAAAGTGATTTTTCTGTCCTGGAACTAACTTTTTACGGAGTGGCCAGTTCTGTCGAGAATAGTGCGACGGCTCGGCACGGCTGTCCCATTCACAGATGAAACAACAGTTTTCTTCTTTGTACAGCTGAGCTGCAGTCCTACTAACAGAGCAACGACTTTAAGATCTCCACAGATATTCCAGTTGTACCTGCTATACTGGACATGCAACAGTTCCATATTCTCATGCGTTTCTTTCTTGTGTGCTGCATAGTCAACAGGTACTAAAGGATATACGTTGCCATTGTTTAGCAGAACAGCTTTCAGGCTTAACATTGATGAATCAATGAAGAGACGCCACTCTTCCAGGTTGTGATCACAACCCAAGGCTGAGAACAATCCTTCAATGTCACAACAGAAGCAGAGACTGTCGACTTGTGAAAAAAATGTGGTTATACCATAATGTCGTCCTCAAAACGCAGACATTTTAGCACCTGGTGATAGCAAACACCATTCCTGCAGTCTCTAACCCAGCAGCTCGGCTTTTGCTTTTGACAGACCCAAATCTCTGACCAAATCGTTCAATTCGGACTGTGTTATCAGATGTGGATCGCCTGATGAGCACAGTTCAAAATCCTGGTCAATGTCACTGTCAGTACATGGCATTGCAGTTTCTTCATCTGGTTCGTCTAAGGTCCAATCCTCTGGTGGTTTCAGAATTGGAAGACTGTTGTCATGTGGCACGGGTCTCAATGCTGAAGACAGATTAGGATATTCAATTGACTTCTTGTTTTTGGCAAAGAAACCAGACACATTAGTCAAACAGAAGTAACAGTCCGTCTCAGACTGACAGCACATGTCGCCCAGCAAATATGCGGCGCCCATTGCTTGTCTTGATCACCAACCGAAATACAGATGATAAGCTTTCTTCATAAGAGCAGTCATCCAACATCTCTGAGGCCCAAGTGTATATTCGCCACAAATATAGCAGAATGTATTGCGGCTGTTACGACATTGACGAGACATATCGCCCGACACCAAAACGTCTATAGCATCAAGCTTACTTAGTGTTATATTGCTGCTAGTTTTTAAATCTTTACATGGGCTTGCTCCAGCCTATTTATCTGAACTGTGTCTTTTACACCAGCCATCCAGATTGCTTAGATCTTCTGGTCAGTTGTCTCTTGTTGTCCCTCGTACCAAATGTAAAACCAAGGGGGGCAGGGCCTTTGCAGCTGCTGCCCCTCGCCTGTGTAACTCTTTACCTCATTATATAAAGGAGTCATCTACAATTGAACTGTTCAAAACAAGATTAAATGCTCACTTCTTTTCACTTGCATTCAGTAAACTTCAGTAATACTGATGGTTTCCTCTTTGTGATCATATAACATTATTTCTATTTATTATCTATCTTATTTTATGTTCATATATTTTATTACTATTTATGTTTTATTGTTTATTGTTTTTGCTTTTTCTTTTATTCTATTATTGTAAAGCACTTTGGCCGCAGCATTACTATGTTGTTTTAAATGTCCTATATAAATAAATTGACATTGACATACTGGCTAGGATAAAGGAGGCCATAATGGAAGGGCCAGGAGAATGAGCCCCTCAGGAGCAGCTAATTCCCCCACATAACAGGTGACAGAGCTTCTCACAGCTGGACCCCTTTAGGACACTCACAGGGTGGCATGGGGGTTAAAGTGCAAAGTCGTCGTCTTATCAGGGTGTTTGGGTAACTGCTAGAAGCACTGCTGGAAGAGGACTGCCCTGGTTCATGTATGACCCGAAAGTGCTTTTTGGGACTGACACAGAAAGCTGGACACAGTTGCCAGGCTTTTAAAGTGAGCCCACTGCCTCATTTAGACTGAGTCAAAGTCAGGAGGTGGCGGGCAACACTCAGCAGGAGGCAGAAGGAGACAAGTCACTTTATTATTTGTATAGTTTTTTTGGGACTGTGTTTTAATGTTGTGTGTGTGTTGGATTAAAAAAAAAATCATTATTTATACCCATGACTTTGTATTATTGGGTCTGGGGTTTGGGACTCAGTTGCACCCTCAACCAGTTACAATATATATATATATATATATACTGTATATATGCTGTAAATTGATTCATCAGTATTGTAGAAATATATTAACTGGTAACTCATGAATCCAGTGTATTACTGTAAAAACTGTGGCAGTTGTCTCTGTGAAGCTGCAGTTACTTTCTAGGTATATATAGCTTTTTCTGCTGGGACACAGGTTTATATCACAAATCTCCAAAAATGTACTTATTAAGTTGATTAGCTATTACAGATTGGGACAGTATGGATTTGTGTGTAAGTGTTCACTCAAATAAACAATTGGCCCATGCAGAGCTGGCTCCTGCTGTATGTCCAATGATGCTGGATTAGACTTCAGACCCATTTTACCCTGAATTGGGTTACGCTTTGGCCCTCTCTCTCAAATAAATGTGTTTTTTTTTTGTTTGTTTTTTTTTACAGTTTTCACAACAAGATTTACCCAGGAGCCTGCCGATGAGACAGTGATTGCAGGGCAGAATGTAATTCTACCTTGTGTAATCTTCAACTATTCTGGGATTGTACAGTGGACCAAGGATGGTCTAGCTTTGGGTATCAGGGATGGTCTACAAGGTAGGTTCTAACAGTTGTCTGAATGTATTGCTTTAAGGTAGAAGCACCTGGCAAATGCATGAATGATGGGCCATTAATGGGTGACTAAGTTGTACAAAAATTGTGTAACCTGAAATCATATACAATAAGAATTATAATGAGGCCAATCCTGCTTTATTGTGTTGTTTGCACTGACAGTAAACTCTGCAGTGTGTTTTATTTGTCTGTCCTGAATATGATTAAATTAAAAACTCAGGAACAATTATAATAGACCAAATTAGGTTTTATTGTACAGTAATTCAGTTTCTAGCTTCCCATTAAAGGCAACTACTAGAAGCCAATAAAATAGTTTCTTATTTCTGCTACAATTAAGCATTTATAAATTTTAAACAGCAATAAAAGTGCTAAGGTCCTCACGTCAAATAAGTAGGAGGAGCCTGGCCAAAAAGTGGACAAAAGCCAGGAATGGTGCCACACCAAATTCCATGTTCGAAACAAGAGTGACAACATGTTGATCCAAACCTAAAATACATGTCCTCCTTAGGGAGCCACTGCAACAACAATTTGATGTTGCCTAGGTACATTTCTGTAGCTCAGGTCATGACAGTGGTTCAGAAGGTCAGGTCATAAAATTGGTGTAGAAGCTCATCCATGGCAAGGTAGCAGAGGTACATAAGATTCCATCAAATATCCTGGAAGTGTGTGGTGAAAGACATATGGATTGTCACATCGGGATGGTTCTTTCCCTTTTCATAATTTTAAAATGAAAAGATATGTTCGTTACCATGTGAAACTTTGTAGGGGATAAATACTTTCCTGAAAACTAAGTTCTTTATCTTTGGCCTAATGATAGCCCAAAATACCTATATGTCTCAACTAACTAAAAAATACCTAGGGATTCCTTAGGAGGAGCAAAAGCCTGTCACTGTGGAAAGGAGAGTTTAGCCTTCTATGTTCAGCTCCTTACCAGAGAGGTTCACAAAGCAATACAGAATATGAAAGTTACATTTCAAAACACAGAAATGTCAAATATCTAATTTTTTTATAATGCCTATGCATTCATCAAGACATTATTTTTCTGAACTTCTTTATCCAATATAGAGTTGAAGGATATTCAGCAAATAACTATTCCAATCCTTGCCTTCAAAAAAGTGATTAAACATGTGTACAGTGCATCATGAAGTATTAAAATGTAAAGTATAAAACAAAATGAACTTAAGTAATAATTTGCATAAAACATGTGACACAAATATTTATAAAGTGCCAAAGAGTGGAAATGTCATGTCTCTGTCCATCATACTGCATGCTAACTGCAGCCCTAGTAAAATTCAAAAAAGCATTTCAGTAAATTAAAAAAATATGTATATTTTTTCAAGGCACTGTCGTTAATGGCTGTTGATAAAATTAGTATGTATAAATCAATACATGCTGGCAGGCATGCTGGGCCATGACCCATTATGAGTGTTAATTTCAGTCTTCAAAAGCACTGACGTACATGGCTGTGTAGTGGCATGTAATTTAGGGTGTGCCTAGTTAACGAAAAAGATTCAAAGGTACTGAGAAATAGGGAACCTCTGCATTAGGAAGGAATGTTGTGGGACTTCCAGTAGGAATTATTTCACGATATGCCAGATATCCTGCAGCAGTGAATGAATAGATTTGAAACTATTAGTGACTTCTAATAGTGAGTTCTTTTTTACCATAAGAAGGGAACTAAGTTCTTTTAACTTTTGGTGTTCCTGTCTGAACAGAGAACTACATTAGCAATGTAGAAACAGCCAGAATTATCAAAAGGAGGAATCATAGGTTTGGTGGGATAAAATGTGCTGTATCAGTGATGAAGCCAAATAACTCTTTAAAGAATTTAGGAAAGAACAGATGCAATAATAGGACTATGTCATCTGCTGTAAATCACACATGCTTACTTAGTTGATAAAATTGGATAGAAAGAATTACTTTGAGTATATTTTGCATATTCTGATAAAATGCTATGCCACCCAAAAAGGTATATTAGAGCAGGAGAGAAAGAGGTGGTCAGAAAAAACAACTGAGAAATGTATGGCGCATAAAATAATGGCTGTCTTTTTAACTGAGTTTATAGCTAAAAAAAGGAAATTGTAATACTGTCTTATACATACCAAGCCAATTCTTAAATCTAATTAAGAATTTGTCATGTGAAAATATAAGTACACACCATAAAAAGGTTTTTCTTTATTAACATATGTTTACATATCAAGACTTAATGTTTATTTAAACAATAGATATAGATAAAGGTGATATAACAAACATCATGCCACATTTACATTTTATAGTCCATTGTATAAGTTAAATAAATATAAATGTGGAAAAAGTAAATACTCTCCTACTTTTATAACTATCTCAAATACCTACATTTAGAATTGGGTGGACCAGATCAGGTGCAAGCGATTAGAACATCATTAGACAGGATCTTGCCCTAACCTGTCTTATTTAAACCTCACACATTCAGTTTGTTTTGCTTTGTGTTGTTGAAGTATGTGTCATCACTGCACCTAGATTTAAAGAGCTCTCTGATGCCTTCAAAAAGAAGGTTATAGATGTCTATTTGTCTGGGAAGATGATTTATAAAGATCACAGTTCAGTTCAGGCTGCCCCAAGAAGTCCAACCTGAGAGCAGAACACAAGATGCTGAAACAAGCCTAAAACAACCCCAGAATTTCATTGTGGGACTTCCAGGTAGCTCTTGTTACTGTTGATGTCATAGTGCATAAGTATATTATTAGAAAGAGGCTGCACAAATGAGATCTACTTGGGGTATGTGCCAGAAAGAAACCTTTTCGTTCCAGAATGAAAGGTAAAGAGAAATGTTTTCCCTTGAACACCTAGGCGAAGACCAGACCTTCTGAAACAATGTGCTCTGGACACATGAGGCAAAGATAGAATTATTTGGCCAAAGTATCAGAAGACATGTTTGGTGAAAAGAACTTGATACCAACTGTAAAGCATGGTGGTGGAAATGTTAGAATAGTAGAACATTTAACACAATAAGCTTATCCATCTTTTTAAACAAGATTGTCCAAAATAACATCAAGTCATGATTTGATGGTCCCCACAGTCCTACTCTCCGCCACGCTACTTGATAATTTATTTAATGTGCCTATGTTTTTTTGTTGTGAAAAATAACGCTTTCTAATGTTTGTGCGAAATCTACCCTTAACAACAACCATGTTCTTGTGTTCTTGTTGCAGAATTTATTTTAAAGGTAAAAAAAATACTTGGCTTTCTGACAGCAGTCAACCAAGCATCACAAGCCTACTTACAATTAATTTCTCTGATGATGGTTTATGAAGGGGTTAATTTAGGTAGCTAACAGGCTGTCGAATGTTAGCTTAAACTAGATGTTAGCAAATAAAGTTGGAAATTTATATGAGCAGTTCCCACTGTGTGAAGTGCTGTGCACCCGTGGTTCATAATTGGTAGTGAAGTGAATCACAAGATAGCATTCTTTATATGAGAGAAAAGTGAGTTTTAAATTGTTTAGATAGGTTAGTCCATTATATATTTACTTAGCTATTTATTTGCAACAATCAGGCTGCTGCCCAACGTCTATGCCACTAAACGAAGTTAGGTCCATGAAGAATGAGTCTAATATTTCCGCGGTGAAGCACACCATAACATTAAACCATAATTCTTTTAGTAGCTATACATTACTTTGTACATGCTGCTCTATGTACTGTATTACATCAAGGGTGTCAAACTGAGACAGATCAATATTTCTCTGACCTTCACTTTGTTCTTTCCAAAAAAAGATATTGAATGATGGACACATATGTGCAAATGGGATTTCTATGGCTGGTCACCTTGAATCAATATGCAATATTGCTTATGGTTTGATAAGTTTGTACCTCATCATTATTTGGCTGCCAGACATTGAAAAACAAAAAGAATCTTAATATCTTAAGGATATGGGTTTGATACCACTGATCTAGACTAACAACTTTTACATCAGCACAACTCCTTCCTGTTGTGCACTTGCTCACTTGTTATGATCTCTGTCTTCCTCTTTGAGATCAACACTTCTTCTTTCTTAGTCCATCTCCAGTCCAGACTTTACCAGTCACTATGCAGGTCTCTCTCTTTTACATTCTTCTTGATGTCAACCTGGAGAACCCACTTCTAGACATTACAATCTTTTAATTCCATGTAGCTGGTAATGTGCACAGCCTAAATGAATGAATACCATTAACAAAATAAATGTGATAATTGTAACATGGAAATACACAAACATGTGACTTTTGGACATAAGGGGTTCACTAGATCTTTGACTATAGTAAAGTTGGCCCTTAGTCTGAAACAGTTAAGTACCACTGACCTATATGAAACATGTTTTTTTAGATTGAATCAATATTCAATATAGTTTATGTTTTGACAATTTTTTTAATAAAAAATAAAGAAAACTGAATCTATGCACTGTTTAATTGGAATATATTGCTTATTCTTTGATAAATTAAAAAAGAAAGGAAATTAAATCCATATGCTGTTTAATTTTTAATTTAAAAAATTATTTACAGTTTATTTTGTATATTTTCTAAAATTCCTTTATTTATTTACAAAAAAATCTTGGATTTCAGTCAGTGGAGGCAAAAGTGGTCCCTTTACACACAAAACGCAATACTACACACTCAATTCTGCCTGGACAGGCTGTGTCTTCCTCAGATTATGTAATGGATTGAAGAGCAGTAAAAAAATCTTTTAAATTATGCAGTATGTGGTATTGAAAGGCTTATTTTGTGCCACTGTGTCAGTATACACATACTATAGTGTCGATTGTGACTTAAGTTGCCCCTTTCTCAAAGTATGGAACAAAGGCTCTTTTACTTTGCTGTTGTCTCTAAAGACAATAGATAAGTGATACAGGTACAGAAAAGTTGGCCTCCCACCAGACAAAATGTTATCTTTTTCAACTAATAAATTGTTTTCTGTTTACCAAATCTTCCTCGACACATGCTTCTTCGTGTACCAGCTCTATACTGTGCTGCCTGCAGGCCATAACACACCTTAAAATAGTTAGACCATATATTCACCCAGTACTGCACCCTTTCTATCTCTACAGCAGACAGATTGACACTTATTCAGCATGTATGTGACTCATGCATACTCATACCTAAAGTGTTAAAGAAAGGCAAAATAATAGAGTACAAAACATAGACATCTCTAATTAATGTTCTGCCAGTGGCCTTTCTTATCCAATTCTAACATCTGAATTCCCCTTCCTTTTCTCCTTACTCAGAGCTTTTCTCTTGACAATATACATTACTGCTGTCCTTTGAGACTTTCCACCCAGCTCTAGTTCCAAATGAGACGATGGCTCACAGAAGGTTTTTATAGACCCACAACACAACAGCCCAGAAAACACTTCTTTTGTTTCATTCTACTTTTACAGTTATATTAATACTACAAAAACAGTTGTTTTAATTTTGCAGATATTTGTTGTCATATTCCATGAGTCTATACATGACATTGACTGTGATTACTTAAAAGGAGATATCTTATTTCTGTAACTGGAGTTTTCATCTCTATGAATCTTTGAGCATGGCAAAATGACTTCTATAAAAATCTTCTATTCCTTTGTTGTCTGTTTTTGCTTGGCTTAAGAAATTCTTTGTCACAATCTCAGGATTCGTTACGTTAAGCAAAAGGCTGGTACATCATTTTACCATCATGATGTGCATTTTTTCATCCTACTTCGCCTTCCTACTACTAACACTAGAATTACCAAAGCCTACGAAAAAACTCGTAGATCCGTCCCACCTTAAATCGCTTTGCACCTCTCCGTCAGCGTCTTTTGTCCTGTAAATGTGTCGATAAGAAGCAAGCAGCCTACTATCACATCCCCCACCACCGCACAGTTTTCTCAGCTTAAATCTGTTTACCTGCATGTCATTTTCTTCGAGTTGTATAGAGTGAGAAGTCAAGCAAAATGACACCTTTTACAAATACTATACTGTATAGTTATTTGGAACACATGCATTTCATGTGTGTTCCGTGTCTACAACAATCTATGTAAACACATTGTTAAAACAGAAACGTTTTTCATGTTTTTGCAATAATTGACAAAATGTAGACATAAAGTATATAATGTGTGAAGCCTGAAGTCCAAATATCAAATAAACACTTTCACAAAAGGTACAAATACTGTATAACAGAACAATTGCACTTCTATTCAAGAATATAACTGCAGAAAAAGAACCTGCGTTAGGGTGCGACATTAACACCTCTTTGATACAACCGCTTCTGTGGAGCAACGGTGTCAACTGTTGACTGGTAATTAAAACTTCACGGGTTCGACCCCAGACAAGTCCTTTTTGAGAAATGAGCTGCTCTTATTCTTACTATTTTAGAATAAAAACATACATTTGATTTCAGACTGTAACAGCCAGTGTAAATTTATGATACTTGTAAAGGTTAGCATTGTTTTTTTTTATTCAGTTTTACTCTGTAAGTCGCGTTCACGATCCACCCCCCTCCCCATCTGACACTGCTGTTTTCACATAAAGACGCACTATAACAGAGGTGAACTCAGATGATGACGACAGTTCTACATCGGAAAAAGAATGCACGTCGCACTTTTGCTGTCGCTGTACTTTGTATATTTACATGGGAAGCTCTGCAGTCTACTTGTGACTTTACACTGTAGTGTGGAGAGTCACTCGCATACTGAAGACACTGTAGTTGAAGGTGGAAGCTGCTGTCGCTGTACTTTGTATATAAAATCCAGATCGAATGTTATTTACCTATTTACCTTTATTTATTTACTTACTTCCTACAGTGTAAAGTCACAAGTAGACTGCAGAGCTTCCCGTGCAAATATACAAGTACATATACAAGTACAACAACGGCAAAAGTGCGACATGCATTCTTTCTCCGATGTAGAGCTGTCGTCATCAACTGAGTTCACCTCTGTTATAGCGCGTCTTTATGTGAAAACAGCAGTGTCAGATGAGGGGGGGGAGATCTTGAACGCGACTGACAAAGCTAACCTTTACAAGCATCATAAATTTACACCGGATTACAGACTGAAATCAAATGTATGTTTTTATTCTAAAATAGTAAGAATAAGAGCAGCTCACTTCTCAAAACGGACTCGTCCGGGGTCAAACCCGTGAAGTTTTGATTACCAGTCAACAGTTGATACCGCTGCACCACTGGAGCGGTCGTATCAAAGAAGTGTTAATGTCGCACCCTAACGCGGGTTCTTTTTCTGCAGTTATATTCTTGAATAGAAGTGCACTTGTTCTGTTATACATTATTTGTATGTATGTCTACATTTTGTCAATTATTACTAAATCATGAAAAACGTTTCTGTTTTAACGATGTGTTTACATAGATTGTTGTAGACACAGAACACACATGAAATGCATGTGTTCCAAATAACGATATAGTATTTATAAAAGGTGTCATTTTGCTTGACTTCTCACTCTATGCAACTCGAAGCAACTGACACGCAGGTAAACAGACTTGAGCTGAGAAAACTGTGCGGCGGTGGGGGATGTGATAGTAGGTTGCTTGCTTCTTATCAACGCGTTTACAGGACAAAAGATGCTGACGGAGAGGTGCAAAGCGATTTAAGGTGGGATGGATCTACAAGTTTTTTCATAGGCTTTGGTAATTCTAGTGTTAAAGCTGGACCATGTGCATGTCTAAGCTTTTGATTTAAGCTTCTGTTGTTCTAAATTTAATCAGACTCAACGCACCTATTTTATAATTTTGAGCTTCTGACTTTTTCCAACTTTGATAATGTTGCACTTTGGTAATCATATAAATTCCTTAGAGGACAGATCAAGTGAATAAGGGGCATCCACACCTTTCAAGGTTTTCTATAGTTATCTGAGTTTAATACTATCAAAGGCTTTCATATAAACGTTTAACTGAAGAACACTCTTTTGTATTTTCCTGTGTTCTCCATTTTGCATTAAATTGATTGTGTGATTCTTGTTGAAAACATGGTTTCCCTTTGCACGTTGTGCCCGGCCGGGACGCCCCTGCTGCATATGTTGCAGGGGAGCAACCATTGGCAGCTCAATACCTCCCCTGGGACGCTTGGTAGGAGCCTCCCTGGCCAGCAGTGATGCCTCAACCTCCCGCAGGGCTCCATGGGAGATGGAGTCCTCAACAGCCCGGTTGGGAGCTGAGGTGGCTGCCAGCGGGTGCTGCATGGATTCCACTGTGCTTTTGGGACTGTCTTGTGGCTGGAGGGTTCACGAGGAAGACATGCTCTCCAGCTAAAAAAAAATAAAAGCCTGTGTCTTTTTACACATGCCTCAGTGTGAATCTGTGCCGGGTCGGGCGCTATATAGTGTCAAATTCACATCTAGTATTTCTTGTTTCATAAATTAGTGTAATCTTGCTGGAATAATCTTCAGTATTATTTTGAAAGTGTAAGAGATCAGAGCGATTGGGCAGTAATTTGAGTGTTATGTAAGATATCAATAGTAGAATTTAGAAGGTATTTCAGTTAATCAGCTGATCGTTGAAATCTCTTCAGTTTCCCCTGAGACCTTAATGAGAACAGCTTGACTGAAGCATGTTCTTCAGACCTGAAGCATTTGCTATTTTTTCCTCTGTTTTCATGGCTAGGTTTTAGTACCCATTTAACTTTACTCTTATTCAGACATACCTCTAGGTTAATTGAAAAATTTATATGCTTATTTCTTTCATAAACATGTTACTGCTAGGAGGGGGCATGCCTCCTTGTTCTAGGATAAAGTTGGCTAGTCAAAAGGCTGTATTCTTTCACATTTATCGTTTTAGTTTATTAAGCTTCAGTTTGTGTCCATGACCGTCTGTATTTTTGGGGCTTATGTCTTTGGAGTGATTTTACAGTACATCTAACTTTTTTGAACTTCGTTTTCACGTATTCCCTTTTGTTTCTTAACAGTGATTTTTTTTTGTCTGTTAATCTTTTAAACTCACATTGGATGTATTCAGATTTCTTGAGAATGTATTTTACTCATACTTAACTCTTCCCCTTCTTCATTACATATTAAATGGGAATGTCACTGAGATCATGCAGAAGTGGCTTCATTATTCTACTTTTCATTTTCAGCTTAATTTTAAATGAAGAGAAAATAAGCACTTAGTCTCCACTATTGTTTCCAACTGGCCTTGTTTGAGCAGGAAGGTTTGCTACTATTCACTATCAAGAGTGTAGTCTGTTTGATTCTGATGTTACAAGTCCTGTGATATCCAGGTGTAAAATCAACCCTTGACTTTATTAATGTACATACTGTTTATATTGCAAAACTTTTTCTGGTAGAATACTTTTGTTACATTTAAAGTTAAAACATTAGCAAATCCAGAATGATTCTGTTTCCTTTGGAGTTATGTTCTTTTGGGATACACAATCAACCAGAAGCTAACCATGAAGCTCGCCTTGATTGATGGAAAAAAATCAATGTTTAAAACCAAAAAAAAAGGATTGGACTAAGCCTATTTTTTTGAAGTTGGCCACTTTCATTTGACAGTTAGAGCATCTAGAACAATTCCATTGAAGAATAAGATCTTTTAAACTGATGTTTTCTAGAGCAAAGCAAACGTCTTCATAATTTTTTCCTCCTCTGCTGTAGGCCTGTCAGTAGGTCTCCCAATTAATTCAGAACATGCCTACTATTTTAAGAGTTTATAGGGTCATTATTGTCACATGTAGAGAGTACAGTCAAATTCTCATTTGCATGTGCTGCTGTATAGTTTTCTGCAGTCTTTTGTCCAAGAATCAACAAATCAAGAAAGTACACAATCTGGACTAACATACATACATTCTTCCTAGTGACACAAACATGTAGTTTCTTTTCTTCTTAAAAGCTCCAAAGCCATTAATTTTGTGAAATATACACTTTGAATAAGTTCATACAATCCACAATATCTGAAATGAAATAAAAAATGTACATCTTCCAATAAAGTATCAATAATGTAAATCAGACATAAATTAAACTCTAGTGGGAACAGTGAGCAATAAGAATGTAAGTGATATTTAGGAGGGCTTTGTGTGAAATCTGCCATTTTTACTATATTTACATTTTTGTCTTCATTAAGTGGTGGACAGTTGACATTGACACGTGATATATTTCTCACTCCTAAATTAGCCTTGTGTTTTCATTAAGTGGTGGACAGTTGACATATACACGTGATATATTTCTCACTCCTAAATTAGCCTTGTGTTTTAATTCTATCAAACTGCCTGGGGCAAAACATTTGAATACATTTCACTGGGCTGAACATCCTTGTCTCTGTCTCAACTTGTGCACTGGTTGTCAGAGTTCAAAATAATATAATTTTAAGAGTCCCATTCTTTCTTCTTTCTTCTTCACACTTAAGACAGTAAAATCATGTTGTTACAAATGCTCACTCCCTGTGGTGGGTGGTCATCATAATGCTATTTTATATGTCCAAGAAAAAAATGCTGTAGTTTGATCAAAGTACCAATTCATGAGAGAACGCAGCAGTTTAATGAGCACACTGTCTCCCTCCTGTGGTGAGAGGGAGGAGAAAGTCTATGAATCCAGTTAACATTTAGTGGCAACATAATAATTAAAGAAGCTGTGGCAGAGATAGAAGAATTGAGCTTCCACTCTGACCACTATCACTACCAGCCTCACTTACTTTCTTAATAAGTATTAAAGCAGCCACCATTCATTCTTACATGATGTTAGACTAACATTTATGTAATGGGACATTGGTATTTACATTTTTTCTACATTTAGTGAACATCTTTTGTGACACATGAGGTAAATTAACTAGAGAGAATGGGATCATGGATAAATAGATTGAATTGTCTAGTGTTCAAGTATGGACTATAACATTATCATGAACAATAAAAATGTTTTTTTTTTTATTTTCCATTCTGTCATACATTTTAAGAGAAGCTCTGTCAAATTGGCATTATTATTTCTTTAAATAAATGAAGAAAGACCTTTATTTGTTTAATTAAGAAAATAATTTTTTATTTGTTTAATTTCGAAAATAATTCAGACAACCTCTGGAGTATTAAAAACCCACCCCAACACTTCCAACTCATTAACTGAACATCAGCTTTCTGGAATCTGGCTCTAAATGGCTTACATTATCTTTGCTTTTAAATACAGTAAGTGCATTGTGTTCTTCTAGTTTACTCAAAGTGTTCCTGTCCCCTCCTAGTCATCAAGACAAGTTGAACCACTTACCTGCTTATAAAGAAATCAAAAGCAGACAAAGGGTCCTAATTTGAGAACATCTGTCCCAGCCTGTGGCATAGCTTTAGATATTGGCTGTTTTACCTGATGAAACCATTGCCTTCCTCTAGCCAATTAAGCTCCTACCTGAAAGTACTTACTAAAAATGCAACAAGGAAACTCGTGCATTCTTTTTTCTCCCTCCTTCCTCTAGTCTTTTTGATCGCACTTCCTCCCAGTGGCTAGTGCAACACCCTCCTGCATAACTAGGTTAATAATCCCCATGTACAATATTTGCTTTTCATGCATTGTTTTTTATTTTATTGAATTTATTAAAATCAAGTAACATTCCATACAAACAAGTCAAACTTAACAAAACTCAATTTAATTCTACCCCCAACCATGAGAAAATGGCCAGAGTAAAACTTTAAGAGTAGAAAAGAGGAAAGAGAATCCTTTTACCCAATATAAATGCTTATTCCAAAATGTTATTGATTAGATCCTGCCAGGTTTTAAAAATGTTTTGAAAAGATTCTGAAAAGTAAGAATTTGATTTTTTTTCTAATTTTAAATAATATATAGCATCCGTTACCCACTGACTTAAAAGAGGTGGGTGAGGATTTTTCCAGTTGAGCAAGATAAGTCTGTGTGCTAATAGTGAAGTAAAGACAATTACTGTTTGTTTGTCCTTCTCCACTTTAAGCCCATCTGGGAGTACACCAAACACAAGAGGCCGGAACTCAATTGCAATGTTTGTAGGTTGGATCTTGACTTGGAATCATTTTGGACAATATTTTTTTTATTAATTTTATTGCAATCCATACAAAGCAATCAAGTTTTTACAAAAAGAAAAATTGAGTTAAGAACAGATCGATCCCCACCCTTGAGAGAGAGAGCAAGCCAAACGGCGTAAAAATTTTACAGCTTTTAAACATACCTAAATTAATAAATTCTCTATGCTTCATGAACTTATTTTAAAATATTACTGATTAGATCCTGCCATGTTTTGAAAAAAGTCTGTACGGATCCTCTAACTGAGTATTTGATTTTTTCCAATTTAAAATAATATAACACATCGGTTTCCCACTGACTTAAAAGAGGAGAGTTTGGGTTCTTCCAGTTTATCAGAATAAGTCTACGTGCCAAAAGTATAGTGAACGCAATCACAATTTGCTTGTCTTTCTCCACTTTAAGCCCCTCTGGAAGAACCCCAAACACAGTTAATGTTAATGGGTTAGGAGGGATTGTGAGTCCAAGGCTGTGTGAGAGGTAATTAAAAATTTTTGTCCAGAATAATGTTAATTTGGTGCAGGCCCAGAACATGTGACCCAGCGAGGCTGGGACTTGGTTGCAACGTTCACATGTTGGATCATGCCCTAGAAACATTTTGGAGAGTTTTAGTCGAGACAGATGTGCTCGATAAATAATTGTAAGTTGTATATTTGTATGCTTTGTGCATATGGAATGAATTCTCTGCATTGCTACTTTCCACTCCTTTTCTGATATATTAATTGAGAGATCTTTTTCCCAGTGTCCTCTTGGGTCTTTAAAAGGGAGGGATTGTAAAATGATTTTATATATTGTAGAGATGGAGTCTAAATCCTTGAGATTGAGCAATATTTTTTCCAGCATGGATGAGGGTGCAAGATGAGGAAAATCTGGAAGGTTCTGTTTAACAAAGTTCCTGATTTGAAGATAGTGAAAGAAATGTGCAGCTGGAATGTTAAATTTGGAATGTAATTGTTCATAGGAAGCAAAGACTTTGTCTATATAAAGATCTCTAAGCAAGTTAATTCCAAATTTTTTCCAGATATTAAAAACTGCATATGTTTGTGAAGGTTGAAAGAGGTGGTTCTCTTGCAGAGGTGCCACAGATAGAAGCTTGTCCGTCTTAAAATGCATTCTACATTGGTTCCAGATTCTAAATGAGTGGACAATTTTAAATGAGATGGATATGCTAAAAGATTTTAAGTTGAATAATTGTATGTTTTGTGCATATGGATCTAGAGTGAATTCTGCGCGTGGCTGCCTTCCCCTCCTTTTCTGAAATGTTGAGTAAGAGATCCTTTTCCCACTGTACTCTGGGATCTTTGAAAGGAAGGGATTTTATCTATACTAAAAAAAGGCAAAGCCCTCACTGACTCACTCACTCACTCATCACTAATTCTCCAACTTCCCGTGTAGGTAGAAGGCTGAAATTTGGCAGGCTTATTCCTTACAGCTTACTTACAAACACGTAATGGTCATAACGGTCGATAACGGTCGACAACGTCCACCATGTTGAACTTTCTTATTTATGGCCCCATCTTCATGAAATTTGGTAGGCGGCTTCCCTGCGCTAACCGAAACCGATCTACGTACTTATTTCGATGGTATGACGCCACTGTTGGCCGCAATATTGAACTTTCCAATGTCACTAATTCTCCAACTTCCCGTGTAAGTAGAAGGCTGACCCCATCTTCACGAAATTTGGTAGGTGGCTTCCCTGCGCTAACCGAAACCGATGTACGTACTTATTTCGTTGGTATGACGCCACTGTCGGCCGCCATATTGAACTTTCCAATGTCACTAATTCTCCAACTTCCCATGTAGGTACAAGGCTGAAATTTGGCAGGCTCATTCCTTACAGCTTACTTACAAAAGTTAAGCAGGTTTCATTTCAAAATTCTACACGTAACGGTCATAATGGTCAACAACGTCCGCCATGTTGAACTTTCTTATTTATGGCCCCATCTTCACGAAATTTGGTAGGCGGCTTCCCTGAGCTAACCGAAACCAATGTACGTACTTATTTCGGTGGTATGATGCCACTGTCGGCCACCATATTGAACTTTCCAACGTCACTAATTCTCCAACTTCCCGTGTAGGTAGAAGGCTGAAATTTGGCAGGCTCATTCCTTATAGCTTACTTACAAAAGTTAAGCAGGTTTCATTTCGAAATTGTACGCGTAATGGTCATAACGGTCAACAATGTCCGCCATTTTGAACTTTCTTATTTATGGCCCCATCTTCACGAAATTTGGTAGGCGGCTTCCCTGCGCTAACCGAAACCAATGTACATATTTATTCCGGTGGTATGATGCCACTGTCGGCCGCCATATTGAACTTTTCAACAATCTTTGTTACTTATGGGCCCATCTTCAAGAAATTTGGTACACGGGTTCCTAACGCTAACTGAATCCCACTTTCGTACATATGTACGTCCATAGCCTGCAGCTCAGTCACCGTGTGAGGCGGCATTGGGTCCCCCATCCCAACGCCTCCAGATGTTGTTGGCTGCCTGCCTATATAAGGCCGTCTGTCGCTCCAGTCTACATTCCCTTCCTTGCTTCGCCACGGGATTCACATCTCCCTGCTGATAACTACAGCCTTTTTATTTAATCCACGGCTTCTCCGCTGTTTTATTGTTCGTTTATTATGATTATAGTTATTGTGTAGGTATTTTAGACTTACTTTACATTGCTCAGGTACCCATTTCCTTTATCTTTCCAACCGTACCCCCATTTCCATGTCTATCGAGGTGAGCACCATCGATCAACGAACTGTCACTTTCCGAGTGGTTTCCGTGCCCGGAGATGGCACCTACCTTTTCCATGAGTCATGGCGGTTAATGATTAAAGCAAGGATTAATAATCTACTGTCTGATCTATTCATTTTAAAATACGGGTTTTTATCAGCATATATTTACATATATTCTCATTATTACTTAGTATTACTAGGGCGCTATCTGTTTATGTTTATGTTTTATTGTTCTTAATTACTTTTTCTTTCCTTTTTTTTTCTTTTTTTTTTTCTAATTACTTCATCTCTACCCTAAACGAGACTGTTCAATATCATACCCTTGGTTTATTGTTATTGCTATTACTGCATTAAGACTTGTTATGCTTATTTTGGACACATCTTTAACATCATCATCATCTGGGTGTATCATCTTAATGCACTAAAATTGCTGAAGACTATATATATATTTTAAGTGCAAAATTCTTTTTTTTTTCTTTTTTTTTTTTTTTTTTAAAGACTATATTGGTAACAGATAACTCTATCTTTTAACTCTAAAGCACCGCTGCATTGGGGCTTATTTTGCTTTGGACGTGCTCTGTCTCTGGGTATGTCAGAGGACTGGGACTGTGTGAAGTGGGTTTTAGCCTCACTTGGGGAGGCAAAAAGGGAGGGTGGGGGGTTAAGGGGGGGAGAAAAAGAGAGCAGGCTTGATCTATACCTAATCTATCCTATTAATCTTAATAATAATAACTACCAACGTAATAATAAGCTGCATGGCAACAACTCTAGGGGAAATAGGAAATTAAGGCCAAAGCTGTCTCACTTCCAGTTAAGACTATAAAATGACATCAAAAACTCAGAATCAGTGTCTCCATGACGGGACAGTTAATTTCGTAAGCTGGAATGTTAAAGGCCTGAATCACGAATTAAAGAGAAAGAAAGTACTCTCTCACCTAACAGGTCTAAATGCTAAAATAGTATTTTTACAGGAAACTCACTTAATAAGCAAGGATCAGTTCCGGCTGCAAAAAGACTGGACTGGCCAAATGTTCCATTCTAGTTTTACAAAGAAAACTAGAGGGGTGGGAATTCTCATACATAGAACAGTACCATTTGTAGCATCAGATGTAGTATTGGATCCTGAAGGGAAATACTGTATGTAATGGTCATGGGAGACTTATCTAACTGTAAAATGATTTTGATAAATGTTTATGCACCTAATGTTGATGATAAGGAATTTATACAAAATTTATTTGCATCCATTCCCAATCTGAATTCTCATAAAGTTATAATGGCTGGGGACTTCAATTGTGTTCTAAATCCACTTTTAGATAGGACTTCCTCCACAGGGGGAACGGCATCTAACACCGCAAAGATAATTACAAAGTTTATAACTGATCACAATTTATCAGACCCCTGGAGGTTTTTAAACCCAAATTCAAGAACATATTCTTTCTACTCACCAGTGCATCATTGTTACTCAAGGATTGATTACTTCTTTATAGACAATAACTTCTTGCCGTTGATTAAATCTTGCGAATACGATGCTATTGTTATTTCTGACCATGCACCTATGATCTTGGAGCTAAAATTACTAAGCCCCATGCACTCACCCCGCAGATGGCGCCTCAACCCGCTTCTATTAGCTGACGAGAATTGTACGGAATTTACAGTATATCCAAACAAATCAAATTCTTTCTAGGGACAAATACATCCCCCGAGATATACCCCCACGAGATTCACATCTCCCTACTGATAACTACAGCCTTTTTATTTAATCCATGGCTTCTCCGCTGTTTTATTGTTCGTTTATTACGATTATAGTTATTGTGTAGGTATTTTAGACTTACTTTATATTGCTCAGGTAACCATTTCCTTTATCATTCCAACCGTACCCCCATTACCATGTCTATCGAGGTGATCACCATCGATCAAAGAACTGTCACTTACCGAGTGGTTTCCGTGCCCGGAGATGGCACCTACCTTTTCCAATCTCTTTGTTACATATTGCACGGCCATATCAGGCTCACTCTTGATATCCGGAGGAACATTGTGTCTTATGTATTGAATGACTGGGACAGGTTCAAGGTGTGGACTGATGACGGCACAGGAGATAATTATACTACACATGAGCACTATAAGAGTGAAATGCTTAAGCCCTTCACCTATGGTTCTGCATGTGAGTTGATGGCTGCCGCTGAATTGTTCAATTGTCGCTTTCAAGTGTACCAAAATGGCCAAATATTTTACACCTTTCGACAACCGCCAATGCCTCTTAAACATCTTAGATTCACAGGTGACAATTTCAGTAGTGGACACTTTGATGTTTATGAATGTTTAAACTCTCAAAAGCTGGATGTGAAGTTATCGATGAAACCGGTTGTATGCTTACAACACTTGACAGATGCCGAATGTCACTTCAACACAAGTCCTGCAAATACTGTCGTAATTGAAACAAACCATGAAACTCAAACCGATTATGACAGCAGCAATCCAAGCTGTGAGATTTAAAACAAGATTACTGTTCACTTGGCCAAATGTAAGTTGCATGTTCAAGAGTAAGCTCAGCGCACAGCTTGGTCATATTACAACCAGAGGGCCAAACTCACAATGTGGTATACAAAGAGATCCTTAACAAATAATTATTGGCATATTTTCCCTCAGTTTAAAAAGGTTTAATTTTCTTCTTAATAAAAATTTTAATGCAGTACTTCGCTGCTGCGAAGCGCGGGTATTTTGCTGGTGTACTAATAAAAGGCAAATCCCTTAGTGACTGACTGACTGACTCATCACTAATTCTCCAACTTCCTGTGTAGGTAGAAGGCTGAAATTTGGCAGGCTCATTCCTTACAGCTTACTTCCAAAAGTTAAGCAGGTTTCATTTCGAAATTCTACGCATAACGGTCATAATGGTCGACAACGTCCGCCATTTTGAACTTTCTTATTTATGACCCCATCTTCACGAAATTTGGTGGGCGGCTTCCCTGCACTAATCGAAACCGATGTACATACTTATTTCGGTGGTATGACGCCACTGTCGGCCGCCATATTGAACTTTCCAACGTCAGACTTACTGACCTACTGACTCAGTCATCACTAATTCTCTAACTTCCCGTGTAGGTAGAAGGCTGAAATTTGGCAGGCTCATTCCCTACGGCTTACTTACAAAAGTTAAGCAGGTTTTGTTTCGAAATTCTACACGT
>JANRMT010062798.1:19517758-19556328 GCA_026402145.1 Polypterus bichir lapradei
ATCTATCTATCTATCTATCTATCTATCTATCTATCTATCTATCTATCCTGAATCAGCTAATTAATACAAAAAGTTTGAAATTAAATTGAGCCAAGTGGATATTCATCAAGTCACCTGTCCCTTTTCCTTTAGTTCCACCAGAAGATCCTGCAATAGAGGGAGGTCCTGAAATCTTGCTGACTGCGGGGGTTCCCTATAATCTGACATGCTGGGCTCGGAATGCAAAACCTGCTGCTGAAATTGAGTGGCGTAGAGATGGGTTGAAACAGGATACGAGTTTCAGCAGCACGGTAATAACAGACATTTGTTTGGTTGAAAATATTTATTTAAACATAAATTATATAACTTATTAAGTGCATGAGTTTTAAGAAGCTATTTGCACATAGTCTGTGTGTTCACTGTGACAGAAAAACTGATTTCTTCATATTCTGACTAATATAGGAAGTGTTGCCAGATCGGAAAAGAGAGACTACAGTCAGCATTCTTCCAATTATGCCAACTGACTCGGACATAGGCAGAGTATTCACCTGCCACACAAAAAATGATGCCCTGCCCAGTGGAAAGGAGGCCTCTGTTAGGCTGAATGTGCATCGTGAGTATACTATGTTACATTAAAAAAAAATTAGAAATGTAATTAAATATTATCTTTTAATCCTACTACTGTATACCATAAGTCTTGTCAGCCTGCTCAATTATTAGCTTTGCAGAAGCTTAATTAAAATATCCTCTACAAAGATGAAATTATTGCCTCATTCGAAACATAACTGTTTTAAGCATCATTGAATATGAGTCTGTAATGGGTATTTTATGTTTTTTAGATCCTCCCACTGTTACCCTGTCTATCCATCCACAGACTGTTTTGGAGGGGGAAAGAGTGGTCTTTACCTGTACAGCTACAGCCAATCCAGAAATCCAGGGCTACAGGTGAGTTTACTTGACAAACACTGGAACCTGCTTTCATGTTGTTACCTGCATAAACATGAGATATTCTACTTACATCAGCCCTTCTAAAAGAAACTACATAGGTTAGCTTCAGGTGGGGCGATGTAGATGAGATTGATTCCATAGGTTTCCAATCTTATAGCCAGTTCTTCTTGTGACCTTGACTAAGTAATTTAAGATGTAATAAATGCAACTATTTCCTTCATACATGACTTTGAAATTACACTTTCATGGCGGCCACAGCAAAGATGATCTGAGAATTGTTGGTCTGTAACAGCTTTCTTGAAAAAAAAAAGTAGATAAGCTAGGCCTAGATTTATTTAAAAGGGACATTTTTAAGCGTTTATTTGCCCTCATATAAACAGACTCTTAAAATGTGTTGTTGAATAGAAAATACTTGAAAAAAACATGATATGTGAGTCCTTTTTAAATAAAAACAGCAAAATAAAAAAAGCATTTCTAGGGATTTCATTCAGCATGGGGAACACAACACCTTAAATCCTAGGAGTGGAGTTGGTAGGTGATGCCTTGACTGTGGCTGAAGGTTACATGAGATGGTTTCTTTGAGTAAATCCTGAGCAAATCCCATGGGGTTACTTTCTTTTTATCTCCATGTGCTAGGTGGGCGAAAGGTGGCGTTTTGATTGATGGAGCCACAGATAGCATATATGAAGCAGTGGTGGATCATACCTTTTTTACAGAGCCAGTATCTTGTCAAGTCCACAATGCTGTTGGAAGTACCAATGTCAGCACTTTAGTTGATGTCCAGTGTGAGTACCTCTCCATTTTTGCTTTGCCAACTTATGTATTTCTCAACCTATTTATTATGACTAACTGCTTGCTCATTTTCTTCGGGTTTATCTAACTATGTGTTTACTGTAGCTAGCTCTGTTTAAAGCATTATATACTATACATTTCTACCCATTATTTCTTCTATTCTCTCCTATTTCCAGTCTCTGTTTCTCTGTCCATCTTTTGCTCATTGTTTAACATTCAGAACATTCATGTGGACAGTTATCAAGCTCATTGTATGCTACATATAACCAAGTTCTTTTATTATAGTTGGACCTCGAATTGTGGTTGAGCCCAGGCCCACCTCTGTTGATATTGGCTCTGATGTGACTTTGACCTGTGTTTGGTCAGGGAATCCTCCTCTCACTCTGACGTGGACAAAAAAGGGCTCCAACATGGTGAGAGCAGACTTGTTGCAAAGGGATTAACAGTAATATTGTTAAGCTGTACATTTTAACTGTTTCTTTCAAATTTTTTGTTGGATATTTAGGTGCTCAGTAATAATAATCAGCTCTACCTCAAGTCTGTCAGCCAAATGGATGGTGGTCTCTATGTTTGCAAGGCCATAGTGCCTCGGATAGGAGTAGGAGAGAAGGAAGTTGCACTTTCTGTTAATGGTATGATTTTCCCTTTTTCTAATTTGTAAAAGACAACCATGAGGGCCAAATGAACCCTTTATACCCTTCCAACAATCCAGGCTCATACAATAGACAAAATATTGACTTGCCTCATCTCATTCTCTGAAATATTTGGTTCACCATATGCTAATGTCAGAGAAATATAACAGGCAGTTACAAAAGCACATTTTATATCCTTCAGAACAAACTGTTTATAGTCTTATGATTGTGGTTTGCCATTTTGCCTGTTACCACATATGTTAAAATTCCTCTGATTTTGCACACACTACCAGTATGTCAGTCCCATACCTGGTAAGGCTTTAAATCTGATTCTTATGAATCACAGGACAGGTGTGATTATAGTCAGGGATCAGCTAGTAAGGACGAAATGATGCCAAGAATCTGTCCCAAGGGATTTTTAACTCCCTTATTCCTTCACCATGTGCATTTTTCAAATTTAAGTGATCAAGTACCAAGAAAGTTACTTTTGGTGATGAGACTGTCCATCTATAAGACAGTGGGACAACATTACTGATCAATTTAGGGAAAGGTTAAATGTATTGACGTGTGCATGAGATTTTCAACTACACCTCCTAAGCCTGAAGGAGCATGACAGTTTCCCTTACAGACTTCCCACACTATCTGACATCAAATAATATCATGATAGCAGTGTGGAGTACAGCCTGAGACACTGGACTTTAAAACAAAACGTTGCTGATTTCATTCTCACCCATTGTGTTCCATTGTGTAGCCTAAGTTAACCACTTAATCTGAATGTACTTCCACTATAAAAAAATAACTATACATGGTTATAATATACCATATATTGTCAAATGCCTTGCATGTAGCTGTCAGCCAAGCATTTAGTAATAAATGTAGCTTCTACTGCTTTATATATATCTACGTCTTCACTGTTGAAGTGACACCCCCCACCCCCTTCTCAGTTATGTACACTGCATCAAAACATGTTTCCTGTTAACATATTTCTAACTCCATAATGCCGTGATGCGAGACACTGTGGTTTAGTAAGTATGTCACTGGACTTTCAGCCATAATTACTAGACCCAGATAAGTAAATAAAAGCAATTGCATTAGTAAAATTAGTCACCACCTGTGTTTTGGTCTTATGATGACAAATGTGAATATTTTCTTTCCTAGTGAGTAGGTTTTCAAAGGCTAGACAAGTGATTATTTTACTTACTTGCCATTAGATTTAAAAGTGGTTTCGACTTAATACTGTATACTTTCTCATTAGTTTGGTAGGTGGTGATATCTTTTTAATTACTTAGCCATTATGTTGGGAAGAAACAGGAACCAAGCACAGTATTTAATCATTTTGCCATTAGTCTGCAATGCATGTGAAAGAAAGATATTTAATTGGGGTGATATGTCATTATTTTACCAACTTTCTAAAATTCTAAATTTTAATTTAATTTAAAATTCTAAAATTTCATCACTTTTGAAAGATTAATATCGCTATATCGTTTCTAATGAATTTCATTTAAACAGTTTTTTATTGAATTCACCTATGCCTCGTATATTATCTTTATTTTCCTTTTACTCAGGACCACCAATCATATCTAGTGATTCAGTGCAATATGCCATCCGTGGGGATAAAGGAGAGGTGAAATGTTTCATTGGTAGCACCCCAACACCTGACCGAATAGTAAGTTAAAAATGATTCCATGTCCTTGGGCAGATCTCAGGTGTCACTGGGCAGGAGACACTTGTTATCTAGAGTTATGGGCTTTTTATGATGGCTGCGCTGTCCATTTTATGTGAACATGTGCACTTCCACTCCCACACTCTTGCTGGGCACTTTAGCCTTAGTCACCTTGCCCCCCAGCATCTATCATAATTCATAACTGTTTTCTCTTTAAATTCATTGCTATTTGTAGTCTGTGGTCTGTGTGCTATAGCAAACAGAATTAACTGACATAGCACCAGGTTTATTTGTTGGCTTTCATGCTGCCTTGTAGCTCAGGAATATTTCTCAGAACCTGTCATGACTTTCCTTTCTGGTATATAAAACTGTGGAATTGACCAGACAGGAGTTATTCTTCCAATGAATTAAAGTGCTACATGCAATATTAAATATTAATCTATCCATTCTTGCATTTACACTAGCTTTCACTGAGTTGTACCTTTCTGTTAAACAAAACTGATAAGCTAGAAAGAAAAATTCTGATGGTCTTTAAAATCACTTTTACTTCTGAGCATCAATCCAATTCAAGAATTTGAAAATGAGGCCGTTTTGACCAGAAGGCTTCAATGTATGTTTCCAAAAGCCTGGAAGAAAATGAGACTTGTTAAAATTGTATGTAACTTTTCAGTACTATCCTATTTGAAAGTAGTGGAGGGATCATCTCAGTTGCAAACATTTTAGAGTAATACTTTAAAACCAGGTAAGCTTAAAAAGAGTAAGTTGTGAATTTTTATTCTACAGAATCCACTAAGTAGCTAAAAGTGCCATAGCAAGGACATACAAGGTGGCATTGTTATTTTTTTCTCAGAAATGCATTTGACAGTATTAACAGGTTGAATGAAACCTTTCCAGACTAGACAGAACTGACAGAATGAACCTTTGTAGCTTTGAGAACATTTGCCTTTGTTTTATTTTTACCAGTTTAAACATGGCAGATGATTCCTCTTCTGGTCTTTTTCTTCATTCCTGAATTCTCTGTGCCTTTAGGCTTGGGCGTGGAAAGAAAATATTTTAGAGACTGGCACTCTGGAACGTTACACAGTGGAGCGTGCAGACACTGGTACTGGCGTCCTTTCTACCTTGACCATCAACAATGTAATGGAGGCAGACTTCCAGACACGTTACAACTGTACAGCTTGGAACAGTTTTGGACCTGGGACAGCCATTATTCAGCTTGAAGAAACAGGTGCCCTAA
Source organism: Polypterus bichir lapradei (assembly GCA_026402145.1). Classification (NCBI taxonomy): domain Eukaryota; kingdom Metazoa; phylum Chordata; class Cladistia; order Polypteriformes; family Polypteridae; genus Polypterus; species Polypterus bichir. Next base: position 19,523,010 of record JANRMT010062798.1, read on the forward strand.
CATTAGAAAATTCAGTTTGAACTAAAGTGACATAATGTGTTGTTCTCGCAGAAATGTGCAGTATTCTTGAAGATATTATCTCCAATTTGCAAAATAATTTTAGATACAGTCAATATGCTTTGGGTGTAAATCACCAAGTTCGCTTTATCCTAACACAAGGCATTGGTAGATGGCTTACCACTGTGTAGTTAGTGTATGATAATGAAATTTACCTTAGAGTACTGTCAAAACTATGCAGTGTTCTTGATGTTTATTTACAAATATTCCAAATCACTGATGTTGCTAATAAATCAAGGACATTTTGATTTCGATTTTTTTTGTTAATCCCCAAGGGAAAATTGTATTTATTTTCATTTGTTGAATATAGTATCATCAAGAATATGATATTGAATGAAATACAAGTGAGTTAAAAATCAATACAGTATAATTACATATTTTATGTTATATACTGTATGTATATATGTGACAAATTTAATGTATGGAGTGTGCCATCTGTGGGAATTAATTTTATTGTTACTTGCATAACAAAATTACATTATAACAGATGTTCAATGTTGAAATGTACCCCAGTGTTTGTAATGTCAAAGAGATTCCTATACCAAATGCACTGTCCATGTTTGGATTCATTTTGGTTTTCACAGTGTTAAGAAGGGATTTAAATGCTTCCCATATTACAATCAAGTACTCCAAAAGACTTCAGAGTAGGGCTGCATTTTCAACTCCAGCTGACAAAAGCACTTAAAGGCTGATTTACACTTAATTTAGAACTTACAAACCAATGAACTTATAGACAAAGCAGAGAATCGAGAAATCTCATGTGTAACTGCTCGTCACATTTTGGTACCGTGTTCACAAGCACCAGCACATGTTCTGCTTGTTCCCATCCTGACTTCTGTCAGCATTTGAGAACAGAAGGCATTTTAACAGGTTGTGCTTGTGTATGAAAGTTTATTAATTTCTTGTGAAAATAATACTCCAAATGTATGTCATGCCAATCTACAGTTATATACAGTATCTGTAAAAAATATTCACCCCCTTGAAAGTTTTTACATTTGATTATTTTACAGAAAGGAATAAAAGTGGGTTTAATTTGGCTTTTGTGACATACTTTGATCAGCAGACAAAAAGACTATTTAATGTCACTAGGGGGCTCCACCCCCTGTTCGCTTTCCTTGCCAAACCCCCGGGGGCGGGCACTGGAGGCTTACTATCTTATGGCTGAGTTGCTTGAAAGGCGTCGGGGTGCCCCATCATTAGAGAAAGTGGTTGTATTTAAAGAATTGGTATACAGAAGAGTATTCGGGGTGTGGGAGAAAGATGGTTTGGTCCTTAATTATTATAGATAGTGTGAAATGAACAGCCTTGACACACAGAAAAAGGTTTGGGGCAGCCACCCATATATTGTCCCTGGCTGCAAAAGGGTTTTGAAATAGCACTCATGTGTACTTTTTTAGTCCTGAAATGAACTGAATAGTTGAGAAAAGATTGCGGCTTTATAAGCCAAAAGGCAGAAGTGATGTCATCTGGCTGAAACCAGAAGTGGCATTAGTCTGGGCGCTGGAAATGGAAGTGATGTTGAATCAGGCAGGTTTTCCCGTATTTGGCCTGCAGAGATAACAGATGTAGGTTTAGTGCACCCTGCCACTCCCTGGCCTGGCGGGTAATTATCTCCACTTGGTCCACTCAGCTCCCTCCTAGTCGCACATGTGTTACAATAGAAAATCAGTTATTTGAGTATTTCACTACAACTGTCTATTTTAAATACCAATGAATAATAACACATAGTAAAAAGTAAAAGTATAAAAGTAGAAGTAAAAAAGTAAAACATAATAAACAGTAAATAAAAAATGTTATTACATGAACGTCTCATGAAACACAATGTTATGAATTACTTTATTTTCTAACTTACATTCTATAAACATTGATTTTTTGAATTTCTGTTCGCATGTTGTTCAGGATATTTTTCTCTTTCTTGTTTATTGGACGATTCCCTTTGTTTTTCATTTTTATTATATACAGCTGTTTTTTGTTCATTTTCTTTTTTTCAACATTCATTATCAGCTCTTGCCACTGTTTTTCCATCGCAATCTAAAATTCAACGTTATTGAACAGATAATTTGCTTTTCTGCCTTGTCATTATAAGCGACTGCGTTGAAGGGCGAGTTAGCAGCACTGAGAGTGTCAAGGGATGGTATGAAGAGAGGATGTACACAGTAGTAGTAATGATTAGATGAGCGGTGTGGAGGGGAGTGGTCAACACTGAGCCTTACAAAAGCAATGATGTTTTATTAGTATGGAAAAACACAAAAATACAAGTACAAAAGCATCAAAAGTATAAAAAACTCTTTTGCATCAAAAGAACAATTTGTTCTAATTATAGTCAAAAGCTGATAGCATAACTAGCAAAACTATACAAAAAGGTGTCTCATATTTTTATTTCTGAAAGGTGATTAGCATTATTTTGGGTCGTGCCTTTTATTCACTGTACACTAGCACATGTCTGAAGTAAATTGTGTTGCTGTTTGCTATTTAAAGTTATTGCATGTCCTGAAGATTACTACAGCAACTTTGTGATACTGGAGCAGGCATCCCATTGTTATTCCATGGGCTCCTACAGTGACAAACAAGGTATCTATAAAGAATAAGAAGAAGAAAAAGTAATTATAAATAGTAACAATATTGTAACAATAAATAGTACAATAAAATGCCAGAAAAATAAGAGGGGTGTTATTTTTCTTTGTTTTTATAAAATATATAATATGTTCTGTGCCGGTGCCCTGTCCTAATAATAATATTAGTTATAAGAATTTTAATAATAGTAATATAATAAATTCTTTATACTAGAGTTTGAGTGTCCTCCAGGAAATTTCTACCAGGAATTCAATTTTCTTCCCACAGTTCAAATTACTGTCTAGGGTACTGTGAGTAAGCTTTTAATAATAATAATAATAAATATAGTAATAATAATAATAACACTGGAAACCCACTTGAGCTTGATGGAAATTGCAAAAGTTATAGCAACAATTCTATGTCAAAACAGCAACAATCATAAGTCACAACAACTCCATAACTGTAATAGCTGCTGTTTGAATGAACTCGTATAGCACTCTTTGAAGCTGCATCCATCTGTTGCTGAAGATGCTCCTCTGCTTAGCCATAAAGTGTCACTGTCCATGATGTAGATATGCAGTTTTTTGAGAGTTCTTTGTATAATTAAACCTCCAGAGAGTCCAGTTGATTTTCAGGAAAGTGTTAACCCCTCTTATAATTCAATTTGCTGGCCGTAGTACTAGTAGTAGTAGTTGTAATGCTGTTGCCCCAGCAGACTGTCAGATACAAGACTGCATCTACTACAGCAGGCTAAGGCCCCATCCACACTACCACATTGTTGTTTAAGATGCAGGCATTATTCTCTGTTTTAATCGTATATCCATATTTCCCCTGCTTATTCAACTAATGAAAACAGATACTTTTGAAAAAAAACTTTTCTATCCTTCAGAAGTGCAGTGGGAACAGTTTTTTGAAAACACAGGACAGTAGTGAGACCAGCTATGTTATATGGGTTGGAGACGGTGACACTGATCAGAAAGCAGGAGACAGAGCTGGAGGTATAGCAGAGTTAAAGATGTTAAGATTTGCATTTGGTGTGACGAGGATGGATAGGATTAGAAATGAGGACATTAGAGGGTCAGCTCAAAAGTCAGAGAGGCAAGATTGTGTTGGTTTGGACATGTGCAGAGGAGAGATGCTGAGTATATTGGGAGAAGGATGTTAAGGATATAGCTGCCAGGGAAGAGGAAAAGAGGAAGGCCTAAGAGAAGGTTTATGGATGAGGACATGCAGGTGACGGATGTAACAGAGCAAGATGCAGAGGACAGAAAGATATGGAAGAAAATGATTCGCTGTGGCAACCCCTAACAGGAGCAGCCGAAATAAGAAGAAGCAGACTCTAATCATGCTCTAGTTTGATCGTGCTCGTTACAATGTCTCATTCCCTAATTGGTCATCTTTCACAGAAGAAAACCATACTCCAACATAGTACTTCTGTTGCTTACCTGTATGCATCAGAATTGCATTTTGTACAGTTTGATTGCTGTGTACATGTGCAAAAGGCATAACATTTATCAGTTGCTGCAGTTTTGTGATAAGTCCTGTGGATGGCAGTGCTACTGCCCCTTTAAAGATTTTTTTGCCGATGTAACCGTGTCTAGTTTAGGGGAACATCTATGTCATTTGTGTTTTGGGACAATTTAATGAGGACAGAGATACTATTGTAAAAGATATAAAATGCTAGAATGTGACAGAAATTGTTTTAGTTAAAAATAGTAGTGTGAACATAGCCTAATAGAGTACCTGTAGTATATGTAACAAATACTTCTATCCCATAAAGGAATTGAGGCTCCTGAAAATAACACAGCCTTTGTCTTGGCAGTCCACTCTGGTCAGTTTCCCAGATGCCTTGGACTGTTTAAAAATACCATCTCTTTTGACTTGTCAACATTGTGCCATTCAACAAAAGTACTTCTTCAAAGTTCATCATCAACCTTCTCTTGCAATGCTGACATATCTTCAGAAAATTTCCGCCAATGGCACAGCTCAGGAATGTGTTGAGGTGTACAAGGTAAACAAGAAGGGAGCCAGTACTCTGTTAGGCCTTGCTGCAGGACATAGAGTTACATGTTGAAATGGTGGCTATAAAACTAGTTGGAACAATACCTGAGATGATTATTTAGTTTATCCTATTTGTAATATTGTTGTGTTCTTTTTTACAGAGATTGTCCCTGTTGGAATCATAGCTGGTGGGACAGTAGGAGCTTCAATTCTTCTGATGTTTGTACTAATTGCACTAACCCTCTTCCTGTATAGACAACGCAAAGGAAGTAAGGAAACATCCATCTCGCCATTAATACATCTTTGTTACTGTAGGCTGTTTGTTTAAGATCTTTGGCAAAGAGTGTTTTCCTAGGTGTGATTTGTTTCTTCTGCCATAGTTATATTCATAAATGGTTGATAATAAGTAACTAGCATATGCTGAAATCTTTTCAGTAGGTTGTAGAATGTTAAACTGTAAAACATAAGGGGCAAATGCAGTCATCCTATCTTGGCAGAAAGGCTCAGACACACTTTTCTCTGCTGTGACTTATGATAATGTGCTCATGGATGCTGTCATATCAGGAAAGTGCCTAAGCTAAACCACTTCATCGCACCTATACCAGATTCTTATACTGTAATTATAACTTAATTAAATGAGATAGAAAATGCTGCTTTGTGATCTACAGTACTTGCATCTTAGAAAACATTTTTCACAGATTAGCAGAAAAAAATCAAGATCTAGCTATCGGCTTTGATGAGGCAACTGATTGCACTGTAAGATGGATCTAACTGTGGCATAAATAAACCCACCTCAGGGAAAGTAAAAGTAAGAAAAAATAACAAACATAAAATACTTTATCATACAAAGCTGAAAGTATTGGGCATTATCATTAATTTTATTTAAAATTTGCCTGATGTAATATAGTTATTCAACAGGCAAAAACAAAGATTACGTACCTCTGTGACGAATGATGCAGCAGTCACGGATCCCCTGCCACTTGCTGCAGGGAGATCTTTAGAGAGATACAAGGAGTTATCATTTCTTTCTCGCTAAAGAGTTCCCCTTGTTCCTGATTCCTTTCAAAGGACTGTAGGCACTAAAACAGTATTAGCAAGAGGTCACCACAGATTACGTGAACCACATAAGGCACTCATTTGAAAAAAAAGCCTGGTTTGGAGTCTAATTTTTTTGTCCTTCTGAATCTTACTGTAACTGACACTGATTGCAAATATTTGCAGTAGCATTCGGCAATCTTAACATTTTTATTTGGTTTTCCGAAGTGAGCCGATGGTGGCATTTTTTTCACTATTGCAGTAGGTGCATTACACCTTAGAATTCTTCTATAAAGGTTGCATGGTGATAAAATGTTGCATGTGAAATAACATGCATTCTTACCATTTCAGAAAATTCTACATTTTAAAATGTATCATTTTTCAGAAGCATAACCTTTTACCAGAATACTTCCTATAGATTAAATAAATGCAGAGAGTGCAGAAGATTAAAGTCAGAATACAAGACTGTGACATAAGCAAAATGTGAAAGAATTGGCTTAGCTAACCACTTAGCTAACCACAGATTTGTGTCTGCTAGGCACAAGTTATTTGCTTTCCTCAGAAGTAAAGACACTTTCCCTGCAGATACTTATTTGATGAAATTATAAGAGAAAGTTCACCTGTATTTAGTTTCTTTCACATTTTGGCTTTCAGAAAATTATTTTGCTGTGCTTCACAGATTTTTTGCATTACATTGTGTTAATGGAATGATAAAACAACACATAATGTGAAGGCTCTTAAAAATTTGATGCAATTTGGTGAAATGTAAAGTGGTACAAATATATGGAACTTTCAAGTGCTACACATGCCACCTCAAAGTAAGGTTCAGAGTTGAAAAATGTTCCAAAGAAATTGAGTAAAACTTCCCTTTTTTAGTGTTTAGTGGTATGCCTTTGCTTGGGCAATAGGGCGCAACCACTGCTTTCATAAATACCAATATATAGGACTGGAAAATAATGAAAAGTGAACTAGTATTGCTTGCTTTAGTCCTGAGATTTTTACACTGGACATATACAGTACTCAGTATTTGATGTAGATGTAAGAATTCTTTGAGCAAACTTATAAGTCAGACACTTCAGTCAAATTAGAAAAAAAATAATTAAGTCAGTATTTCTTCTACAGTTTTTTTCTTCATCTTGCTACCAGAACAAATGTTATATTAAAATCCACATTTTAGACTGGATGGATAGTTTTTATCATCCAGGTTTTTATTTCAATAGAACACTCCATTAAGTCACAAGATATTTATGGTTGTGTATCACAGGTAGTCCAAGGTAAATGTAACTTATGTCTGCAGGCAACAAAACAAAGGAAGAGAATATTCTCACCCATCATTTTGCTGGCTTACAGGTGATTCACACACACATTCTAAATGGAATATTTTACCATTGTTTTACTCTGCCAATATTTTTTTTATAAAATAGGTTGATTGTATAAGTATTTACTGTTTCTATTCAAGATAAATATGAGGAATTTATTTTAAGTTTATTTGATGGGCTAGTCGTCATTTTAGTCAGCTCACCCAGCGACATTCTCAAGCTCTGTTTGCACTTGTCATTATGATTTTTCTCTAACCGTACAGTTACTTATTGCTTTTCCAGACAATAGTTAACACTATGGCCTAATAAACTAAAGCCATATGTGATATCCTTTCCTTTCAGTAAAACTCCATAGGAGCACTGTGTTTCCTTCCCCACTATCATAACAATTACTGGGTGATACTGGACACTCACACCTTTCTAATTCAGGTGATTGGAGATCATTTTTAATTTGAGGATTAAAAATGCAACATTAATCTTTCTTTTTTGAGATTATAATAAACCTTGAATGTTATTTGCTTCTGCGGTGGGTTGGCACCCTGCCCAGGATTGGTTCCTGCCTTGTGCCCTGTGTTGGCTGGGATTGGCTCCAGCAGACCCCCGTGACCCTGTTCGGATTCAGCGGGTTGGATAATGGATGGATGTTATTTGCTTTTTGTGTCTTCTAAATTTGAAGAACACAAGCAAGTTCAAGAACACCATTGGTTTTATACCCTAGAATAAAGTTTCTTTGGGTAAATTGCGTAGGATTAGATAGGCAGTAGTACATAAAAGCATCTAATTCACATTTAAATACTGTGATTTAAAAACATTTTGTTCCATTAATTTCCTTTAAATCATGACATTATCAAATTGAAGTAATCAAAACTTATCTTCTTACAGCACTTTATTTCTGATTTTTAAACATTAGTATTTAAAGATGAAAGTTTTCATAACCGGCCTAAAAATCCATGTAGTTAATATGTACATTTTGTTTTTTTATTAATCTAATTGTTGTCTTACTAGTATGGCTGTTTCTAAAAAACCATATGGATTTATATTAAATGTCTAGTTTACAGATATTCATGGTTGACAATATTCAGTTCATATAATCATCTTGCAGGTCGCAGGGGAGTTACCCTGGGCAAACCTGACATCAAGGTAGAGACTGTCAATAAGGAAACACACAACCTGGAGGATGATGCCTCCAGCATATCAACTGCTCCTCGAATGGTTAAAACTATGTACTCTGTAAGTATAACATCAGTGTTTATGGAAGACAATTGTATTTCATTATACAGGTACTTCAAAATGTTGCTTATAAATGTACAGTATTACTTTGAGAATTTTAATCTAAATTAGCTTATAGTTTTCTGTTATTTTTCTCTTATACACAGTATGTCTATAACCTAAAAATTCCACTTATACTGTACCCTATAATGTTCTGTACGGAGGTCTGTTTTGTCATTTGTAGCTCATACAGGAACACACACATAAGAATTATTTTATTGTTTACAAATGGTTGGTCTAAAAAAATGTTAAAATGCTACTCATTGTTATCTTAGCATTCTCACACTTCTGATTTTTGACTTTGTTATCTTAGCATACCCATACTTTTGATTTCTGATTAGCTTTTTTGTGGTTTTTCAATAGTTTTCCACAAGGTATGCCTGTTGACATGCCACATTTGGCAACCTTATGATAATTAGCATAGTCTCATAAATATTGTAATAATTATTATGCTACATCTTAACATTTTCAAAAACCCATTGCTTTTGACAAAAAGGCCTTAGGAAGTGAATATATCATCTGAGAAGTTTTTAAACAATTGTCTCAGCAGAAATACAGTATAAAGAACCACTGTAACCATATAATTTCTGAACAATTTAATGGTGTTTTTGATAAACTGCGGTGGATTTTATTACAGCATTGCAATTTCAAAACAATAAAAGCATACTATAAATTATTTGATCAGTGTTTATTTTTTATAGTTCATTGAACAGAACATACCAACACTAAGCGCTTTATTATGCCAAAGACTCTAAAGGCTGTACAGTTTAAAATGTACATTACTTGAACTAAGTTAACAAGTTTTCAATTCTTAGCTAACAGTATTTGTCCAATAGTTATATTAATTTCAACAAGAAGGCCTTTTGTCACAATATTCTTCATTTCATGCTTATATTAATTTTGACTATTTAATTTTAACATTAAAGTTCCTCACCTTAAAAAATACAGATGGTGAAATTTAGTAGCAATATCTTTTATGACTGCTGTTTTCATCACTTGTTTTTATCAAATACAAAAAATTGTATGCATTCATGTGAACATTTAATTTGTGGATTTTAGATATTAAAGAATGGGTGTTGATGAATTGAGCATGCTATGATTAACCAGGGTTTATTGGTAACTGAATAATTAACCGAGATTATCATCATAATTAAACTATTGTTAAATATCTATCTTGAAAGAGACCTTGTAAGGCCCTTAAGGGATGAAGGCCCGAAATGTATACAATAAAATCTGCCTAGAAAAAAATCCAGTTCTAAGTATGACAAATTCATTACTTCAGTTAATTATTTTGGAACTCACTTAACAAACTCGTCATGCTTAATCGTATTCCATTATCAGGGTCCTAACGTGGCATAAGTTATATATGTGGTAGTCTAAAACTTGGCTCCATGACAAGGATGCACAAATGTACCAGTTAGGTGCCTTTGACAGGAATGCACAGACAGAATACCACACCATGATTATTATTTTTAAATCCCAAGATGCAGTAGTAATTAAGTGCTTATTTAGAAGGAGGTATACATTTACAACTATGTTCCTTTTATCAGTTAAAAGGGGAGCTCCCACTGTATTTAAATGGGTCCATTATTTTTCAATATAATTCGATTATGTCATCAACTGCAACTTCTTTTTAAAGATATATCCATCCATTTTCTAAACTGCTTATGCATTCCAGGGTCATTATGTGCTGGTACCATTACAGGGCATACTCAAGCGCAAACTCTAAACTTCTTTGTACCTTATTTTAACAAACAAAAAGAGGATTTTGAAATCTGCCCTAAACTTAACCGGGAGCCAGTGTAAGAATTTAAGAACTGGAGTTATGTGTTCATATTTTCTTGTTCTTGTAATAATTCTTGCAGCCGCATTTTGGATTAACTGAAGGCTGTATAAAGACTGGAGGCTAAAGACACATTCTGGTACTGAAGATATGTGGCATAATGTGTCTTTATTTTTCAGCTTTAAGTCACAAACTCATCAGGTAATTGGGCACTTGCCACTTGTTTCACCTTTATGTTTTAATGGCTCGAAATGGTGTGTCTCTTCTGCAGAGTTTCCTTGTGGTGTCACAACATACATTACATGCACTGGCAATTATCGTAACTCATTTAGACACAACCACTTATTAATTTGTTTTATCTTTGAAAGTATTAATACATGGGGTAGAATCTAACTATGTACAATACAGTGGCACATTGACTATTAGCTGCTGCGTAATGCAAAATATGAACCAAACTAAATGTATTAGGTTCCCACTACTGTTGCTGAGCTCTTGCTGTGCAAAACCTCATCTGCAGGGTAGAAGTTGTTCATCTACATTATAGCCCTCCTGGGGTCACTTTTGATTCAAGCCCTAAACACCATCAAATGTTACCTCTAAACCTCCTTGCCAAACTAGCCCAAAGTACCAATTGCTGACCCTTACCAATATTACACTCGTGCTTCATTTCCTTTTTATTTAAAGGCAGCAGTGCCCTTGATTGCTACCTGGCCAATCTGCAAAATCAGCAAGGCTCAGATGACATTATAAGACTACATTGCTGCCTTCCATACAGAAGTAAAAATGCATCTGTCTCATGCTAGGCTGACTGTAGGTTTCAGGTTGATCCTGTAAGAGCATTGAATCAGTGGATCCCTTAATGGACTGGCACCCTATCAATGGCTGTTTTCTGCCCTATGCTTAGTGCTGCCAGGATAGGCTCTGAGACCCTCCTAACCCTGAATTGGATTAAGCTGATTTGAGAATTTTTTTGTTGTGTATGTTATCTTTTTTGGTGAATAGTTTTTCAATAGACTTTGTCATATGCTTTTAGTGCAACGTTAATAGAAAATTCATTTAAAAAAGTATAACACACACATTTGATTCAGTCAACCAACAGTGGCATCTAAACCCGTGACCATATTGTTTTATCTTGAGCTATTTAAATTTACACTGCCTTATCCAAGAAGGCTTCTTAAAAACTTGATATTACATATGTTTCATGTGGGTGCATGTTGGCTGCTGTAGCAAAAGGACAACGATAAAGAGTTGGGGCACCAGATGGTGAAATCCATGTAATTGGCAAGTTTTAGCCAAAACAAAAAATACAAAGATTGGAACAGCAGCCAGCGCTGCAGCGTAACATTGTTTCAGATGTGAATCTAACAATTCTGATATCGCTTGGAGGTGGCGTCTTTTTAGGTGGTTCTGGGAGAAAGTAGCAGGTTCATTGCCTGAAGTGAAAGTGACTTCATAGCTCCTCCTACTGTCAATCTTCTGTTCTGAGGGCAAGAAAGGGGAGAGGAAGTGAACCATCCCCGACTCATATATATATATATATATTTTATGAGGTCTCCCACTCACATGTGAGAGATGTCATTTAGTCCTTGAGTTGTAACAACCTATAGTTTAATACCCTTTCTGGAAAGAAGTGTCTTCAAGATAAAATTTATTGTGTTACTTTGTGTTTAAAATAATCTGTAGCTTCATTTTTGTACATTCTGTGATTTGTCAATTAACTTGCTACAGTGCTCTTTACCCACATTCAGTGAAGAGCGTTATAGATACTATATGTAAACTGAAATTGTGTAACAAAGATGTCTGAATGATATGGAACAGGAACTATGACCAAGGCAATCGTAATATACTAGTAGTATTTCATAACCACGCAAATTATTTTGTGGGATAGGAATTTTTCATTCGATGAAAAAGTAAAAAAACAAAGGCTGCTAGCTTGAAGACAGTATCAAGAAATCTGCAGCTTTATGCTGTAAGAATTATATACAGTGTGACCAGAGGCAGGAGGGAAAAAGATATAAACTGCAGATAAATAATAACAAAATATTTAACTTTCTTGTATACAAAGTATAGGGAAAGTATTGTAATCGTCCAAAAATTTCATGTCAAGATTTTGATGAATGTCGATGTTTTAAACCTCTCTGAGTCCGAAAATACTATTTTTGGAATTATGTCTCTGTGTCTGTGTGTGTGTGTATGTGATTTTTGTTGATGGTTCTTTAATGTGCATAATATAAAAATATATCATTGTCTTGTGGTTTACTCCTCAAATATCCATCCCTATATCTGAGTATACAAGAAAGTCTAGGGGAGACAACCCCCTTTTTTTTATGCCTCTAAGTCTCAAAATGTTTTAATCCACTCTTGTATTATTTAATAGACATTATACAACTTCTTAAGGGCTGGAGTAAATATAAAACCTGTTGAGGGATGAATACAACTAATGAATTGCAAATAATGATAATTTTCATGGTCCAGCTTCCGTAACTCCATGGCTGACGTTTAACTTTGCTCATGATGAGGCAGATAATAAGCCTCTAAAAGACATCCAGATAACATCATCCACTAAAACTCTTCATGACTCGCCACAACTGAGACTTTTCACCGTCACTGATTTGGACCTGCCTATATAATGAGCTATAGTAGAGTGGTTGTTGACAGTGCCGGAGAATAACACACTGGTCCTTGACTCAGATGGCTGATTCCATAGTTTTAAGAAATTTAGCTGTTTCTACATGTCAGTAATGGCCCAGGACAGGTCAATTAAAATAAAACAGCACTAGTTGTGCCTCCTTGCGAGCATTTGGGAAAGCAGAGCTTGAAATATTTGCATAAAGTTTCAAAGTCGAATCTTGGGTGCTCATTCAACTTTAAATCTGCAAGCTGCCTTAAATTTAAGCAATTTTTCAAATCTGAACAGCAGTGTAATGCAGAATCTCAGTTGTGTAAGACTTGCTCAGTCTCTGCCTCTGACTGCCATTGTCTCTGCTGGGATTTTTCTAATTTTATTGTGGCACAGTTTGATTTGCTCAGTGCCAGATGACCTTATTTTAATATCTAATGGTTTTATGTAATTAAGTATTGCACCCAGAGATCAGAACTATCCTTATTCTGAAGATCTCAGCATCCTTTACTTGCAACATTTTCAGGAAAGTAAGTGTATATTTTGAATCTGAATTCCACTCAGAGGCCCTTATACACAGCCAGAATCACACTTTGCTCATAATCTGACCCATCCATTACCATGACAACACAGCGGAGAAAGTAATATATTTGGTCCTCCTTTTTTCAAAAGCTGCCATGAATAGAGCCTGTTATTGCACATTTGCACAAATGAAATGGCCATTATTTATTAGTTATATCATTATTGTTTTGTGTAGTTCACATTCATTTAAATAAGTTTAATTTAATTTTACATCAGTCTTATCTAGGTGACAGTAACAAGACAAAATACATACATATATGCATATATTGTCATTTAGTCCCAGGTAGCAGATGCCTGTCTCAGCAGAACTGGGCTTAAGGCAGGAATCAGCCATAAGCAACATATTAGTCAAAATGTCTAGCAGCATACTTGTCACTCACACATACACACTCACACTACAAGGAACAAAGAAAATGGTCAGAAACATGTATGCAGAATTTCATTCTCTATTTCTGTTCATATTGCATAGAAAAAAGTTAAGAGTTCAGTAGATTTGGACTTTTGAAATACACACGTTTGTGTGCAGGGAAAAAAATAACCTGATTTCACTCTTTTCTGTCTCTTTGTTTCTCTCTTCCAAGCCATTCAAGGATGAAATTGACCTAAAGCAGGATCTGAGAAGTGACACACTTGACACCCGTGAAGAATACGAGCTGAAGGTGTGACGCCATGCTGTTTTGAATTGATTTCATCTTGCATGGGTTCTAGTTGGTTTGTCTGTGTGCTTTTACCCCATCCAAGTGGTCTCAAGCCAACAAGGGGGGCAAATGCAGTATCAGAAGGATTGGGAACAAAATGGAAACAAAACTTTAGAGATATGTGGACAAAGTTCTAGGAGAGAAATGCAAGAAGCTTTAACATAGAGACTGAAATTTGCAATACCAGGTGAAAGGTATATAGAGCATATTAACCAAAAAGTTGGGTGGACAAAATGGGCAGCCAGGTGGAGTAATTACTGTAGATTGGAAAAGGCAGGGATCATGTTTAGAACTGGTGTGCTTAGTTTAATGTTTTTAAGGAGAATTTTGTTTTATGTGAAATATGTACAGTAAATATGCAAAGTTAATAGAAAGTGCACAATACAAAAATGAATTAAATTGACAGCATTTGATTAAACTGAAATCTGCAGGAATTAATTAAGACGTAAAGTGAGAAAAATGTCATGAACAATGATAGATAGGGTTTAGATTTGTAAAAACAAAAAAAAAATAACGTACAGTTCTGTAATTCATTTAAACAATTTCAGTGTCAAGGGAGAATGGATCTGATCCTGTCGCACTGGGTACAATGCTTGAAACACTCCTGGATGGGGGCTAGGCTTCTTAGAACACACTCACACACATACAGGGCGAACTAAGAATCCCTGAGTCTTTTGTATGTGAGAGGAAAACTGGAAAACCCGAGAAAAAAATCACGCCAACACAGGGAGATTACAATTACTGTACACCGACAGTCACTGGGTGCACTAACTAAAGGAAAACAATGCTGCCCAAGTAAACGCAAACATGTGGGTTATATTTATATTAAAAATAGAAACTGATGAAGTTAGTGGGTTGGAAAGGAGGTTGACAGTAATAAAAGGACTGTAGAAAAGGGGTGCTATTTGTATCAGTGGAACCAAGTTTTTACATTCACTTTCTGGCATAACTGGGCAGTTAAGGGCTTAAGAAAAAGTGTTATTGCCAAGATGGTTTTGAATTTAGGGTCATAAATATATTAGAATCTATAACATAGTAGTAAGACACACATATAGAATATCAGTGTTCCTCTAAAGTGCTCCGGTTTCCTCCCACAGTCCAAAGACATGCAGGTTAGGTGCATTAGTGAATTTAAATTGTCCCTAGTGTGTGCTTGGTGTGTGTGTGTGTGTGTGTGTGTGTGCGCGCGCCCTGCGGTCCCGTGGTTTGTTTCCTGCCTTGCGCCCTGTGTTGGCTGGGATTGGCTCCAGCAGACCCCCGTGACCCTGCAGTTAGGATATAGCGAATTGGATAATGGATGGATGGATGGATGGATGGATGGATGTTCCTCTAAATATGTAAGGATACTTTTCAGGTGAATGCGTAACATAATCATGCACTGGTGAACCCTGCTGTCTCACAGCTCTTAGTAACTGGGTTCAAATCCTGATCCAGTCACTGTATCTGTGGCGTCTGCAATTTCTTTCCATGTCTATGTGAGGGCTTCTTCCCAACATTGGCATACTGGCTGGGCTGGTAGCCTTATATTATTTTATTGTCTGTATTTGTTTTACTGTGTTTCCACAGTAAACATATAAAAAATAATAATAATAAACATATAAAAATAATTGCTTCAAAACGTAATTACTATATGTAATTTAGTGTCAGGGTACAATGTATGTTGTCATCTTTCATCATTCATTCAGTTTCCTTTTGCTTCATATCAGCACCTTAGTTCCATGCAGAAAACTGAAATGCACAGTTAAGAAGTTGTTCCTTGTTCTTACAAATGGCAGGATCTACTCCCGAAAAGTGGGTTCACAATCTGCTCTCGTTGCTACTCTAGATAGGTCACAGGTATAGTAAGGCTCAGTAAACTGATTAAGAAAAGAAATCCATCTGAATTACAGCAGTCTGAAATTTCATTTGACCATTATTAACATAACTGGTACAAAATTATCCATTAAATCAACAAATCAGGCTTTATATGAGATGTTTGGGACGTAAATCAGTCTTAACAATGCATACACACTATAAAGAAATGTTTCAGTACACAGAGTAACCTTTTCAGTGTTTGTGTTTCACTATATAGAGTAAGTACTGTGAAGAATTAATTAAGTCGTAAACAGCACCTCAGAGCATAAACATCTTCTCCTGACTGTTACTTGTAAAGTATGTGTGTGCTCACTCATTATCAATTTAATTTACAGTCTTCAATGTATTCTTTTTAAAGTCACTTCCTCTTAAAAATCTAGTGTGCTATTCACTAATCGCAAATATAGGATGAAAAAAGAAAGACCAGAAACAGAAAACATGATGTTACATATAATGAAAAAATATCATGCAGTATATGTACTAGCTCCCCGGAGTTTATTTTAGAATATTGCTTATACACCTGAGGAAGCAAAACAGAGCAATGTCTATCTGCAAAACATACACTAGCAGACAGCTACAGCCATTTGAAATGGAAGAAGTAATATGACAGATTCTCCATTATACAATACAATACAGTTTATTTTTGTATAGCCCAAAATCACACAGGAAGTGCCGCAATGGGCTTTAACAGGCCATGCCTCTTGACAGGCCCCCAGCCTTGACTCTCTGAGAAGACAAGGAAAAACTCCCAAACAAACCTTGTAGGGAAAAATGGAAGAAACCTTGGGAAGGCAGTTCAAAGAGAGACCCCTTTCCAGGTAGGTTGGGCGTGCAGTGGGTGTCAAAAGAAGGGGGTCAATACAATACAATACACAGAACAGAACAAATCCTTAATACAGCATAATAATACAAATTTTAGAAGCACGGAGCAGAATTTAACTAGATGATATCCCATAATAAGATTTGGATATTTTTAGAGTCCTGGAGACCTCATCCATCAAGCTGCCTCCCCATTTGGCCATTCCACGGCTGAAACATTGCTCGGCCAGCCAATCCGATGAAAGGACACCTTTTTCCCATGATTCCTGTGATCCTCCATCAGGGATGACTTTACCATAGGCAGGCAACAACTTGGCAGGTGGGTCGTGGCACCAATTGCCACATTTGAGTACCGAGAACAGAAACAGAATAGGTGAGGGTTAGTAACAAATTATAACAATCATGTTACTTATGTTTTAGTGCTAATGACTAACAACAGAGATGCAGTATGTACAGTTAATCACATCCCATTAAGCCCATAGCCACTTATTCTGCTCCCAAGCAGCTCAGTCAGGCTGTCAGTCACATTGAAAAAATCACCTTTAAAGTTATCCTCTGATATCATGAAGGGGAAACCTTAAGAGTGACAACAGAAAATCAGCAATATCAGATTCACCAAGCTCTCTCCACGACTGAATCAAGATGCAAAGTATCCTGTATTCTAAGTAAGACTGTCCTTTACTATCCTTTATCCTGCACATTATTTATAGCTGTATTTCACCACTTTGCCTGGGTATTATTTCCAAAGTCTAAAATTTAAAGAGTCAAAAGTTATTGAGTCTAAACTAAAGTCAATTGGCGATCTCAATTTTTTTAATTAGATTTAAATCACCTATGCGGTTATGACTAGAAAGTACAGTTTCAAATATGACAGGGAAACAGTACCAGGCAGATTGTGATGCTGTTGTAATCGGGAGAAGACTAAGCTAGCAATTTTAATTGTAATGCATAACTTTGGAGACAATATGGCCCCATCTGGTTTAGACTGGAACCAAGACAACAATGTTGAGGGGAATGTTTTGTTAAAGAAAAGGTTTAATTTAGAAAGAAAGAAATAATTATATACTGTATAAATTATTATAAAATAAATAAATACAAACTTAGATAATACTACGCTTATTGTCACCACTCATAAAAATGAAAAAAGTGTGCTATTTTGAAATAATTACTGCAGTAAGTTGTAATAATTATTGTGTTTTTTCATAAACATTCTCTGCAGCAGATGGTAAGATCATGCAAGCTCATATTGCCGTCTGACAGCAAAGGAGGAGAAAGGAGTTAAGGACTTGAATTGTGCTTAATTAAGTGACAAGAACTGAACAGACATCATAGGTATACCTTTAGTTCTGCATTTGCTGAAGAGTAGTTTAGGGTCACAAGGAGCCAGTGAAATTCACAGAAGAATAAGGAGCAAATATGGCAGACAGCACACTTAACTATTTCGTGTACACAACCAATTAGCACATCTGAGACTTCTATTGAGACTGGATCAAGGACGCAGGTGGATGGTTTAAAATGAATAATTACTCTATGAAGTGCAGGTAAATCTATGTTAGTAAAGGAAATTACTTCACTGTAATGAGCATGCCGAGATTCAATGGTGTTTACATTTGAAGGATGTGTTATATTGCATTTAATATTTTATTTTTAAAAAATGCTGAAAAAGCCTTACAAATTAGCATTAAAGATTTCCACCTTAATGTTTATACTGCTGGCTAAATTAAAATAAGCACTATATTCAGCCTGACTACTCAGAATAAGAGCAAACCTAGACACGGCAGCAAAGTCAAAATAATATCTTTTATCCATATGCTGCTCTTTGGTTCTAGTCACCAATATCTCTAAAGTATGTCAAATATAATTCAGTAATGGTAAGACGTACTTCCACACATAGGTTTTTATCCCTTTTGAAATTTTTAGGTCTAGCATATGTCTTTCTTTGTTTGTTGGCTGGGTAACATGCTGACTGAGATCAAAAGAATACAGTAAACCAATAAACTCTCTTGTTTTGGGGTCACACTGATTATTTGCATGAAAACTAAACTTGTCTACTATTAGAACCTATTATAATTTTAATTATTATGGATAATTAGTCTGAGAACGTATTAATAAAAGACCTATTAGATTTTGGTGGGAAATTAATTATCGCTATGAGAGAGTATGATACTCCTTGAATAGCTACAGCAAGATACTCAAAAGACGTGCAAAACATGCTACAGTTTAAACAGCTCAAAAATGCTCACTAAACCACTGCCTCTCTGTCTTTAACAAATAGTGCAAACAAAATGGAGGTGCCACTTCAATTAACACTGCAGAGCAATGTTTCACACAAACCTTTGTAATCTGAATTGTACAGTTTCTCTGTGGATAGCACTTACTACAGTATTTTATACCACTTGTTTGATCCCAGGATGAAATTATACTGTATGTCAAAAGCCTGACCCATGGTAAAAAGTATCTGTGTGCCAAATTTCAAGTGTGTGGCTTGAATAACAAAGCTATGGGTAAAAAACAAACTAAGGGAAAACTGTGCTTTACAGAAATAGAGATATATTTATGTAAGTATATTTATTATACAGTATATACTGCATATTTTGTGTGAAATAATTCACAAGTCTCATAAATTTGATACATATGTCATTGTTGTAAGGAACATGAAGACCATAGCATTTCCAAAAAATCAGATGACTTGGGTTGTTTTGGCTTGGGCTAAATCTTGCCACTTGCCATGCATGAGTATTTGGTTAGCTAGTGCAGTCAGTGGTTTCCTTAAAAATGTATAAGTGAAAGGGCTCTGTAATGCAGCTTTAGAGACAAGTTAGATATGCATAAAATAGGTTATTACTAAAAATGCAGAACTAGACAAACACAATTAGGGTAAATGTAGCAAATAAACAGACCAAAGAAAATCTTGCATTCCCCACTAGGATCAATGTCCTAGTCTTTCTTTCAGGGTGATTAATGCTAGTTGTCTTTATCCATGCCCACCCACATTTGAACTATACTAACTCTGAGTGCTGAGCTGAGGCCTCAGATGAAAAAATCAGACATCCCAAAGATAGTCTTCTTGCCATTTTAATACATAGCAGAGACCTACAGTACATGTACTGTAACAGGCCTACGTATCAGAATGGGAAAATTATTTTCAATCAGTAACTGCCTCCTATTGTTTTGTTCCCTTTGTTGTGGTCCTGGAGTTATTATATCCAGGGTACTAGATGAACAGTCTAAGAGTAGGTTGATCCATTATGATTTCAAATTAACTAACCTTGCGTTTCATCACTGAATGAACCTTCAGGGATAAAGCAAGATGAAAGCAGATCATTTTCAAAGATTGATTTTCAGTTTCACTTTTTCTTTTTCTTTTTTTTTGCATTTTTTTCCCCTTAGGATCCCACCAACGGTTACTATAACGTGCGTGCTGCACATGATGACACAAGACCTTCTTCACGCTCCATGCTTTATGCTGACTATCGCTCCTCCACAGGACCAGCTACAAACCCAAGTGCCACTATTGCTGACAGAGGAGGCGGAAGTGGACCGGGACGATGTTTTGACCCAAGACCCCCATCACGGTTATCCCATGCAAGCTATGCCCAGTTTAATACATATGCCCGGACTGGAAATACCAACAGTGCTGTGGCTACAGGTTCAGACTTTGCTCCAGAATGTGGCCCCACTATGCTGGACACTACTAATCAGCTATCCTATGAAAACTATGGCACAGGACATGGGTATCCACAGAGTGTCAACACCTATGCTCCTTACAGGCTGGGCTTCCCAACGCAAGGAAATCTGGGGTTAGATCGGCTTAGTGCTGGTTATGAAGCTTTTACAGCAGCAGGTGAAAGCAACCTTGGAAAATATGGCCCCTCCACAACAAGGTATTCATACTCTTCACAGCATTCTGACTTTGGTCAGAGACATCAGCAGCGTATGCAAACACATGTGTGATAAGGATAGAATTAAATTTAAAATTAGATGTAACTAAGGTGAAAAAACATGGAAGGCAGGTACCATGGGAGATATAGGAGAAGACAACTCTGAAAAACTGACAGCACTACATACTTTACATGCGTGAGAAAAGTTTTTCAAAATGGACCCAGGCAACTTTCAAGAGAATGTCCATGGAATCTGTTTTTCTGCAGAAAGCCTGAGAGATTTTGTTCCAGTTACTGCCACCAGAGAGTGGTATATGTGTATAGCAGGTGCTGTGTCTCTACATTCCTATTTAACTCTTTTTAGAGAAATGTATGGCGCAGGAAATGTATTCTTATTTTTTTTTCCACTGGGATATAAAAACTGCAGTTATTGCCATCCGTCTCCTCTATGCATAGTTTAAAGTGAACAGGCTTCAGCGGGGCTCTTGTGAACTGCACTGTTAAAATGTGTGTGTATATGAGTGCATACAGACATGCTGTACAGTCTGTCTATCTATCTGTTATATACCACCTTTCATATCCATATCTCTGTCATATAGCACTTTTGATATTTATCTATGATATAACAGTGTTCTCATCCATCTCTCTATTTATCTATTCTAAAATATCTCTCTCTATATATATATATATATATATGTAGATATATATATTATATATCTATATATATATATGTAGATAGATATTATATACAGTATATTATAGCACTTTTCACAGCTGTCTATAATACTGCACATCTCTCATCTATCTATCTATCTATCTATCTATCTATCTATCTCTGCCATGCAACATACAATTTACAGAGATATGCACCGTAACACTCATATGCATGTAATTTTTCATTTGCTGTTTCATTCAATATCTGAAAAAATAGAAAAAAAAACATCATTCAAGCTTTTCACAAGCAGTTCTTCAAAGTAATTTCACCAAATTGTCTTCATACTGTGAGCAGAGACTGAAACAGCTGTGAATTTTCCTTGATGTAAAACCCTGTAAGACACTAACAGTAACCCTGTAAATGTTAGAGAAAAGAGGCAAGTTGTGGTATTAATTTATGGTTCTATTAGAAGCCTTCATATTTAGAGTTTTTGGCCACTCTCTCCAGAATTTTTACCCAGCATAGAGTATGCACAAACCTCCAGTCCACTGCATTTTCAGTACTTGGCTGCTGAAATACAGGCAAGTGAGGACTGGAGTAGCTGTGACAATCCATTAGGTTGAACTTGTGTCTCAATAAAGTTTTGAGACATAGTAGATGTTTCTAGTCCCCTCCATTTTTGAAGGAGATAAATATTTTTAATCAGTATGATTTGAAAATTGTCCTTCCACATAATGTAGCTTTATAAATTTCAGCAACACAATCATTAAAGAAGGAGATTGAACTCAGTGCCTGTGAGAGGTGGGAGACTGACTGCATTGGGAAAAGAAGCCCCATTTGTTTATGGCCTTTTTTTCTGTTAGTAGCATCCTTGCAACTGCTGGGGCATTGCATAAACCCGAATGTCAATTTCTAGTAGTCATATGTTTGTCTGTCCACATGCAGTAGGGGACATGGGGCTGAGCAATTATGCTATGCATGTCAGTCCACACCTATCCATTGTAACTGTATATATGAATAATTAGAATAGAATTATTTCACATAAAAATGTATTTTTCAAATAATGTATGTATAGTTCACAGGAAAGCACATGTGTTACAAAGAAAGATAAAGAGTTGTCAAATGTAATTATATTTAAAATATATGTACTGTATATCTATCTATCTATCTATCTATCTATATATATATATATATATATATATATATATATATATATAATTTTTTTTTTTTTTACTGAAACAGTTGGCTCCAAAATTACCAGGGGATGGTGTAAATAAAGTTTCTGATAATATAATGGTGCACAAAAATGTATATAATTATGATATCAATGGGAATTTATTGAAAATCTCTTTTTTTCAATAATGGCTCATTTTTGTAAATGGTAAAATGTCACTATATTACTTTTGTTTATATCATTTACAGTTGCCCACAAGAGGGCGACAAAGATTCTACTAAATCATTTCACTCTCTGATACATTTTTTACTCCAATCAACCAGCTGCTTCTCCACATTGACATTCAAATGACAAAAATGCTACAGATTTTAAAACTGCAGTGTCAAATGTTTCACATTTGTCTTATGCCATTTTAGTTATCTAATGAAAAAAAAACGTAATTCCCAGCCTTGTTAATCACCCAAAAATGTAACACATCCTTGAGCTTAGTCATCAGTATTTTTCCTGTGAATGTTTTGGTTCTCCTACATTCACTGTGGCGGAAATGTCTCATCGTTTCAGCTACATTGACATCCTTCTTCTGTACTTGCTTTATCAATCGTTGGTTTGGGGGGGGTGACTGAAACCCACTTGTCAGCACTGAGCATACAGTAGTTACAATCCACAAACTGGAGGAAACACGTACTTACACACTTCTCAGAATGGGCTAATTTGGAAATACCTATCAATCCTTAGGGCAAGGGAAAACCAGTCTGGAAACAGAACCTGGGCATCTGGAGCTGGGAGGTAGCTAAATACTATGCTAACCTGACACACGACTTTGTTTGAGAATACAGCCAAAAATAGAAGCTAAGGCACTCAGCTTTAAATCCTCTTTGAGGACAGTGAATAGCATTGTTGTTTCACTGAGCAAGACTAAATGTCCTATTCCTGCTGGTCTTGGAGCCTGCTGTGTAGATGCGTCTCTGTTATGTTTCTAAAGCTGGGTGAGATCATTAAGGTTAGAAAATATTTTTGTATTGCAGAGTTTTATGACCAAATTTTATTTCTTGTTCTTTTTGAACAAAGTCTTTCAGAAGGCATATAAACATTTTGACAGCCCACCTTTGACATATTGCCATATGTAAGACCTTGCTTACATATGCGCTTGGAGGTATGGGGTTTCCCTGTCTCTTTGTATAAGAGTGATTATTACATTTACTGTTAGTTTTTCATGTTATATATACACAGGACAGAAAGACAAATACAGAATATTTTGTGTGTACAGTATATTTCACACATACAGTATGTAAATATGTGCGATTCAATTTATTATCTTGGCCTCGGGGGAGTAAATGGCACACTGCTATCAATAAGCTTTATTGTAGTACATTTTGTGTAGTAATGCAAATATATTACTACAAATATCTTTGTGCATTAGAATTACAAAAACACCACATATGTTCTGCTTATTTTTTTCTTTTTCACTGTTCAAAGTAAAATGTTCATTTGGTAGTCAGCACAAGCACTTGCTCCTGTTTACCTGCCACTTGCTGGGTCAGTGCCGATGTGTTAAAATGCATGGCATCAGTCAACATCTAAGCATTTAAAAACCTAAATGATCCAATCAGCATCTAAACAATTCACAAGTGAATAAGAAACGTAAACCTATGATACAAAATAGGAGCACCAGGGAGGGCTTGGTATCACTCCTTCCTGCTAAATTTAGAACAGTACAGAAATCTTCTTTGTAAGTGCTTAATGTTAAGTTACACCTCCAATCCACTTCACATATACATCTGTCCCATTTGTGTGCATCAGTAGCTGAGAATTGAATTTCAGTTAGAGGAGAATGCGGAATTAACTACATATTGGCTGCAGTGAAAATGGCACCTACTACCAAGGGATGCTGAAGAGAAGTTAGAACCAGAGATTTGAAAAGGCCAGTTACTTACAGTATATATGTAGCTTAATCTAACTGGGACTGTTGATATTCTTCAACATTTGTGGATTTATCTCAAGGTACAACCTTAGACAAAACTTGTACAAAGATGGGGGCCATGCACAAAGAATGGTGCACATTTGCAAACTGTTTTATAGGTAGAACCGAGTCTGTCTCCGTTCCTCTTTATGTACAGTATATATAAAGTGCATATGTGAAAATGTAGGTATACAGACACTCTCTATATATATTTTTATGAGCAATACAAACCTGTCTGTCAGTCCTAAAGTTGAAATGATTGATTATTTTTCAATTGATTTACAAATTTTAATCTACTTGAGCTCTGTGTAACTGGCTATATTCATTGACGCAATTCTATTACTCTGTGACCAATATCATCAACACACCTTTTCTTCCTGTTGACAAACTGAAGGCCTGTGGTCAAACACTGTTTTGCATTGGTACTGACAAAATCCTACCATCTTTCAGGCTAGCAAATAAATGGATATGTGGCTTTTAGCAGTTTAATGTTTAAATGCCTTGTGAAGGCTGACAGCAATCCAGTTGTCTTGTGAAAGAAAACGCCAGTGTTCCCATTAAGACAAGCATGTCTGCAGTGTCCTTTAATGCTGAGCACATCCATTCAGCCTCTTTTCCCAAGGGAATGATGACATAACCTTCATGTAAGGTTATCGCTACTTTCAGTAAAATATTTAACTATCTCAAAAGCCCAAAGTCCCAGAGATATTCTTTCTGGGAAAAAAAGACATCTGACTTCAATGCAAACAATAGGGATAGGTCTTCAACAGGAGGAATGTGTGGTGTGAATGGTAACAATGGACTGAGCAGGACATTTGCATTTTGATTGACTAGCAGGCAGATTTTCTTTATGTATTCCTATTCCAGATCATTAAAGCTATAAAAGAATGTGCCACACCAGCCAGATGATAAAACTGCCACTTTTTTTGTTTCTCTTTAACTAATTCAGATTGGGTGTTTTAAATGGCACATATAAATGACAGCTCTGCCCACAGATAAGAGATGACTAGCCAACAGATGAATGCATTTGCTTAACTCAGAGATGTTTGGCACACGTTATTCTAAATTTTTATTGTTTTTCTACAGTGCAATATTAACACCATGCTCAATGGAAAGGTGCCTTACAGATCAAATAGTATTTTTAAACCCACACTGAAACTCATGAATAGAGCCTACTTTTCAACTAATTATAGTAAATAAAGAGATGAGGAAGCAACTATAACATATAGTGGGAATGGCTGGGACAATTCCTGACATCAAAAATAAACTAATGGACAAAGTTAAAATTTTAATGTCAATAAAATCTCGGTATTATTTTTCATTTAATATTCTGTATGAAGCAGACACTTTTATCTAAGGTGACTTATTGTGTCGTCAATCTCATTGAATTAATGCAAGAATACTTCCTTTAAAATGCTAGCCTGACAAGTTGAATAAGTTCCCCTGATGGCACATGAAAGTTTTCACGTGCGTTCTTGTTAATTATCTAACAGCAGGTCATATTAATAAGGTGTTATTTTTATTATTAACGTGGTAATATAGTATACAGGTCATATAAATTAATAATCATCTCTTATAAGTTAGCCTGGTGTCCTTTATAAGTATCTAACCGTAGCCTATGTTAATGTGTTATTGTTATGTACTGTATATATTATTTTAATATTAACTTTTTAGTATACAGTTCATATAAATGAATTATAAAACCATATTAATGAGATGAGCCTGAAATTAATAAAATAGTGGCCCTTAGTTCACTGGGTGGCCATTTGTGTTATGTATCTAACAGCATTTTTGGGGGAACACCTGCATTGCCTAAAAACATACTCATTGATTAAACTAGAAACAGAATCATATAAAATCTACTGTTAAACTCCATTTTACAACAGAACCAGCATTAAACATTCCTTTTTATGAAAACGACTTACTAGGCTCATCATGAATTTCTGATAATGTAAAGTCACGACACTGGTGACTATGTATAGGGTAAAGTTCAAGATTGGTTATGCCTAAAAAAAGATATTTATATATAATTCACAGAATATCTTTAAAAATTTTTGCAAAAGATGTATGACGCAGTCAAATAGTAAAGTTTAAGGGGTCTTAATGTTAATTAATCTTTTCTTGCTTCAACTAAGTTTGCTGCTGTCTTTCAGATTTGCAGCTTGCAAGTGATTTCTCTTGGTGCCTTCCAATGGCCCTGAGTTGCTGTTGTCAAAAGATGTGAAGCATTTTAGTAATGCAGCTTGTACAGTACTCCTTGGACATCCACCCTGGTACAGATCAGTGACTGAGGCATTCGGGTATGCATTTGTATTGTCTTGCATCCTTTTCATGGACACAGTCATAGTTGCTTTGTTCACCACAGCAAAAACAAGCCACCTGATTGCATGTCATATAACTAGTCATGAACACCTGGCATGAATAATGAAGCAGAACTATTCTTGAGTTTACCAATAGTTGGTGACCCGATTTGAAACAAACACTGACATTAATTCAACCCCAGAGCATGTTCACTAGATTATCACCAGAAATTTATAAATGTGGTGTGCTGTATTATGTCATGAAATGTATACCTCAAAAAAACAGCTTTACTGTGAACAATCTGCAATATAATATTTGAATTCCGCTGTGCTCCTTCTGATTGTTAATTCATTCAGTCCAAAATGTATAACTTAGAGCCAAACACTCCAGCAAGATCAGTGTAGAAAATTAGCCTGAATGGATAATCTTGTTTGTTTTCAAGTTCCTATGATTTTTCAGATCCTAAATTTTATTTTCAAATTAAAATTGATTATTCCTGGTCTTCATTGGGAACGTTTCAGCTGGAAAGCTCAAATGAAATCTGTACTTGCTTGATTTCATTTCGATCAAATATCGGAGAACTGTAAAAGAAATGTAGTGTTTACAAAAAAAGCTTGCACTTTAGGGTTACAGAAAATATCTGCGTATGCATAATGGCTCAGTTATGCTCTGAATACAATCTAATAATACTGAGTCTAACGTGAATGAAAAAATATGGGTGACAGTGATGTTATTCACATTATTACTATTCACTGGCAACCACCCAGTACTGTGTTAAGCAGTATCTGGCATTCTGAGGAGAATAAAATTCAGGAATGACAGTGTGTGTGAATTCATGTGAATGTTTCTTATTTACTACCCAATCCATGATTTGTAGAGATTGAGGGGCAAACTGTGAGTTTATAAGGCTGCTGTGTACTAAAGGGACCAATCCATGCCTCAAACACAAGATAGTTAGGTAGACTGAGGCAGCCTAAATGACTCGCCACCAAGAATTATCCAAATCATTGATTTTCAAACTTCTTTAATCCAGGTCTGTGACCAAGACAATCTTTTATAAATTTTTTATTGATATGTTTTTGCCTCTTCATAAAAATCTATTTTATAAGGCATTGCCTTTTAAGACACTGGAGCTGCTTCTTAATGGGGCCGACTAATGTCAGGTTAGATTTGTACCCCAAAACTATGATTGGAACACGGTATTTGTTATTATTAAAATGACTGGCTGTTCACTTCACATGTGTCCCACCCATGAAAAATGTTTAGAGCAAAATTCAACACAAACAAAACCTATTCACTGATTTGTCTTACTTTGCTACATGCACACTTTGTTTAAACTTGTGTTGCATTGAACAGATCTGAATGTGAACCTCTGTGCTTATTTTCACAATCAACACTTTAGCACTGGTGTTTCCTTTTACGAGAGAACTGTACATGTCTAAATTTGTTATTTTTTAAATAATAAAGTTATTTGCACAGAAGACCACAAGACAGGATGTTGATGCCGTCTTCAATCTCTGTGATACCAGATCTTTTCCCTTTCAACCCTTAGAGCTCCTGAAAGTCCTATTTAGCTATGTTTTTAAGCATGCATGCTTAATGGATAGAGGATTCTACTGTTAAAATGTAGATGATTCATTTCCAGTCTGAAGCAAAATGTCTTATCAAGAATGAGTAAAAATATTTCAACTGAGTGGGATTTTAATTATATTTTATCATTCCTGGACTTCCTGTAGAAAGGGGGAAAGTTAGCATAACCAAGTGAGCTATTAAAAGTACAAAGGTCTGGTATTCATGGATCTTATGGGGCATGTTTACAGCAAGAGCACTAGTTTTTATCATTTTGAACTAGCTGTATACTGAATTCTGTTGAAGTAGTCAGCCCACAAGAAGCAACTACTGAATGTTGATTTCAGTTTTTGTCAATTGTGTTAATCATTCTATTTCCAAATGATTTATTTACCATCTTTTAAGAATTCTTTGAGAAAATGGGTGTTGTGGCAAATC
This sequence comes from Polypterus bichir lapradei, assembly GCA_026402145.1. NCBI lineage: Eukaryota > Metazoa > Chordata > Cladistia > Polypteriformes > Polypteridae > Polypterus > Polypterus bichir. Next base: position 19,551,578 of record JANRMT010062798.1, read on the forward strand.
CTGATTAACATAGGATAAGATGCTGCGAGTCCTTCATTAAGGTTCTCTAGGTACTCCTATTTGACAACTTGATTATTCATAGGCAAACAACACATTGTCAGCTTTGAGCTGGCATTTCAGAGGCCATGGATCTTTATCACACAAATGTGCGAGAAATGTATTCAGACCAAATTTCAATGTGTCATTGTTGAGCTATACTCACCTGTTGTGTCTGGACATTTTGATAGGAAAGAATCAATCATCAGTAGGCCACGTCCTATCCACTTCTTCCAACATTTTTTGTACCATTTCCAGTATTTGTAAATATATTTACAAGCATTCCAGTTTTATATTATTATTATTATTATTATTATTATTATTATTATTATTATTATTATTATTATTATTATTATTATGGGATGACAAAGCTGAAGAAAAAAATAAACTGCGTACATTTGAATTATTTATATGCATTCTAATTGTTTTGTATCATTGGCACAGGTACTACAGGTATTATTATGAAGTTTTCTGTGTATTAATTTGACATTTTTATTATTTCATGTATTTTTGTAAGTGCTATTCACCCCCACCCCTGCAGTTTTTACAACTAGTTATTACTTGATTTGTTTCACCTCTTCAGAATTTATGGCTTTGGTTGCTTACGGTGCTTTCTGTCACTTACAGGAATGTATCCTGTCATCATCAAAAAACTTGCATTGAACCCAAAGAGCTATGCTTTATGGAGTTTTTAATTCATCTCTACTTGTTTGTACTGTATTTCCATTTCTTCAAAAGCCATATTTCTTTGTTTCTTGTCATGAAGGCTTTTATTTTGGATGGCCTGCTGTGAAATTTAGGTAGCCCATGAATATTGTATAGTAAGGACATTCTTTCATATATCAGTGATGCTGGCATCAAACTGGCCATAGTTACAAAATTAAAGCGTATGATAGTAAAAAGTAAAAGTCTACTTCTGAGATAATTAAAAAATGTATAGATTGCATTTATATGCCCTCTGTGGATAAATGCTGAGTGAAGAGAGCTATACAAAAATAAGTTTTATTTATTTTGCCAAAAAAGTACACATTTCTCTGCAGTTACCTTCTTCTGTTTTATACTTTAAGTGGTTGCTTTCTTGGCTCCTTTACCCATACACCATGGCCATCTTCATGCATTTCACTATAATACCTGAATACATAGCCTTCTAGATATGCATTAAGGTGCTTTTTGTTTTGTTATTGCATAAGCCCCATTATTTTGTTTTTTTCATAATGACTATAATCATTTTTAGAATTAGCCTAGAGCACTGAGGCTGTGCACATATATCAATGTGTGCTAAGGGACTGTTGTTTACTGGCATACCTTAGGACAAACAGATGGCACTTTAAAATGGAACAGATTTAAGCCAAAATCCAAATGGGGTCATGGCAGAATGTGAAGACTAATGGTGTTGATGTAACTAGAATTTCTTGGGTATTTTTTTATAATCACCTACCTTATTCTACTGTTACTGACCGAAGAGCCTTGTATTAAAGTAACATTAAACATATTGATAAAACATAGGACTGGATTATAGCAGTTGTCCCCAGAAGCAACACCTAGCTTGTGGCATGCCAAAGTCATGAAACCCTGGAGGCTCCATATTCCTTGATGGGATCTGTGCAACTGAAACAATCACAGCTGTCTCAGCAAAAGTCACTTTGCATCAACCTTTCTGAGCGCCAATTTGCAAAATCTGACAACGATGTCAAAGAGGTAAAATTAAATAAATAGGTGTAATTGCACCAACTGAGGTTACTAGTGCCACTTTCACTTAAGCTGGGCAATTTGAGTATTGGAGAGCTAGGCCACGGTTCAGTTGGGGTAGTAAGCAGTTCATTAGGCAGGTCTAGTGGATGTCTCAGAAAGGGATGGTCAGCACAATTTCTCACTAAATCCCATGCACTAGTGTTTGCGTAAGCACAGCCCACAGTGTGCATTCCAATGAATGAATGAAAAAATATGAGGCATGGCTTGCATAATTGTATCTTTCTTCTGGCTGATGGTACTCTCCTTGTGCTAGCTGTGCAAGTCTCAGCCATGCCCGTCCTGTGTTTAGGAACGTGTATGTGCAAGCAAAGTAAATGGATTGGGTTGCCGCATCTTTTTACCCTTAATACAGCCATTCCATTTAAAGAGCACAGTTGTGGACATCAGCTGAGTTGTAAAGTTGCAAGGACAAACAGCAACCCTTCGTATGTGTGGTTGTTTAAGCTCAGTCTGGCACTGCGGCCTGTTTCTGCACCTTGGCAGTTCATCTCTACTGATAAACACAAGCCGTGTGTTAGGATGTTGGTTTGTGTCCTCCAGTTGTCATTGTCTTATCTTGATTTTGTTTCAATATTTTGTATACGTATGTAATTATTTTTTCACACTTATTATACAGAAATAAACCACTGCTTTCATAAGAAATTTTGAAGTCTATGCTTTTCTTTTAGGAAAAAGAAATAAAGAGATAAACTGAAAGATGTTCGTTTTGACCCCTTTGACTCAATCACATTTAACATGAGCTCTGAGACATTTTCTTTTTCTTGGATTGTATTAAAATAAAAAGTGTTTATATAGACACAACCATCCATTTTACATTAACTGCGATTCATTACACAGTAGCTATAGGGATATGCAATAATACCTAGAACATACTTTTAAAAATAATTTAAACAAATAATTGTTTAGGCAGAAACAACAGCAATATTTATTTATATAGCACATTTTCATGCAAATGATGTAGCTCAAAGTGCTTTACAGGATGAAGAAAGAGAAAAAAGACAAAATCTAAAAAATAAGATTAGGCAATACTAATTAACATAGAATAAAACTAAGGTCTGATTGCCATTGAGGACAGAAAAAAAAAAAATACTCCAGATGGCTGGAGAAAACAAAAAAAATCTGCAGGGGTTACAACGCCACCCAACGCCCAGCCCCCTCTAGCCAGTCTACCTAACATAAATGACCTCAATCAGTCCTCATGGTTTTCAGGCTTCACATGGAAGAACTTGATAATGATGGTCATGTGGACCTCTGGCAAAAGAACAGCAGAGAAAGTTTGGGTTAGTAGGGATTTCGGAGCCACCATGAATGATAATGATAATTAAATGCATATAGAGAATATCAAGATTATATTAAAATGAAGCTATGAGAAAGCCATGTTAAAATAATAGGATTTTAGCAGTTTTTTAAAGTGCTCCACTGTATTAACCTGGAGAATTTTTATTGGTAAGCTATTCCAGATTTTAGGTGCATAACATGAGGTGCATAGGTGCATAAGATGGCTGCCTCACCATTTCTTTTAAGTTTAGCTCTTGGAATTATAAGCAGACACTCATTTGAGGATCTAAGGTTACAATTTGAAGTGTAATGTGAAAGGCTTTGTAAACCATAACCAGTAGTTTAAAGTCAATTCTAAATGATGCAGGTAACCAATGTAGTGACATCAAAACTGAAGAGATGTGCTCGGATTTTCTTTTCCTATTTAAGATGCTATCAGCTCCATTCTGCTCAAGTTGCAATCAACTGATGTCTTTTTTGTGTAGTCCTGAGAGGAGTACGTTACAGTAATCTAGTCCATTGAAAACAAAAGCATGAACTAATTTCTCAGCATCTTGCAATGTTATAAGAGGTCTAATTTTTAGCTATATTCATCCATCCATCCATCCATCCTCTTCCGCTTATCCGAGGTCGGGTCGTGGGGGCAGCAGCTTAAGCAGAGAGGCCCAGACTTCCCTCTCCCCGGCCACTTCTTCCAGCTCTTCCGGGAGAATCCCAAGGCGTTCCCAGGCCAGCCAGGAGACATAGTCCCTCCAGCGTGTCCTGGGTCTTCCCCGGGGCCTCCTCCCAGTTGGACGTGCCCGGAACACCTCACCAGGGAGGCACCCAGGTGGCATCCTGATCAGATGCCCGAGCCACCTCATCTGACTCCTCTCGATGCGGAGGAGCAGCGGCTCTACTCTAAGCCCCTCCCGGATGACTGAGCTTCTCACCCTATCTTTAAGGGAAAGCCCAGACACCCTGCGGAGGAAACTCATTTCAGCCGCTTGTATTCTCGATCTCGTTCTTTCGGTCACTACCCATAGCTCATGACCATAGGTGAGAGTAGGAGCGTAGATCGACTGGTAAATTGAGAGCTTTGCCTTACGGCTCAGCTCCTTTTTCACCACGACAGACCGATGCAGAGCCCGCATCACTGCAGATGCTGCACCGATCCGCCTGTCGATCTCACGCTCCATTCTTCCCTCACTCGTGAACAAGACCCCGAGATACTTAAACTCCTCCACTTGGAGCAGGATCTCTCCCCCAACCCTGAGAGGGCACTCCACCCTTTTCCGGCTGAGGGCCATGGTCTCGGATTTGGAGGTGCTGATTCTCATCCCAGCCGCTTCACACTCAGCTGCGAACTGATCCAGAGAGAGCTGAAGATCACGGCCTGATGTAGCAAACAGGACAACATCATCTGCAAAAAGCAGTGACCCAATCCTGAGTCCACCAAACCGGACCCCTTCAACACCCTGGCTGCGCCTAGAAATTCTGTCCATAAAAGTTATGAACAGAATCGGTGACAAAGGGCATCCCTGGCGGAGTCCAACTCTCACTGGAAACGGGCTTGACTTACTGCCGGCAATGCGGACCAGGCTCTGACACCGGTTGTACAGGGACCGAACAGCCCTTATCAGGGTGTCCGGTACCCCATACTCCCGGAGCACCCCCCACAGGATTCCCCGAGGGACACGGTCGAA
>JANRMT010062798.1:19556338-19573588 GCA_026402145.1 Polypterus bichir lapradei
GACCAGTTTGCCTTGGGTGGCCCTACCAGGGGCATAAAGCCCCGGACAACATAGCTCCTAGGATCATTGGGACACGCAAACCCCTCCACCACGATAAGGTGACGGTTCAAGGAGGGGAGCTATATTCCTTTAGTGAAAAAATGCTGTCCTAGTAATCTGATTAATATGTGATTTAAAATTCAGGTCAGAGTCAATAATTACCCATAAATTCTTGACCTCTTGACTTTTAATCCTAATGGATCAAGTTTATTTCTAATACCTTCATTATATACATGTTTGCAAATCTCTAAAATTCCTGTTTTCTCCTTATTTAGTTTGAGAAAATTACTACTCATCCATTCAGAAACACAAGTAAGACATTATGTCAGTGAACCAAGAGTGTTGGGGTTGTCAAGAGCTATTGATAAATACGCTGTGTGTCATCAGCATAGCTGTGGTAGCTCACGTTATGCCCCAAGATAATCTGACCTAATGGAAGCATGGAGATTGAAAAGTGCAGCAGACCCAGGACAGAGCCTTGTGGAACACCATATAGAATATCATGTGTCTTTGAAGTATAATTACCACAACTAACAAAGAATTTTCTACCTGCCAAGTAAGACTCAAACCAATTTAAGACACTGCCAGAAAGGTCCACCCATTGACCAAGGTGATTTCTAAGAATATTGTGATCAATGGTATCAAATGCGACTCTCAGATCTAAGAGGATGGGAACAGATAAACAGCCTCTGTCTGCATTTACCCGCAAGTCATTTACTACTTTAACAAATGAAGTTTCTGTACTGTGATTAGAACATACGTTTAATAAATGATAGGGTGCCATTCCCTTCATCGAGCTGGCATGGTACTTATAGTTAATGTTCAAGTTTTAACTTCAACTCTGTCACTTAATAGTTTATCTACACATGAATGAGAAAAAGTGAGACAACAGTGCTATCCACAAAGAAATGAAAAACAACTACATCTCATTGTTCTACAGGTTTCAAAATACAGTTTAGTCTGTGGTGTGGAGTGAGTCTTTTTGAATGGCCACCTCACTAACTGTGCCATTCCAGATATGCCCAGATCAGATTGCAAGTTTGCTGTCTTCAGTATCAGGAACTGTCAGATTTATAACAGATCATCATACACAGTAGTCAGGGTTGTGTGACATAACCTGAAGGTGGACATTTGCTTCATTGCCTGTCTGTTGTTTTTATTGTATTGTAATTTGTACTATAAGAAAGTAGCTCGAATGAAAACATGCATCCACTTGCACTCCTGAACCTGAGCTTGGCACCCTAAAGTTTATTAAAAAGACCAGCAGAACTAGCACTGACTCCTGAGAGACACTGCATAATTCTGATAAGGATCCTCGCACTAAGGACTCAGCATTTCCGTAATACATAAAACCATTTTACAGTCCCTTCCTTTCAAAGATCCCAGAGTACAGTGGGAAAAGGCTCTCTCACTCAGCATCTCAGAAAAGGAGTGGAAGATAGCAATGCACAGAATTTACTTGAACTCCATATGCGCAAAGCATACAATTATTAAATTCAAAATTATATATCAAGCACATCTGTCTTGCTTAAAATTGTCCAAAATTGTCCAGAGCAAGATCCAACCTGCGAACGTTGCAATCAAGTTCCAGCCTCACTGGGCCACATGTTTTGGGTGTGCACCAAATTAACATCATTCTGGACCAAAATCTTTAAATGCCTGTCAGACAGCCTTGGAGACACAGTCCCTCCTAATCCACTAACAGCTGTGTTTGGGGTACTTCCAGATGGGCTTTAAGAGGAGAAGGACAAACAAACTGTAATTGCATTTACTACACTATTGGCATGTAGACACTATCTTGCTCAACTGGAAGAAACCTAACTCACCTATTTTAAGTCAGTGGATAACTGATGTTGTATATTATTTGAAATTGGCAAAAATAAAAATCTCACTTAGAGGATCTGTACAAAACATTTTCAAAGCCTGGCAGGATCTAATCAATAACATTTTAGACTAAGCATTTAAATTGAGGAAGCAGATTCTCTCCCCTATTTTTTTACTCTATTTATCTTTATTAATTTATTAAATTATGTATTTACTTATTTTTGCTATCTTAAAGTTTTACTGTGCTGGCCTAGTTCTCTTTCTCATGGGTGTGGGTTGATTTGTTTCAAACCTGTTTTTGCAAAACCTGACTTATTTGAGAGCCAAAATTTGCATACACAACCTCACCCATCCATCCTCTTCTGCTTATCTGAGATCAGGTTGCAGGGGCAGCAGCTTGAGCAGAGATGCCCAGACTTCCCTCTCCCTGGCCACTTCTACTAGCTCTTTCGGGGGAATCCCAAGGCATGCCCAGGCCAGCTGAAAGACATAGTCTCTCCAGCGTGTCCTGGGTTGTCCTTAGACGTGCCCAGAACACCTCACCAGGGAGGCGTCCAGGAGGCATCCTGATCAGATGCCCGAGCCACCTCATCTGACTTCTCTTGATGCGGAGGAGCAGTGGCACTACTATGACCTCCTCCTGGATAACTGAGCTTCTCACCCTATCTTTAAGGGAAAGCCCAGACACCCTGCGGAAGAAAGTCATTTCAGCCACTTTTATTTGTGATCTTGTTCTTTCGGTCACTACCCACAGCTTATGACTATAGGTGAGGGCAGGAACATAGATCGACCAGTAAATTGAGAGCTTTGCCATCCAGCTCAGCTCTTTTTTCACCACGACAGACCGATGCAGAGCCCTCATCTCTGCGGATGCAGCAACGATCTGCCTGTCGATCTCCCACTCTATTCTTCCCTCACTCGTGACCAAGACCCCGATATACTTGAACTCTTCTGCTTGGGGCAGGATCTCACCCCCAACCCTGAGAGGGCACTCCACCCTTTTCTGGCTGAGGACTATGGTCTCAAATTTGGAGGTGATGATTTCCATTTCAGCCGCTTCACACTCGGCCTGATGAAGCAAACAGGACAACATCATCTGCAAAAAGCAGTGACCCAATCCTGAGCCCACCAAACCGGACCCCCTCAATGCCCTGGCTACACCTAGAAATTCTGTCCATAAAAGTTATGAGCAGAATCGGAGACAAAGGAGTCCATCTCTCACCTGAAACGGGTTTGACTTACTACCGGCAATGCGGACGAAGCTCTGACACCAGTTGTATAGGGACCGAACAGCCCTTATCTGGTGGTCTGGTACCCTGTATTCCTGGAGCATCTCCACAGGATTCCCCAAGGGACATGGTCGAACGCCTTTTCCAAGTCCACAAAACACATGTAGATTGGTTGGGCAAACTCCCATGCACCATACTGTTCCTCCTGAGGTTCGACTATCCTACAACAGTCCTACAACATCCAGAGTCTTGAGGAACTCCGGACATATCTCATCCACCCCTGGGGCCCTGCCACCAAGGAGTTTTTTGACCACCTCGGTGACCTTACTCCCAGAGATGGGAGAGCCCACCTCCGAGTACCCAGGCTGTGCTTCCTCATTGGAAGGTATGTTAGTGGGATTGAGGAGGTCTTCGAAGTACTCCCCCCACCGACCCACAATGTCCCATGGCGAGGTCAGCAGCGCACCATCCCCACTATACACAGTGTTGACACTGAGATGCTGGATGGTGGACCAGAATCTCCTCGAAGCCATCCGGAAGTCATTCTCCATGGCCTCCCCAAACTCCTCCAACGCTCGAGTTTTTGCCTCAGCAACCACCGAAGCCACATTCCGCTTGGCCTGCTGGTACCTATTAGTTGCCTCCAGAAGACCCACAGGACAAAAAAGGTCCCGTAGGACTCTTTCTTCAGCTTGACGGCATCCCTCACTGCCAGTGTTCACCAACATGTTCGGGGATTGCTGCCATGACAGGCACCGACCACCTTATGGCCACAGCTCTGGTCATACAATAGAGGCACGGTGTGACACCCCGTGTAGTGGGAATTAGCATCACCAACCTACACTCTAGGTGTCTAGTATGTGGGACCGAGCGTGACCAGGATGATGGTGTATTACAGGGAGACACTGACACAAAAAGGGTTGGGTTTTTTGAAAAATAAAGTGAGGTTTTATTTACAGGTGCACTTAAAGAAAAATCAAAAATAATGTCCTGCGGAATTTATATATATTAATACACAGTCCAATACCGCAAAGGACACATAAAAACAGTAATTAAATGGAGCCCAGAAATGACTATATACAATATTTACAGTGCTTCCTGAAAGTCCCAAATGAAAAAGTAAAATACACACAAACTAGTGAAATCCAAATATATGCACAAAAGCAAAATGTGAAGCTGTCTTCCTCCACAGTGATCCAAGTCAGGAAGCTGCTTCTCCAAACAGTGTATAATACAGGATTCACCCAAAAATATTCAAAAATACAGAAAAAAATGTATACAAAAATAAACAGTGCACCACTAACCACAACCCAATAAATACCTCCACCAAAGTTAATCGAGAGATAATTATATATACACGAAAAAATATTTACAAAAACAAAGCACAAGCCGTAATGCTTGGTAATTTCCAAAAGCAGATCTACCAAGTACCTTCCTCCAAGACAAACTAGTCAGAAAGAACCCCCTCTAGAGGCCATGATTCCCTGTTGTATTCGGTGCCCCTACGCTGACCAATTAAACCGCCGTACGTCATCCCTCCTGGGGTACGCAGTGACGTGAACGCGTTTGCAAAAAGCGGTGTCTACTATCCCACATAATTACTATAAAAAGTCGAGTAGCCAGCACGCGCGCGCATAACTGTGCCGGCTTTTCAGACGCGGACTGCGCTTCTGCCTTTAGTGAACGTAAGCACATTCCATTTTTTTTCCTCCTTCCCCTGAGGTACAGCTCAGACAACTACGAACACGGGATCCCTTTACTAGACTGCGGTAAACTAATATTAAGGCGCTTCGCACTTTCTTTTGCTCCTTTAGAGTTATGATGTCGCGGGAGACGCGTGCATGGCTGTCTCTCCAGTCTACATGAGACCCGCCGCGACACTCCCCAAATGGCGCTAATATAGTCAGTGAAGTCGTCTTTCTGCACTATGTAAAAAAAAAGCAAGTTTCCTTTCTTTATAGCTTTTTGTCCTTTTTATCCCAAACAAATGAATCTCTTAACACTACAGAGGACACTAAACCAATTTTCTTTAATTACTGGTATTGCCAATAAGGCACATTACCACACACCCTCCCCCTCAAGATTTCAGGTCATATGTGCGGGATAAATAATCTGCCACTAGATTCTTTTTCCCCGCAACATAACATAACTGAAACCTGTATGGCTGGAGTGCCAAATAACAGCGGGCCACCCAAGCATTAGAATGCCTCATTCTTTGAATCCACTGCAAAGCTCGGTGGTCGCTCTCCATAATGAATTCGTTGGACAAAACATAATACTTTAGGCTATCTACAGCCCATTTTATTGCTAATCCTTCCTTCTCTATGGTAGCGTACTTCTTCTCTCGGTCAAACAGCTTCCTACTAATAAACAAAATTGGCCTCTTCCCCTGCATCAAGGCTGCTCCTAAACCTTCCCCAGAGGCGTCAACCTGCAAAGTAAAAAGTTTTGCAAAGTCAGGACAATGCAATACAACATTCTTATAAAAGATTGAAAGGCATTTTCACATGACTCTGTCCATTTGATGTTTCGTGGTGCAGATCCTTTAAGCAGGTCGGTGAGGGGTGCTGCAATTTTAGAAAAATTGGGGATAAATCATCTGTACCACCAAACCAAGTAATGACCGGACCTGCTTCTTTGTTCCAGGACACGGACGATCCTTTATAGCGGCCATTTTGTCAATTTGGGGTCAGATCAAACCACCCCCTATGGTGTACCCGAGGTATTGAACTTCCTCTTTGGCAATGACTGTTTTTTCAGGGTTAACCACAAGCCCAGCTGTTTTTAACCTATCAAACACATCTGCCAGGTGTTGTAGATGTTCCTCCCAGGACTTACTGTATACAACAACATCATCTATGTAGGCTCTAGTATACCTCTCTGCTCCTTGCAGCACTTTGTCCATGAGGCGCTGGAAGTTTGCCGCAGCTCCATGCAACCCAAATGGCATGACCGTGAACTGGTACAAACCTCCGGGAGCCCTGAAAGTGGTAAGTGGTTTTGCCTCTTCTGCAAGTGGGACCTGCCAATAACCTTTGCAAAGATCAATTGTTGTTAAATATTTTGCAGGACCTAGCTGCTCTACCAGCTCATCCACTCTAGGCATTGGGTCGGTATCGAAAGCTGAGATGGCGTTAAGCTTACTGTAGTCCACACAGAACCTCATCTGTCCATTCTTTTTAGGAACGAGTACCACAGGACTACACCAGTCGCTCACTTAAGGTTCGATGATGCCTAAACCTTTCATCTGTTCCAGCTACTCTCTGAAAACCTCTTGTAGGCATGCAGGAATCCTACAGTAGGATGTTCTCACAGGACCTGGGGAGGTAAGGCAAATATCATGATGTATTAGAGGAGTCTTACCAGGCAAAGATCCAAACAGACCCTCTGGAATCAATTGTTGTACTTCTACTCTTTTTGTCTCTTCTAGATGTTCCAATGATGGTCCTTCTTGGACTTCTCTGCATGATGGCAAGTACTGCTCCTCTGATTCCTCTTCCTCTGGAACGCTACGAATTAATAGCTGACTGGAAGGGTTAGTATATTCCTGCCATGGCTTCAGCATATTAATATGAAAAGTCTGTCTTAATTTCCTAGGGTGATCAGGCATATCATTCTCATAAGTGACAGGACCTTTTTGAGCAACTACAGTGTATGGCCCTTGCCACTTGGCTTAAAGACTGCTGTCTGACGTAGGCAATAGTAACAGTACCTTCTGTCCAACTGTAAGTTTTCGGTCTCTGACTGCTTTGTCATACCACGCTTTCTGCTTGGCTTGTGCGTTTTCCATGTTTACTTTAACAAACTGCAACAGGTTGGCAAATTTTTCCTGTAACTTAAAGACAAATGTTAGCACATTTTGGGATTCAATTCTGTCTCTATCTAGCTCTAGGGTTTCCTTTAGGATGGAAAAGGGTCCTCGCACATGACGACCATACAACAGCTCAAATGGAGAGAATCCTGTGGATGCCTGCGGAACCTCCCGGTAAGCGAACAACAGGTATGGTAGCCATTGGTCCCAATCTGATCCAGTCATGCTAACAAATTTCCTCAACATCTGTTTTAAGGTGGCATTAAATCGTTCCACTAGCCCATCTGTCTGTGGGTGATAGGGTGTGGTCCTTAAACCCTGAATTCCTAACAAACTATTCACCTGTCTTATCAATTTTGATGTTAGGTTGGATCCCTGGTCAGTTAACATTTCTCTTGGGATCCCAACTCTGGCAAATAGCTGTATTAAAGCTCTCACGATGTTACTTGCATTTGTCTTTTTCAGGGGAAATGCTTCTGGGAACCGGGTTGCATAGTCGCACACTACTAGAATATATTTATTTCCAGTGCAGCTACGTTCAACAGGACCCACAGTGTCAACCGCTATTCTGGAAAAAGGCTCTTCCACTACAGGCAAAGGTATTAGTGGAACTTTGTCTCCTCTCTTCACTGGCCTAACTTTCTGACACTCTGCACATGCTTTTATATAATTTGCTATGTCTTTAGACCATCCTGGCCAATACAAAATGCTGTGCTAGCCTATCAGATGTTTTTACTTGCCCCAAATGACCTGACCAGGGAATACTATGGCTAATATGTAACACTTTTTCCCTCAGACTAGATGGCAACACCAATATCTGCCCATAATCATCTTGGTGATACAGGATGTCATCTTTAATAATAAATTTCTCTCCCGTCTTAGACTGCGAACCCTTTGTGGCCTTGTCAAAGCAGACACGCAGACTGGGGTCGTCCCGCTGAGCGGAAGCCACATCACTCGGTAAGTCGCTACTGTTTTCTGTGAGATCCAAAGGCAATATGAGCTCGCCCTGCTTCTGGGGAATGCCCCAGAGCTTCTCACACCTTCTCTGACTACAGGCTTTAAGGACTGTGCTTATCTTGTCAGCTTTCCCAAATGGCAGCACGTCCCAGCCATCCTGGGCATTTTATTTTTGCCTTGCCGCTTGGGCCCTTGTGACCATCAGAGTCTCCGCCTGCAGAGTACCCTGTAAGAGATCTTCGATCCCCGGCACATCCAACCCTAGTAGAATCGGGTAAGGCATGTTGTCTAATACGTCCATGGGCAACTCATAACCCAAACCTTCAATCTCCAGGTTCACTCGGACCAGAGGATAGGTGACTTCTTCACCATGGACACACCTCAATACTACTTGCTGACCTGACTGTACCGTTTGGTCGACCAAACACTCTTTCCTCACCAGAGACTGGGTGCTTCCTGTGTCTATTAATGCAGGGTACAGTTTACCTGCCATAGAAACTCTTAGAATCTTCTCCCTATTCTTAAAAGGTGTCTTGTTTTCAGGTAGGGGGCATGGAACAAAACAAAGTTTTGCCTCCTTACGTTTGTTTGAACAAATCTTAATTAGATGGCCTTTCTGTCCACAGCCATGACACAACCAACCTCCCCTATAATCTAGCTTTGCAGGTGGGTTGACTAAACTTGTAGGACCACGACCCATTTCACCCCGAGACATACCTGTGGGCTTAGCTGTGGTTCTGGGCCTCTGAATGACTTTATCTTCCTTCCGCAGGTTCCTTGGACGATGGGCAGCCAGGAACACTTCAGCCAGCTCCACTGCTTCTTTGCAAGTCTTTGGCCGATGCTCCTCTACCCATATACGGATTTTAATATCAAACACCTGCAAAAGTTGTTCTAACAAAATAAAGTTAATTATCTGCTCTATTGAGTGTTTCTGGGGTTGTACCCATTTAGTGCACAATTCTTTCAACAGTGTCATAAGTTCTTTAGGAGACTGACCTTCCTCCCATTCGAGGGAACGGAACCTCACCATGTACGTTTCAGTGCTGATCTCATACTTCTCCAGGATGGCAGCTTTAAATGAGTCGTAGATCAGGGACTCCTCTACTGGCATGGCCAAAAATGCTGCCCTGGCCTCTCCTGTAAGTAAAGGGACAAGACGGATTGCTCAATCTGCTCTTGGCCAGTCACACACAGTAGCCACCCTTTCGAATGTTGAAAGGTAATGTTCTATGTCCTCAGGCTCCTGGAAGGGCATCAGACGAGGGTATTCCCATGTTCTTGCTGAGGCTCCTCTACTTCTTTCAACAGATTCATCTGGGTTGGAGGACTGTCCCTGTAGCTGGGCGAACTGATGTTGCAGACTTTTGAACCGCTGTTCCAATCGTTGGTCCTTGTCCTCCTGCAGAGCGATGAATTGTCGCAAGAGTGTCTCCACTGTACGGATATCCGCAGTGACTTGGGCTTCTTCCCCTGCCTGTGCTGCTCCGGAGACCACTCCTGTATTGTGGTATGGAGTGCCAACTCCTTGAGGCTTCTTTAGAGCCATTCTGCCAAAAACTGTCTTCGTCCGTACTCCAAAATCAAAAATACTGTCTCACGTTTACCACACCTGATCGGATCCCACCGCTGCCACCAAAATGTGACACCCCGTGTAGTGGGAATTAGAATCACCAGCCTAGACTCTAGGTGTCTAGTATGTGGGACCAAGCGTGACCAGGATGATGGTGTAAGACAGGGAGACATGGACACAAAAAAGGTTGGGTTTTTTGAAAAATAAAGTGAGGTTTTATTTATGGGTGCACTTAAAGAAAAATCAAAAATAATGTCCTTCGGAATTTATATATATTAATACACAGTCCAATACCGCAAAGGACACACAAAAACAGTAATTAAATGGAGCCCAGAAATGACTATATACAATATTTACAGTGCTTCCTGAAAGTCCCAAATGAAAAAGTAAAATACACACAAACTAGTGAAATCCAAATATATACACAAAAGCAAAATGTGAAGCTATCTTCCTCCACAGTGATCCAAGTCAGGAAGCTGCTCCTCCAAACAGTGTATAATACAGGATTCACCCAAAAATATTCAAAAATACAGAAAAAAATGTATATACAAAAATAAACAGTACACCACTAACCACAACCCAATAAATACCTCCACCAAAGTTAATCGAGAGATATTTATATATACATGAAAAAATATTTACAAAAACAAAGCACAAGCCATAATGCTTGGTAATTTCCAAAAGCAGATCTACCAAGTACCTTCCTCCAAGACAAACTAGTCAGAAAGAACCCCCTGTAGAGGTCATGATTCCCTTTTGTATTCGGTGCCCCTACGCTGACCAATTAAACCGCTGTACGTCACCCCCCTGGGGTACGCGATGACGTGAACGCATTTGTGAAAAGTGGCATCTACTATCCCACATAATTACTATAAAAAGTCGAGTAGCCGGCGCGCGCACACATAGCTGTGCCGGCTTTTCAGACGCGGGCTGCGCTTCTGCCTTTAGTGAACGTAAGCACTTTCCAATTTTTTTCCTCCTTCCCTTGAGCTACAGCTCAGACAACTACGAACACGGGATCCCTTTACTAGACCGCGGTAAACTAATATTAAGGCGCTTCGCACTTTCTTTTGCTTCTTTAGAGTTATGATGTCGCGGGAGACGCGTGCAGGAGTGGAGGACCAACAATGCCATCCCTGCCGGTCAATGGCATGGCTGTCTCTCCAGTCTACATGAGACCCGCCTCGACACTCCCCAAAAGGCGCTAATATAGTCAGTGAAGTCGTCTGTCTGCACTATATAAAAAAAAGGCAAGTTTCCTTTCTTTATACCTTTTTGTCCTTTTTATCCCAAACAAATGCCTCTCTCTTAACAATAAACCAATTTTCTTTAATTACTGGTAATGCCAATAAGGCACATTACCACACATGGAACATGGCCCATTTGGACTCAATGTCCCCCACCTCCTTTGGTAAGTGGTCAAAGTTCTGCAAGAGGTGGGAGTTGAAGCTACTTCCCAGCAGACCCTAACAAAACATTTGGGCCTACCAGGCCTGACCGGCATCCTCCCCCACCATCGAAGCCAACTCACCAGCAGTTGGTGATCAGTTGACAGCTCCGTCCCTCTCTTCTCCCGAGTGTCCAAGACATGTGGCTGCAAGTCCGACAACACAACCACAAAGTCGATCATTGAACTGAGGCCTAGGGTCTCCTGGTGCCAGGTGCACATATGGAATCCCCTATGCCTGAACATGGTGTTCATTATGGACAATCCGTGAAGAGCACAGAAGTCCAATAACAAAACACCATTCGGGTTCAGATTGGGGGGGGGCATTCCTCCCAATCATGCCCTTCCAGGTCTCACTGTCATTGCCCACGTGATCATTGAAGTCTCCCAGCAGAATGAGGGAGTCCCCAGCAGGTGTGTCCTCTAGCACCCTCTCCAGGGACTCCAAAAATGGTGGGTACTCCAGACTGCTGTTCGGCACATACGCGCAAACAACAGTTAGGACCAGTCCCCCCATCTGAAGGCGGAAGGAAGCTACCCTCTCGTCTATCGGGGTAAACCCCAATGAACAGGTTCCAAGTCAGGGGGCAACTCCAGAGTGATAGAGAGTCCAGCCCCTCTCAAGAAGATTGGTTCCAGAGTCCACGTTGTGCGTCAAGGTGAGCCCGACTATATCTAGCCGGTACCTCTCAACCTCCCGCACTAGCTCAGGCTCCTTCCTTTCACAGAGATGACATTCCACATCCCAAGAGCCAGCTTCTGTAGCCGAGGATCGGACCGCCAATGTCCCCGCCTTCGGCAACCACCTGACTCACACTGCACCCAAACTCCTTGGCCCCATCCTACAGCTAGTGATCCCATTGGAGGGCGGACTCATGTTGCCTGTTCGGGCTGTGCCTGGCTGAGCCCCATGGGTGCAGTCCCGGCCACCAGACGCTAGCCATTGAGCCTCACCTCCAGGCCTAGCTTCAGAGGGGGGCCCCGGTGACCTGCATCCGGGCGAGGAAAAACGCCATCCAAAGATTTTATACATCATGGGAGGTTTTCTGAACCGCTCTTTGTCATGTCCCTCGCCTAAGACCAGTTTTCCCTGGGTGACATTTAGTTTTAATTATACTGTGCTCTCTTTTTCACCATTGTTCATTCAATTAAATCCCAAGTCCCCCTCCTACCATTCACACACAGTTTCATAAAACCTGTCCAGAATTAAAATAGAGTTTGAAGTAAGCGGTTTACACCAGTTCTCCACAGTGCCCAACGTGTCAAAACTCTCCATAACTTGCTGTGAGATTAACAGATCACACAACTTACAGTATATGAACACAATGCAACTTGTCATATTTTATGGAGTCAGACCAGGTCTGAATCCTTTCCCCTTACTTTTATCCTTGCTCTGGATCTTCACCTCTTCCATTCTCAGATGAGCCTATAACTTTTATGTTTTCAGGCTAGCAGATAATGTTTACCTGCTCAGACTCTGATGCCTTAACCCTTTTCTCAACCCTCAGAGCGCAGAGGAGAGGTGCTACAATTACTCACATGGTCTTGGCACTCTCTGTTGTGGAATGGAACATAGGACTCCTCAAATGCAGATGGCTGTGTCTAAATTCATCAGATAGGAGGATACTCTACCAGCCAATGAAGGTCTGTAGTATTGCAATTGCATATGTATATGGTTGATTAGCATTATCCATGTATGGTTGTTTCAGGGTTGCAACCAGGTTTGAGGTGCATTCATGTGAAATGAAATCCTAAATCAAAGTCAAAGTGAACAAAAACTGATCGGGAAACTTTTAAGACACACACACACACACACACACACACACACACAATCGGACACAGTTTTAAGAACTTGGATAATAGTTCTTTATACCTTTGAAAGCAAATGTCACATGATGCCTGACCGCAATCATCATCAATACCAATGTCCTGGAAACCATCAGAACAAATACATTAGGTGTGCCCAGGAAAACCAAAAGGGCGTCTTGGGAAAAAAAATTTTAAGTTCTTCAAAATGGCTGAATCCAATAAAACTAATATCAGAAGTTGATTACACAAAAAAAGAAATTAACAGAAAAAATCAATAAATGGCATGAAGAAAAAAATTATAAAAATACTAAAGAACACAAATCATAATACTTCAGATCCTGACTTGATGTTATTTTGGACAAACTAGGTTAATAGGATATACAAGCTTAAGAGACTGTGCTTGTCACAATTGCTCTAAAATTCTAATGGTTCATCTGCACTATTGCAATTACTCTTTTTGCTTGGCTAATATTGAGATGGTAAAATGATCATTTTAAAATTTAAATATTTCAATTTAAATTTAAAGATGGTAAAATGATAATTTTGTTTACGTAGAGCATATCTTCAACCTCTGAATGTGTAGCCAATAGCAGTTCTGTGCTCTAGAATAGATCAGGAATAAATGTGTGGCTATCAGTGAGCTAAGAAATAAACTCTGGATAATGGAGGACTGCTAAACTTTCAAATGGTCAATAACGTCTCATTATAAGTCCTAAGAGGACAAGGCCGTGGCATAAAAAAAGACAAAGCAGTAGAGCGTGAATCCATCCAAGCCAGCCAATGCTGGAGATATATTGATGTTAGGCGTGTTTTCGTGTCACACATTAGATCCACTGATACAAATAGAATGTTGTTTTAACCTTCTTAATGCTACCTTTCTCCTATGAAAAAGTGAAAAAATTCTGCATTTTTGTAACAAGAAAAAAATATTGTAATAGAAACATGTAAATAGCAAATTAAAAACATAATTACAATAGAAAAGGTACGAGTATGTCTAAAGTTCACTTATGTACTGGTGCAGATTCGGCACGTCCTTCGTGTAATGTGTTTTGAAGCAGTAACTAATGAACAGCCCAACGTTGCAATCGAGACTGTATAAATGTGTTTCTTTGTTCATTTTCTTGGCCATCTCAACATGTTCTATAATTGACTTTACAGCTTTTCATTTACACGCTATTATGTTTTTTTGGTTGAAAGCTCTGCCCCACTCATGAATATCAATGCGTTACCACAGCGTAGCAGAACACAGAGAAAAAAAATCATAATTTTTTGCAGCATTGCTTCATCCAGAAATTGGCAGCAGAATATTGCCCTGAGCGTTTTTTGAGCTTAACATTAGGTTAACCATTTTTACATAATATTCCATGCTTGTGTCACATTCAGGATTAATCCCAAGGAGGTTAATGCTACAAGATAGTGAAAGAACATTGGAGTAAATACTGTATATATATGGTTTGTGAACAACATGGGTGTTGCCTCTTTAAGAGACTAATTCACCCACCTGTATAAAATGGCCTGGAAAAGGTCTGGAGCCAGGTGTGCAAAGAGATCAATGGTTAACTGGAGTTTGAGTGTAGAGCAGCAAGGAAGTAAAATCCATGTACTTCAAATTGTCACTTTTACATGAGGAAATGAGGCTTGTCACATTTTTCTTAATCTTATCACTATTTGTGTTAAATTGATTTTCAGTGTGCTATTACTATACAGTTTATTTATGATTATTTTTACCTTGGTTTAATAAGATCTAACAAGTTCTTGTAAGGTTTGTTGGGATTTTATGCAAACAGAGAAGTTAATTTGTATTCAAATACTAATGGATACCTCAACGAGTCGTATTTTTTATATTGTATTTGTTGATATGTTATTTGTAATAAAACTTATTTTATGACTCCATAAAGGCATGATAATTTATTATATTAAATGCCAGGCCTGGGTTTCACAATTCACTGTTTTATGGCATTGGTGTACCAACCAGTCATTAATCAACTCTAATATTAACAGCTTTGTAGTGTTTATGGTCAGGTAGCCTCACAGGGCCAGATGTATCATATACCATATATGACTGGAGACAACCATAAGTAAATTTTAGTTAACACTGGTTGGTAATAAATTGACGACTCACTGAGTGTCACATTTCTAAACCAATACAATGCCTCATTAAGGCAGTACTCAAAGCAGGGACTGTGATTTTGAATGGCAAACAGTAATGGTGCTCTTGTTAACTTGATCCAACAGGGAGCAAGCTTCTGATTACGATAAACTGTCTACAGCTGAAAGTCTCCCAAAAAGACCCCTATTAAATATATTAATGTGTGCCACATAACTTTGTGGAGAGCACACTGCGTAACCTGTTACTAGAGAAAAACCTTTGTGTAAAGTTAGATTATAGATTATACAATACAATACAATTTATTTTTGTGTAGCCCAAAATCACACAAGAAGTGCCACAATTTGCTTTAACAGGCCCTGCCTCTTGACCGACCCCCAGCCTTGACTCTCTAAAAAGACAAAGAAAAAAAAAAAAAAAATAAACCTAGTAGGGAAAAAAATGAAAGAAACCTTGGGAAAGGCAGTTCAAAGAGAAACCCCTTTTCAGGTAGGTTAGGTGTGCAGTGGGTGTCAAAGAGAAGGAGGTCAATACAATACAGTACTATACACAGAACAGAACACAAGTAATCCTCAATACAGTATAACACTAAAATGAAAAATATTACAAGTACAGAGCAGAATTTAACAGTAGACGATATCACATAATATGATTTGGATTTGTTTAGAGTCCTGGAGACCTCAGCCATCAAGCTGCCTTCCCCTATTGGCCATTCCACAGCCGAGTCAGTGCTGGGCCAGCCAATCATGTGGTCCCCCATCAGAGATGACTTTACCTTAGGCAGGCAAAACAACTTGGCAGGTGGGCAGTGGCACTAAGTGCCACATTTGAGTACCAAGGAGAGAAACAGAATAGGTAAGGGTTAGTAACAAATTATAACTATCTTCTTACTTATGTTTTAGTGCTAATGACCAACAACAGAGATGCAGTCTGTACAGTTAATCAGCAGCTCTACTCAGCGTGTGCTAAACTGAAGTAGTGAGTCTTGAAAGCTGAGGCCGAAGGGGCATCTCTTATAGTAGCAGGCAGACAATTCCACAGTTTAGGGGCCCTGTAACTAAAAGCTCGACCTCCCACTGTTATTTTATTAATTCTTGGAATCATAAGCAGACCAGCACCTTGAGATCTTAATGTGCGCTCTGGTTTCTAAGTCATGATAAGTTCAGACAAGGAAGCCAGACCTTGGCCATTTAAGGCTTTATATGTTAAAAGGAGGATTTTGAAATCTGCCCTAAACTTAACTGGGAGCCAGTGTAAGGATTTAAGAACTGGAGTTGTGTTTGTATTTTCTTGTTCTTGTAATAATTCTTGCAGCAACATTTTGGATTAACTGGAGGCTGTAAAAAAAAAATTTGAACATCCAGTGAACACCGCATTGCAGTAGTCAATCCCACTAGAAATAAATACATCAATGGACAAGCAGTAAAAGTGAATTATTTGTTGGTGCAGGTGCTGTGTGTGCTGTCTCTTGTTCAATAGTGTTGGAGTTGACGTAAGGTTTAAAGAATTGGAAGCTATGTTTGTAAAAATATTAATTGCATAATATGCATTTGAAGTAAACTAATCTGTCATAAAGTACTGTCATTAAGAAAGCTGATAATAAAGAGCCACAGGAAATACAGATTTCAGTATTCAAAGCACCCAAACCAACAAATTTGCCCAAACACACCGGTATAACAATGGACAAAGCGGCATAGCTTCTACCTTCTGACTACACATCTAAAACAATAACTAGAGGAAGTTAGCAGTACTGTCTATTTGGAAATGTAAACATGACATGCCAAAATATAGCTGCAGCATTTTAACACATAGTATATACCTAGACCACAATGCACACCTAAACTTTATCTGTTGTAGCTATGCCATATATGGATCCAATAGTCAAAATGACACAAAGATATAATAGCAGACGGAATCACTTCTCAAACATGTGGAGCCAAGTATCTGCACTGCTCTATGTTTGTGTGTCCTTGTGTCTATCTCCTCTGTTACCACGCTCATTACAATGTACAAATTAATCACTGAGCTTCAGTTAACTTGTGCTACTGAGCTCCTGAATTGATAACAGATAATTTAGCTATTTTATTTTCTTTGAGTGTCCAGTTATTTCTTAGGTTTTTTTTTTGCCATGACCATTTAAAGTAGACTGGAGGAATTGAGGGTGATTTTTTAGGAAGAAACCCGAGGGTGTGGCCTGTGCAGTGTCAGATTCTGAGACTAGCCTTTACAAACTCTTTAACAGGAATCACTTCTGGCTCCATGAGAATAATGGTAAGAGTTTGGCTCCAGCAACATGATTGCAGCACAGTTGGTTCTTGAGCCTCTTGTAGTTCATGAAACTGTGGATAAATCACAGTGGAAGTGAAGAACACAGATACTAGATAAAAACAAAATACAAAATTTATTTACAAAAATAAATAAACATTGCAGAAATCATACAATCTAGTGTCA
>JANRMT010062798.1:19608588-19660088 GCA_026402145.1 Polypterus bichir lapradei
AGAGAGCTGAAGATCACGGCCTGATGAAGCAAACAGGACAACATCATCTGCAAAAAGCAGTGACCCAATGCTGAGTCCACCAAACCAGACCCCCTCACCACCCTGTTTTCTTTAAAATTAATAACAAAAAATCTGCCATAACTATTAAATTTAACATACGTCTATTTACTGTAGCCTTATACAGTAACTACCTAGTGTAGTGCAAGTTTTTCTTGACAAATAAGAGCATCTCAGCATTCTCGCAGCTCAGCCTATTTTGATTTCCATCTGTTACCTGAAATGCAGAACTAAATAGTCTTTTACTATCTACGCTGGTGCAAGGTGCTGGCAGGTACTTTCACGTCAACTGTGCCAATGCAGGTGGATGACTTTGAATAGTTCCCTATTAACACTAGCATTACCGAAGCCTACGAAAAAACTCGTAATCCCCTCCCACCTTAAATTCTTTTGCACTTCTCCATCAGATTCTTTTTTTTGTAAATGTGTCGATCAGCACAAGCAGCAGACAGCCTGCTGTCCCATCCCCAGTGACAGTGCTCAACTCTCCCAGCTCAAGCCAAGGTTCCTGGAGTTTTATAGGGTAAATACTACAGTATATCGTTATTCGGAATACATGCATTTCATGTGTGTTCCATGTCTACAAAGGGCATTTCTACCTATGCCTTATGGTTTTCAGGCTTCATATGTAAGAAACTGATGATGATGGTGATCATGTGGACATCTGGGACACCTGTCAGTCAATCCATAAACACAGGAGCTAGCATAGTACCTTGATCAGGTGTTGTTGGTGAAGATTGCGCCACCCAAGAACTGGAAAAATACAGTGGAGAATAGTATAGATTAGTAGGAAATTGCAAAACCCAGAGAAAAAGGATAATTCACTACCCGTATAGACTAACAGGGATACCACTACACTGTAGCTAGCAACAAGCCACTTTAAAATAATGGGTTTTTAGCAGTTTTTAAAATTGTTCTACAGTATTAGTCTGGCAAATTTCTTTTAGTAAAGTATTTCAAATTTTAGCAAACAGCAAAAAGCCACCTTAGCACTTCTTTTCAGATTGGCTCTTAGAATTATAAACAGACCTTCATTTGGAGATCTGAGGTTATGACTTGTAACTTGTGACCTTTTGTAAGGGGACAAGCATTCCAAAATATAGGACGGGGCAAGATTATTTAAGGCTTTGTAAACCATATTTTTAAGTAATTTGGTTACCAATGTAACAACACTAAAATTGATGAAATTTCTTCACATTTTCTTTTACTTGTTAAGATTCCTGCTGCTGAATTCTGCACTAATTATAACTGATTGATGTCTTTTTTAGATAGTCCTGTAAGGAGTGCATTACAGTAATCTAGTCAACTGAGAACAAAAGCATGAAGTAATTTTTCAACATCTTGAAAAGTTATGAAAGTTCTAATTTTAGCTACTGTATATTCCTTAAGTGAAAAAATGCAGTCCTAGTATTCTGATTAATATGTGGTTTAAAATTTAGGTCACAGTTAGTAGTTACCCCTAAATTCTTTACCTTTGACTTGGCTTTTAAACCTAAGGGATCAAGTTTATTTCTAATACCCTTACTTTACCCTTTACTTCAGCCTATATACATCAGACTTCCAATACAACTCGGAGTCCTGCCACATGCAAAAGTTTGCAGATGACACTGCTATCGTGGGCTGTATCAGGAGTGTGCAGGACTGTGGCGAGTGCCCTCTTCTACGTGGTGGTGTGCTTGGGAGGCAGCTTAAAGAAGAGGGATGCCTCACGCCTGGACAAACTGGTGAGGAAGGCAGGCTCTGTTATAGGCACAGAGCTGGACAGTTTGACATCCGTGGCAAAGCGACGGGCACTGAGCAAGCTCCTGCCAATAATGGAAAATGCACTGCACCCACTGAACAGGATCATCTCCAGACAGAGGAGCAGCTTCAGCGACAGACTGCTGTCACTGTCCTCCTCCACTGACAGACTGAGGAGATTGTTCCTCCCCCACACTTCAATTCCACCCGGGGGGGTAAATGTTAATATTATACAAAATTATTGTCTGTCTGTTATACCTTCAATGTTATCTTTAATTTAATATTGTTCTTTATCAGTATGATGTTGCTGGACTATGTGAATTTCCCCTTGGGATTAATAAAGTATCTATCTATCTATCTATGTAGATCTAGTCTGGTGAAATAATTTAACTCTTGGATTACCAACATTATCATTTGCAATTTTAGAAAAATAGGACTGCCTGTCAAAGTGTAGTACGTTGTTATATTCAGTTATTTTAGCCTTCAATATTTCATAAGGGATCATGAATTTTGTTTTTATCTATTTATGTTCAGCTCTTGAACGTGTTCAATTTAAATCAGAAACTCTTTGGGTTTTCCAGGGTATAATAGTGCTGGAGAATTTCTTAACTGTCTTTTCAGGGGTGATTATGCCAGCTGTAGCTCTTACTTTAGTATATATATTTTCCACCTTACTATTAATATTTTAGCATTGTTGAGATAATCACTACAGATGGACTGATTGTTTAGAACATTAGCAAACTTTGAAGCTGCAGATGTATGAAAGTAACAGTTTTTTAACATTATGCTTGTCATTAGTTGCAGTTATCAGTATTTCTACATTAAATAATATGAAAAAGTAGTCTGATTTACCAATATCCATGACCTGCCTCGCTTCAATTTTTAATCCTTTTGCAATGACTAAATCCAGTGTGTATTCTTCCTTATGTCTGGGCTGGTTGACGTGCTGGCTGAGATTAAACGAGTGCAGGAGGTTTATGAAATCTCTTGCTTTCAGGTCAAACTGGTTATCGATATGAAAGTTAAAATCACCAACAATTAGGAATCTGTTGAATTTAGTTATTATTATAGATACTAAATCTGAGAACTCCTCAGTGAAGGACATTACATTTAGCAGGACAATGCAAGTGACTAGGACACACCTTGAATAACAATGGCAAGTAATGCAAAAGATGCAAACGTACCAAAGTAGACATCTTTACACTTTAATCAGCTTAAGTAAATATTTGCTAAACCACCATCTTCTTACCCTGGCAAACCGCATAAGTAAAGCTGTACTTTGGAGGTACAGTTTCAATTAAAACTGTGGCACCATCACATCTAAGCAACATTTCACTTACTGTAAAAACGTTGATATTCCTATCACTAATAAGGTCATTAATATAAAAAGTCTTGCTAGTTAACACTCAAACATTTAGCAAGCCATATTTAAGGTCTCGGAAGAGTAGAGCTGAATTGGAGTGTTACGATACCTTGAAATGATAATTAAGTTATTTGTGTTAATACACTTTCTGCAGATCTTTTACTTAATCTATAATTCGTAGTTATAGTTCTAATACAGTGCACATCCCATCCATTATCCAACCCGCTATATTAGAACTACAGGGTCACGGGGGTCTGCTGGAGCCAATCCCAGCCAACACAGAGTGCAAGGCAGGAAACAAACCCCGGGCAGGGCGCCAGACCATCGCAGTACAGTGCACATCTAGAGGTGAAATAGTAATTAAATTATTTGCATTTATACTGCTTTGTCCAGGTTTTTATACTTAAACTCTGTGATCACCGGGGGGCGTACATCTCCCCAAAAACTCCAACACACCAGACAAAGACACAAGTGTGGCACAAAACAAAATTATTATTTTTGTTCTTCATGGAGAAGTGCTTCCAAATAATCGTTCCCCACAGCACTGACCACAGTCTCAAGCACAATACAACACATAGCAACCCTTGGATTTCACTATTCTTCCTCTCTCTTCATGCTCCACTCCTTCTATGGCAAGCTTTTTCCTTCTAACCCCAACTTTGGCTCCTGAAATGAAGGCGGGTGGCTGCTTTTATGCTGCACCTGGGAGTAAAATAGGGCTCTGTAGCTCCTGCAGCACCCCCTGAACCCAACAGGGCTCAACCGAAAAATACCAATTCCCATATAGCCCTGTAGGAATCCGAGGGGTCATTGCACTCCAGGGGAGCTGGTAAATAGCAGCTCTGGGGAGATAGTGCTCTTCATAAGCCATCTCCCCCATCCTTATATTTAGGAGCTGTCCCTCCCAATTATAATTCATAATTATAGTGTTAATACAGTGCACATCTAAAGATGAGCTCAATATAGAATTATCACATCCTAACAAGGCAATATGGAAAACATTGCTATTAGAATTATGTAGTCAGGAAAGACAGATTACCTTTGAGATGTTTTCAGAGAGGATCTGAGGACTGAATCTTTTCAGATGCAGAACATCTCGCCTGAAAAAATGTGGTCTCTTCCTGAAGAGATCCCAGTTATGCATGAACCCAATGTTTTATCCATTGAAAAAGACTCTCTGCCAGTTGTTTAATGACAGCAGACGACTGTAGTATTCACCAATTTTCGAACGTATCAAAGCAAGTGCGGACATGAAAACCGTTGCATGTCCGCTCTTGCTTGCGGTGGGACGAGACGACGGATATTCTATATTAGCAGAATCTATCAGTCTTGTACGGTCATGCTTTCATAAAACACTATAAATTGGTTTGTTTGATGTGACATGTACTTATTTGTGATTTGAACTTTGAATATAATTATTTATTGAGGAGCAGTACTACAAAAAAAAAATTGGAGGACACAGTTTATTTATTCGAGTAAGAACAAAAATCTTCTGTTTCAAGTAAGTACATACTTTATTGTTTTGTTTTTTTTTAATCACAGGGGCTGTCGAAATTGTTTGTTAATAAAAGTTTGTATTTCTTCAGATAATAATATGACTGAACCAAAAAAGAAATTCAGACAGTACAGCTTGGACTATTTGTACTTATTTTTAATTTACATAATTATTTCATAAATGTCAAAAATGTAAAAAAAAAAAAAAGTACAAATACTCTGCTCGTATTTTTATGCTTAAATTTTCATTAGTGCGGGTTTCGATATTAAATGTTGCACAAGATAATGCCATATTGCGTAGCCATTTTATCTTTTTAAATCATAATTACAAGTGATTAAAATCTGATATCTAGTGAAATATTTAATATTGAGTACTGTACAAATGTATTAATTTGAGTAAGTAAAGTAAATGACTAGGGGGTCGATGGTTTTAAAAGTTTTTGGTAAAGGGGTCAGCGGCCGAAAAAAGTTTGGGAACTCTTGTTCTAAACCTTGGAAGCTATCAGAGAACACTACAAAGGATTAGAATGAGTCTGTCCTTTTCCCTTTTCCTGTATCTTTAATTTTGTTTGTATAAGCACTTAATATACACACTTTGTAATTCAAAAGGCTGCATTAAAATGGAATGGGTCAATGAAGGCTGGTTAAATTAAATAAGGACCAGAGTCTAACCAGAAAGTCAGCTCAAGCAGAATAGAAGGAAAAGGGAAGGACCAGACTTGCAGTGTAGAAATAAGGAGTGTGATGAAAATGACTTTATAGCATATTACATCATTGAGACCAACAGGTGAACCCAAAGCAACACTATACAGTATACAGACCTAGGAACGGTCCTGGGTTCTGTTTCATAAAACAGGATTAGTGTGAAATCCAGTTATAGTTAGTCAGGATTCAAAGAAATCTGGCTAATTCCAATCCAGAAAAACTGGATTTTGTCAAATCTGTGTTTCTGGAGTAGGTTATAACAGAATTTCATGATCTGAGAATGTTCTCAGGATTTCCAGAAAGAAAACAAACACTGAGGGTGATGAATACTTTCTCAAGGCACTGTATCTGAGCAATCTTCTAAAACATGGCACATTCAGTGTTACGTATTGTGGCTTTTAGCTGACATTGATGCAGATCATAGACATTTCTTTTTTATCCAGTTTTCTTCACAATATTGGAGATGCCACGTATACCAGCAAAGTAATTACAAAAGTCTGGTTAGCTTTGAAGCAGAATCTGCACACATACACACACATGCACGCATGCACACACACACACACATACACACATATTCATGGGCTGTCTTCCCAAGAAAAAAAGGAATTCCACAGATTTGTAGACAGTGCAATCATAACTAAACAGCTTCAACATTTTTGAACAATAAAATCTGATAATAGACTTACTTGATGAACAATCTACTTACCTTCAGCCCCACTGTGGAATCTCTTGCCTTTTAAGGAAACTGAAGACTCTTCTCTTTAGCAGATACCTATATACCTAATATAATTATTAATGCAGTTCTGATTTGGGATTATGTAATTTAGTAATGCAACAATATTGTTTCTGCATTGTATTGTGGTTTATTTGGCTGATGGTTTTTATGAATGAATCACATTTATGCAATACAATCCAATACAATTTATTTTTGGATAACCCACAAGAGGTACCACAATGGGCTTTAACAGGCCATGCCTTCTGACAGCACCCTAGCCTTGACTCTCTAAAAAGACAAGGAAAAACTCCCAAAAAACCCTTATAGGGAAAAAAATTGAAGAAACCTTGAGAAAGACAGTTCAAAGAGAGACCCCTTTCCAGGTAGGTTGGGCATGTAGTGGATGCCAAAAAAAAAGGGGCAAATACAATACAATACACAGAACAGAACACAAGTACTGTAATCCTCAATACAATATACAGTAATAGTGCAATAGAAATATTACAAGTAAAAACCAGAATTCAACAGCAACACATAATATGATTTGGATTTGTTCAGAATCCTGGAGAACTACTATTCCATAGTTGAGACTGTGCCAGCCAATCTGATGAAAGGATCCCTCTAGCCAATGATTCCTCCAATCCTCCACCTATCTAGGATTATGTAATCCAATTGAAATCTTCTATTCTGGAACCAGGTAATCCTCTGGTGCAAAATCATTCTGAGTTACAGGTTTAGCTAATCTTACTTCCTGGAAAAGACCTCTGGTAAGGCTAAAGATGGTTACTGGTTTAGTTTCCAGTTCACAAGAGGGCTCTCATCCAACCCTTTCATCCATTTTATTGCATTTTCTACAGGTTGCTTTTCTTCTTGGACATTTTAAGGACTATTATTCAATACTGAACAGTTCATTGCTGCCAGTCTTATGTGGTGTATTGTTTATTTTAAATAAGGAAAAATGCATTGCAACACAGTGGTGTTTGTAAATAGATTTTGTTTTAGTGTCTTATTATTGCTGATATATTACAATGCTTGCAGGGATAGGCTCCAGCCTCCCCACGACCCTGCTAACGATAAGCGGGTGTGAAAATAGATATATGGATCGATAGATATTCCTCTTTTTAACATACCTTTTTTCTGTGGTCATTTTAGAGTTGTTGTACTTGTCAGTAGTGTTTTGTTTATTTGGGCAACTGCATATAATCATTCAGTGCCCTGATTACTCAGGGTGTGTTACATGTATACAAAAAAAAGTTCAAGGTAATACTTTGTGAAGAATATGTCAATGTCAATTTTTTTATATAGCACATTTAAAGCAACATAGGAATACTGTGGCCACAGTGCTTTACAATAATAGAATAAAAGAAAACATACAATTAACATAAATAACATAAACAGAAATAAAATATATGAACATAAATAAAATAAATAATAAATAGAAGTAATGTTATATAATCACAATGAGCAAACCATCAGTATTACTGTAGGTCACGGAATGCAAGTGAATAGAAATGAGTCTTTAATCTTGATTTGAACAGTTCAATTGTAGACGATTCCTTTATATGATGAGGTAAAGAGTTCCACCGGCGAGGAGGAGCAGCTGCAAAAGCCCTGTCCCCTTTAGTTTTACACTTGGTACGAGGGACAACAAGAGACAACTGACCAGAAGATCTAAGCACTCTGGACGACTGGTGTAAAAAACACAATTCAGATAAATAGGCAGGAGCAAGCCCATGTAAAGATTTAAAAACTAGCAACAAGATTTTAAAATCAATTCGAAAACTGACAGGCAGCCAGTGTAAAGAAGCTAAAATAGGAGAAACAGAGTCATACTTTCTTGCCCCAACCAGAAAGCGAGCAACAGCATTTTGGACCAACTGTAACCTGTGTATCAGGGATTTGCTAATCCCAGAATACAGCGAGTTGCAGTAATCAAGGCGAGAAAAAATAAAAGCATGAGTAGCTTTCTCAAGATCCCTAGAAGATAAAAAAGGCTTGATCTTACCTAATAGATGGAGCTGGAAAGAGCAACTCTTGACTACAGAATTTACTTGTTTCTCAAAAGAGAGGTTACTGTCAAAGATAACACCTAGATTACGGACTTGAGGTTTGCAAAAAACAGAAACAGAGCTGAGAAGTCTAAGACCAATTTGGGCTTAAGCTGATGGACCCACTATAAGCACCTCCATTTTATTTTGATTCAGATCAAGAAAATTATTAGCCATCCAGGATCTTAGTTCAGAAAGACAGTTGTGGAGTTGATTTATTGCAGAGCTGCAGACAGGAATATAAACCTGAGTATCATCAGCATAGTAGTGAAAAGAAATGTTACATTTCCTAAAAATAGCTCCAATAGGATAAAGTTATATAGAGAATAAAATAGGACCCAAAATGGATCCCTGAGGAACACCATATTTGAGAGGAGAAGTAGACGAAAAAGAGGAATTTAAAGTCACTGAAAAGTTTCTACCAGTTAAATATGACCTGAACCCGTTAAGAGCAGCCCCTTTAAGCCCAACAAGATGTTTAAGCCGTAACAGCAATATCTCATGGTCAATAGTGTCAAAGGCAGCGGACAGGTCAAGGAGGAGAAGGACTGCAGCGTCAGCTGAGTCAGTAATAATAGAGATGTCATTGAATACATTCAGGAAGGCCGTTTCAACACCATGAAAATGCCTAAAGCCAGATTGGTAGATCTCAAATAAATTATTGGAGTTAAGGTGATCAACCAATTGATTATAAATAATTCTTTCTAGAATTTTAGCCAGAAATGGCAGTTGGCATATTGGGTGAAAACTGGCTAAAACTCCAGGATCGAATTCGGCCTTTTTTAGACAGGGACGGACCGCAGCATGTTTAAACAATGAGGGCACAACCCCCACACTTATAGAATCATTGATAATGGCTAGTAAAGATGGGCCCAAAACATCAAAGGCTTCCACTGAAAGGCATGGTGGTACTATATCCAGAGGACTGGGAGCTGGTTTAAGGGTGTCAAATGTTGTTTTTAGCTGTGAAAGTGAGACTAGATCAAAGGATTCTAAGACAATGCCCTGTTTAACAGTAGGAAGTTCCTAGCCAGTTTGAACAATGCCACAGCAGATAGTATCAATTTTTCTGACAAAGAATGATAGAAACTGCTCACATGAATGAACAGTGCTATTTAATCCCATCACAGAATGAGAGTGAATGGCCACATTAATTGAAATAAATAAGACCCTAGTATTCTTAGAATGATGGGATACTAAATCAGCCAAGAAATCTTGTTTAGTTTTCTTAAATGCAGCCTGGAAGTTGAATAGAGAAAAATCTGTTTAGAAACAATCAGTCCATCTTTTTTCCAACTCCATTCAGCAACTTGACAGCCACGGCGCAGCGAACTCGTAGTTTCATTTAGCCAGGGAGCAGGTCTTCCCTTATAACAGTGTAACTTGAGTGGAGCAATTGAGTTTAAAACCGTTTTACAAGAAGAATTAAATTTTAAGACAGAATCCTCGATACCATCATTTTGGACATACACATCAAGACTAGAGAATATGGTTTTAAAATTGGATATAATAGAAGAATTTAAAAAGTGAGAGCAGCATGAGGGACAGCTAGTAGTTGAGACATCAACAGTAATATTCATATCCATCATTATAGAAAAGAGATCAGTGAAAGAAACATCGCATAAATCAATATTATTAACTGAAATATCATGAGTAAGAACGAGATCAAGGGTGTGACTGAGAGAGTGAGTTGGCGTATTAATATGCTGGATAAAATCAAATGAGTCCAATAGTGATAAAAAGTCATTAACCAAAGGTTTCGATTGACAACAAATGTGAATGTTAAAATCACCAACAATAAATACTTTGTCATGGGAGAGGGTAATATCAGCCAGGAGATCAGAGAATTCAGAAATGATGGCATCATTTATTACAGGAGGTCTATAAACCACGGCAAACAACAAAGAAGAGGAGCTGCACACTTCGAAAAGTTGCAGTTCAAAGCTGCTAAACGGACCCTTTGTAAGGCTCTGACACAAGAACATACTTTTAAAAACAGTAGCAATGCCCCCACCAGTCTTGCAGAATAAAAGTTTTACTAGCCACTGATCTCATGTTCAAGAGAGCAGCCTTGATAGAGGTAGAAGAGCAGCATTTACTGCCCAAGAGCTCACCGAGGAGGAGTGATGCCACCTGGAAATGGAGAACTTAAATCCGGTGTCCAGCAGCCATGAACCAGGGATGGAGTCCTGTGCAGGAGAAGATGGGTCATATACGACTCGCAGGCGTCAGGAATCCAAGCTCTGGGACTTGAGTCTGGGACTTGTGCTATATAAATAAATGTTGTTGTTGTTGAGTTGGTGTTGTTTAATAGCAATTCCAGCTCATTTCCACGACAGCGGTGGGTGTGTTTGCGTCTCCGAGGGGCATTCACCTTACTGATACAGGTGAACACCGGCGTCCAGGTGAAGAAGTCAGGAGATGAATAAAACAAAGGTGGAGATTCACATAATATCACATCAAGAGATGAAAATTGAGAGGAAAGCAAGCCAGGAAATATGTTAAGTAAAGAATCACGATCGTAGGACAGTGGCTGTTGGGATAAACTAAAACATAAAACAAAATTAAAACATAGATTAGCGA
This sequence comes from Polypterus bichir lapradei, assembly GCA_026402145.1. Taxonomy (NCBI): domain Eukaryota; kingdom Metazoa; phylum Chordata; class Cladistia; order Polypteriformes; family Polypteridae; genus Polypterus; species Polypterus bichir. The sequence goes on from JANRMT010062798.1 coordinate 19,619,294, forward strand.
GATGAGCAGGAGGCCAGCCACACCACTCGGCGCCATCTTACTTTAATGCCAATAGCACCTTAATGACAATTCATGGATAATGCTTTACATCTTTGCATTTTTAGTTCTAACTATTTTATGTTTATTCAAACAGCACCTTTAAAAAATAAGCTAAATTAAATTCACAGTACCTCATATTTATTTTTGCCTTTTAGGCATGTTGGAGCAGGGATTATGGATGGCTTTTACAAACTGCTTCTGGTGCTGTCTTCTGTATTAGAGAAAATACTTGTGGTCTGTAAAAATTACAAAGAGGTATTCTTCTCTTTCTAGCCAGCTATTTTGATTTTGATTGTCATTGTACTAATGTTTTATTCTAATTTTCAATATTATTTTTTAGTCTTTTCTGACATTTTGTGTGGTTGCTTTTTTTACCAAAACTTCTTTTCTTCTTCATCTTCATCTTCTCTCATTTTTATGTGGGGTTGATATGTTTGGTCAGCCTTCTCCAAACAGGTAATTTGTGCACATCCTCGCCAGTCAAGCCCTTTTCCTTTATATCTTCTTTTACTTTATCCATTCACCTCCAATTTGGCCTCCCTTACATTCTCTTCCCCTGTACTTCCATTCCCGTCACTCTTTTGTCCAAATAATTAATGCCTCTCCTCATCACATGTCCATATCACTACAGCCTACTTTCCTGTACTTTCTTAGACATCTCTCTCACTTTCCTTGTTCTGATTGTCTCATTTTTTTATTCTGTCCTTTTTGTAACTTCATAAATCCATCTCAACAGTCTCATTTCTGCTACATCCAACTTCTTCTCCTGCGCTGCCCATGTCTCAACTCCATATATCATTATTGGTCTTAACACTGTCATAAACACCTTGTGCAGACCTACTCTAACTGGGATCTCATCTATTACCCCAACACTGCCTGATATATATCCTGGACAATCTTCACATACTTCTCTTGTATTCCCCTTTCTAGACCTCTTGACATGGAACTTTATCATAAGACTTCTCCAAATCAATAAACACAAAATGCAAATCTTTCTTTTTTTCAGTGCTTCTCTGTGAGCTGTCTGCTGTTCCTGGCATAAAACCAAACCTCTCCTCCCCTATAGTGATCTCTTTCCTACGCCTTCTCACTATAACCCGTTTCCAAATTTTCATTGAGTATGACATTAGTTGTATTATTTTATAGTTTCCACATTCCTGAATATCACCCTTCTCATTATAAGTGGGTACAATCACACTGTTCCTCCAGTATTCTCTCCTGTTTATAGATCTGCTGCGTTAGACCCCACAACACATTTACTCCCTCTTCTCCAAAATTCTTCCACATGTTGCCTTATCCTGTTTCATTTCTTTTCAGCAAAAACAACATGTATTTATATAGCACGTTTTCATACAAGTGATGTAGCTCAAAGTCCTTTACAGGATGAAGAAACAAAAAAAGAAAAAATATAAAAAATAAAATTAGGCAATAGTAATTAACATAGAATAAAGTAAGGTCCGATGGCCAGGGAGAACAGAAAAAAAAAACAAAACTCTAGAGGGCTTGAGAAAAAAAAACAAAATCTGTAAGGGTTCCAAGGCCATGAGACCACCCACCCCCGCTCTAGGCATTCTACCTAACATAAATGATCTAAATCAGTGTTCATAGTTCATGTGGAAGAATTAGATGATGGTGGTCATGTGCTTTGATCGCCACCACAGAAAACCAGAAAAAGAACAGCATAGAAAGTAGGGGTTAGTATGGATTTCTGAATCATGAACAAAATGATAATTAAATGCATATACAGAATATCAGGGCTACACTAAAATGAAGCTATGAGAAAGCCATGTTAAAACGTTGGGTTTTTAGCAGTTTTTTAAAGTGCTCCACCATATTAGCCTGGCGAATGTCTTTCCGTAAGCTAGCCCAGATTTTAGGTGCATAACAGCAGAAGTCTGCCTCACCACTTCTTTTAAGTGACTATTTATCTTCTCTCTCCTTTTCTTGGTAGTAGTTCTTCATCTGGGACTCCATTCCCAAATACTACTCTTGGGGTTTCTTCATTCAACAGCTTTTCAAATTACTTCTTCCATCTATTCTTGATCCTGTCAAACTCGTTTAAGACCACATCCTGCTCATCTATCATCTCATGTATCTGACTAAAATGCTTTCCAGCCCTATTCCTTGTCTTTGCTATTCTCTCTCTCCCTCTTTTGTCTCCAACTTTTCATACACCTCCTCCAAAGCGTGTGTCTTGGTTCTTGCCATTGCCTTCTTTGCTTCTTTGTTTGTTTCCCTAAACATTTTCTTCCCTCCCTGAGTGGTACGATTTGGTCTGTGCCTCCTTTATCATTTCCTGCACATCTGTGTTCCACCACCATGCCACTTTGTTCCTAGGTGGGCTCTTTCCTGTCATCCTACAAAGAGGTGTTCCTCTTCGTCTACTCTAAATACAACTTTGCTATTTCTCTCCCACCATTCATCCACACTCTCAAATGACTGCATTATATTTATAACTTTCTCCTTAAATCTGTTCTTGAGCCCTTCCTCTTTCAATCTCCACCAATTTATCCTTGGTTCTGCTTACTCTGATTTTATTATCCTGCTGATTCTCCACTTTCCAGTCCATCAACACCACTATATGCTGTACTGCCACACTTTCCCCATTTATCACCTTACAATTCTTTATCTTTCTGAAATCATATCTTCTACACATTAAAAAGTGTATCTGGATTCCACTTCCTCCACTACTGTAAGTAACATGCTGATTTGCTTTCTTTTCAAAAATTGTTAACTATTATTAAATCAGATGCCAATGGCAAAATCTACTTCTCCTCTCCCCTTCCAACCGGAGAGTAGTCTCCCCTACTCCTCACCCTCCATGTACCTCTCTCTACTTTTTGCACATGCCCATTTAGTATCACCACCAACAATCACTACTTTTCCCTCTTGTACTGCTTTAAGCTCTTCATCCATTTTTGCAGAGAAAACATCCTTCTTCTCTTCCTTACAGCCCACTTGAGGACGTATGCACTAATAACATAACCTAAAGTCTCAGCAAGGCCCAGCTTGACACTCATTACTACTTAATGTAATGATTTTATATTGATTTTAAATAAATTTTATATTGATTTTAAATAAATTTAGCTCTTTTTTGCATCAGTTCTGCTTATTTTCCTTTTGTTATTTTGTTTATTTCTATTTTAATTATTATTAGAAGCACCATTATGTTATTCTTTCAGACCTAGCAGGCATTCTTTTCTTTATAATGAATTTCTGTTGGCATTACATGATGTCAGCAAGTGGCAAATTATGGCATTATTACCCAGAAAGTTTTTAAGATGACAATGCACTCCTGCTGGCCTCTACAATTTTGAATTTAACAAGAAAAAAATTGTGGTGCTAGAATTGTTAAAAGTTCAGTGGAGCAGACTCTTTACATATATTTATGACTTTGAATTACAGTAATTTAACATTGTTGGTAATACAGGTTTTGTTTTTGACTTCTTGGCTTTTGACTTCTGCATAATTTTTTAATCATGATTTTTGTTTCTTCCATCTCCCAATCTACCTACTACATTTTCCCCTGATTTCTTTCACTATGTTAGAATAAAAAGAGTATGGAACAACCTCTTTTCAGTTATGTCACTTCTATTCTATTATCCATGACCTCATCACAACAAATGTATTTAAGACAGTAGTGCAGAATTTTCCATATTCTAGTTTTTGGATAAAAATGAACTACTTTCCTCTTAGTATTATTATTAAGGTTTATTTTCTGAAAGGGTTCTAGACTTTTTTGCATGCTTTTTGACCTATATTTTTGATCACTGATTTTGGCTTTTATACCAAGATCTTGTTAGTTTATTTCTAATTTCTTGAAGTAAACTAAAAAACTACAAAGCAATGCTGAGCAGCTAAAGTGATTGTAATGTTTAATGCGCCAACATCAAGCTAACTAACACAGATATTTTTAAGAACAAATACATGTGATTGTGAGATTTGCTCAAAAACAAAACCTTAAAAGGCTCTCAGCAAAACACCCAGGTCATGAAGTAAACAGTACCAAGGTTTACACAGAAAAGTGATTGTAAAACGAAAAAATTAACAACTTTTATTTTAAAAATTTAATGCAATCTATAAATAGAGACTTTAAATTCTTAAAACCAGTAAATTCCAAGGTACCTTCCAAAGTTCCTTTTCTTCAGTGAAAACAAATCTTTCTGGAGTCATAAAATTTGGTAACAAACATATCCCAGTTTTAAAAATGAATGAGAAAACAACAGAAGTTTAACTGAACTTTTAATAAGAACAAGTTCTTAGGTTGCAGGGACATGTTAAGGCATGAGCTCTCTCAAGTGCACCCGCAATTCCAGTAATCTCAAAAGGCTCTACGGAAGTGTAGAAGGACAAACTTAATTAGAATTAACAGCACAATACATTAGTGATGTCTACAATGTAAATTAAGTTTTTAAAGCTTGTTCAACTAATCAGCTGATGCTATCTGAAGCCTGCTTGTACCTCTCTCACGTGCATATGCCTGCCATTAATTTGTGGGATGCTGCTTCAAGCGCGAACCATATTAAGCAAAACAAGAATGCCGCGTGTCACAAGGCTCTAGTGCTACACTTTCTTCAAAAGAGAATATGATTTACAGAAACTGCTTCTCTCCAGTTTATGTATCAGCCTGTGATAAAAGCAGAACAGCATAGAAGAGATTTGAGACATCCACACCTGTTATCCATAGTCTGTAGGCCCCCGAAACTGAATACCGACACAAGCTACCGATCTAATGAGCAGATTGATGGATCTGCCCCATCACCTTACCAGAAACCAACTGTGTGCCACCAGCCTCGAGTAAGTGAAGCAGTTAAATCATTAAATGTTCCCAAATGTTTTTTAATCTTTCTGGGACAGTTTTATCTCTGAAACGATACATTTCCACTTCTTGGGGTCTCATGTATAATGGTACGTACTCCTGTTTCCACACTCTCATCACGGTGTATAAAAACTAAACTTGGTATAAAGCCATGCAAATTCTCATGGGTGCACAACATATTGTGTATGCATGTTTACTGTTTGGTTTTGCCAACTGGCAGCACCCAGCGTCAAAGCAGTGCTGCTGTTCCTGGGTGGCATCCCTTTCTTTTTTAGATTCACATCCATGACGTGGCTTTATCAAATACACTGAAATTAACCACATATCTCATTGTAATCAGCCTGTAAAAATATAATGGTCAATGGAATGGCCAAACTATATCACATACCGTAGCTGCTTTAGTGCAGCACTCAGAGTATTTTAACCCACTGTATCTGAGTGTGGAATCACAGCTGTACAGCAGCTGATCGGGAAGTTCTATGGCAGATTGTGCCGAGAGCACAGAGGATTATCGGTATACAGCTTCTAGCCCTGGAGAACATTTATAGCACATGCTGCCTCTGCCATGCACACAGTCTATTCGAACTTCAAAGCCTTTCCTGTAGGGACTTCAAGGTTCAGAAACAGTTTCATCTCAAGAGCTATAAACAAACTCAATCAGTCTATCAGGTGTTCCTGGTAAAATTGTTTGTACTTATAAACTTGAACTACAGTTGTAATATTGCACAACCTGAGCCACTTTATGAACCATTTGCAATATCTGCACTATATGTACATGCATATTGTATGTATGCTTTTATATTGTATATTTTTCATAGTTTCTTTAACGTATTATTATTATTATTATTTTTATTTTAGCATTTTATAGGAAAATAATTTTATGGAGGATTTGCATATTGAATCTCATTGTACCATACAATAACAATAAAGGAATTCAATTCAATTTAATTGAAGAGAGCGTGTATTTACAGATAATGACGACTGGCTTCTAAGTCGATTTAGATTTCCAAGAGCTATCTTCTTGGAGCTCTTGATATCATTTTTAAGATGAAATGCATTAAAGTACAGTATGTATATTACATTATATACATTTTTATCTTCATTTAAATAATGTATACTGTTAATAATTAAAAACGTGTGGGCACGGTGGCGCAGTGGTAGTGATGAGCTGGCGCCCCATCCAAGGATCATATTGCCTTGCGCTGTATGATTGCTGGAACTGGCGCGACCCAGGATGGATAGATGGGTAGAATAAATAAACATGTACTATGAGGATATTTCAATGTTCCTTAACAATTTTGAAGAATCACCATTCTAGTCTTACAGATGGCTTGACATTTATTACAGAGCCTGTTGTGTGGCAATTGGTTACGTGGAGATAGAAAAGCAAGGACAATTACTGGTTGGTACATTTAGAAAGAGACAGTACTGTTGCAATAAATTATTTAATCGAAGGAACAATCTCTGGACATGGCGCCAGCTCATCACTACCACTGAGCCACGTGCCTCCATGTTTAATACATGCTTTAATTCCTATCATCATGATAGGATTCACACACATAGAAGAACACATACTGTAGAATATGTAGCATTTAACGTGCTACTTTAATGGGATCTAAGAAACTCTAGTAAATTAAACATTTATTTTAAGATTACTGCGGTGGGTTGGCACCCAGCCCAGGATTGGTTCCTGCCTTGTGCCCTGTGTTGGCTGGGATTGGCTCCAGCAGACCCCCGTGACCCTGTGTTCGGATTCAGCGGGTTGGAAAATGGATGGTTGGATGGATTTTAAGATTAAGTTTATGACATTCTACTTTAATGACAAAATAAACTACGAGATTAAAGTGAACATTTCAATCTTTTTTTCACTTTGTCTATATTTTTTTCTTTTCTCTGTACCCTAATACGGTGATAAATAATATCGCTATTATTTTGTCATTTTGAATTCTGCTTAAAACTGGCTATAATAAAACAGAACAAGAAGATGTGTAAGAGAACAGTGAATGAAGTATAGTAAGTTATTTGATGCACATTCACCATTCTGGAAGAAAAGTTCAGCTTGGCCCAAGACAGCAGAGCATCACCACTGGTGGTCCTGGAGAAGACAGAATAAAAATGTAAAACCTTGTAAATAATTGTAATATACATAAACTCAGCAAAAAAAGAAACGTCCCTTTTTCAGGACTGTGTATTTCAACAATAATGTTTTAAAAATCCAAATAACTTTACAGATCTTCATTGTAAATTGTTTAAACAATGTTTTCCATGCATGTTCAATTAACCATAATCAATTAATTAACATGCACCTGTGGAATGGTCGTTAAGACCTTAACAGCTTACAGAAAGTAAGCATTTAAGGTCACAGTTCTAAAAACGCAGGACACTAAAGAGACTTGTCTACCGACTGTGAAAAACACCCAAAAAAGATGCCTAGGGTCCCTGCTCATCTGCGTGAACGTGCATTAGGCATGCTGCAGGGAGGCATGAGGACTGCTGATGTGGCTAGGGCAATAAATTGCCATGTCCACACTGTGAGACGCCTAAGACAGCGCTACAGGGAGACAGGAAGGACAGCTGATCATCCTCGCAGTGGAAGACCACGTGTAACAACACCTGCACAGGATCGGTACATCCGAATATCACACCTGCGTGACAGGTACAGGATGGCCACAACAACTGCCCGAGTCACACCAGGAACACACAATCCCTCCATCAGTGCTCAGACTGTCCGCAATAGGCTGAGAGAGGCTGGACTGGGGGCTTGCAGGCCTGTTGTAAGGCAGGTCTTTACCAGACATCACCAGCAACAACGCCGCCTATGGGCACAAACCCACCTTCGCTGGACCAGACAGGAGTGGCAAAAAGTGCGTGAGTTTCTGCATGACAGCAATGTCAGTGTTCTGCCATGGCCAGCGAAGAACCCAGATCTCAATCCCATTGAGCACGTCTGGGACCTCTTGGATCGCAGGGTGAGGGCTAGGGCCATTCCCCCCAGAAATGTCCAGGAACTTGCAAGTGCCTTGGTGGAAGAGTGGGGTAACATCTCAAAGCAAGAACTGACAAATCTGGTCCAGTCCATGAGGAGGAGATGCACTGCAGTACTTCAAGCAGCTGGTGGCCACACCAGATACTGACTGGTACTTTTGATTTTGAGCCTCCCTTCATTCAGGGACACATTGTGAAACATTTTTAGTTTATGTCTTATGGTGTTGACTCTTTTAGTGTTCATACAAATATTTACACATTAAGTCTACTGAAAGTAAAAACAGTTGAAAGTCAGAGGACGTTTCTTTTTTTGCTGAGTATATATATTGTTATGGGTGGCAGGCAGACAGAGGAGTCCCTGCCAGACTGGACTCCTTCTTGTGCATGGCCAGGAGACTGAAGTGGAAAATGGACAGGAGAAGAGGCAGGAGGTCCCCTGCCTACACAAAGACTGGGACATAAAATGCCATGGGTACACTGGCATCCCGGCAAGAATCAACAGAGGAATATTTCCTGGCCGGGAGACCCAGGTTAAAGGAAGGATGGGGTCTTACATGTTATGGGGTTGTCCACCAGATGCTGGAAAGTTGCAGACACCCCATGTAACCCAAATGGAAGGACACAAAACTGCCAGTGCCCACTAGGGGTGCTAAACGCTATCTTAGCCTTTGCGGACTCTGGTAAAGGAACCTGCCAGTACCCCTTTGTCATGTCAAGTGTGGTCTGGAACCGAGCTGGTCCCAGCCTCTCGAGGAGGTCGTCCACATGAGGCATGGGATAAGCATTGAACTGGGAAACCTGATTAAGCCGACGTAAGTCATTGCAAAACTTCCAACTGCTGTCGGGCTTAGCGATCAAGACAATGGGACTGGACCAGGAACTAAAACTTTCCTCAATCGCTCCTAGTTCCAGCATTTGCTTGATTTCCAGTTCCACCTCAGCTTTCTTTGCCTCCGGATGTCTATAGGGCCGCTCTTGGACGATCACCCCTGGCTCAGTCAATATGTCATGCATAACCAGAGAGGTCCGGCCGGGTTGTTCACTCACCGCCTCTGGGATGGAGCGGATAGCTGTTTCCAGCTCCTGCCTCTGCCTGGAAGATAATTCCTCGGCGAAATTAAGGGGATCCGTTTGAGCAAATAGGGAGCAGGGCTGACCGTAGGAGGGATCAGGGTCCCTCTCCTTCCATGGTTTCAGCAGAACATCCAGTCTGACCTCAAGGGGCTGAGATTCCTCCTGAGCTGCCAGGGCACCGATAGATGATGTAGCAGCCCTCAACGGACCAGGAGTTTCTGCGTCACCCTCTTGGCCCTCCGTCTCACTCTCTGCCGGCCCTTTACACGGCGTGGAGGACGCTTGAGATGAGTCTTTCTCACTTACCATTAGGCCCAGAGCCCAACCAGGAGTACTCAATAGTCTGCCGCACTTTCTGTCTGACCAGTCCGTCCTAGTATCACAGGAAAAGGTGGGTTGGGAAGGACTGCCACGGGGTATTTTTTTAGTGTCCCTCCGAAGCAGATGTAACACAGGGCGGATTTATATGCATGGACTTCTCCGTGTATGCACTTAAGACAGGTCATTTGTGTAGTGAGCTGTCGCGGTAAGACATATCGGCGAGCAACGATGGTTACGTTACTGCCAGAGTCAAACAATGCAGCGACCTTGTGTCCATTAACAAGTACATCTCCGGTATGTGAAGACATTAGGGTTTGGCCAGGGCACATAAAGCACATTCCCACATTCACCTGCATTCCGCCTCGTTCCCGAACAGGTTGCACTCCAAGTGGCCCGGGGACTTTAGAACAGGCTCCGGTTTGTGTACACGAGACTTTTGTGGGACATAATATCTAGGGAGTCCACTAGAGGACCGTTTTGCCCTCCCAGACTGCAAGGTCGGTGTGGGTTTTTTTTTCACAAGCTGTAGGATCTCGCTCATGGAGTGAAGGACTCGCCAGGCTGGCTGGGCAAAACTGTCGGGGAGATGCTGCAGAAATAGGAAGCAGGCTACCTGCTCCACCAAGAGTTACCTATCTTGTGTGATTTTGGGATATACAAAAATAAATTGGATTGGATTGGATTGTATTGTATTCTCCAAGCCCTTCAGCTGCCTCCTATTCATACGTGTTACAACATATAAGCCCCATTGATATCTTAATCAGGTTTGTCAATTTACAAGTATTTCAGCAGTTTTAATTCAATTCATTCAGTTTTTATGTACATAGTCAACATTATAACTTGGCATGGGTGGTTGGCACTGGTCTTGCCCAAGTTCCAGAGAACTACTTTGTTCCTAGACAGGTTACAGTCTTTATGCCATGGTTTTTTCAGTTTTGGGACCTTTGATTTTATTTACACCTAAAAGATGTTAAGGTCAGGTAACTGACAGTCTTCCAGTGATCGTGCAAAAGATACTACCCATTGTATAGTTAATAAATGATTGCTGTTTTTTTCTACCCTCATGTAATTTTTTCTATAAACTCATTCAGCTCTGTACACCACTCTGTACACAGGATGGTGTGCTTCACTACAGTTCTGCAACTCAGCATACCCTAACACAAAAAAGCATCCTGAGTTTGAATCCCTGCCTGTTTACTAATGTGATTACTATTATTATTATTAATGTGAATCTGACAAAATGTGTAAAAGTTCTTAACAAGAAATTCAGAAAAAAATAAATACATTTCAATTTCATTTCCTCTTTTTACAATTATTAATTGTAATTATTAATTATTATTAATTTAATATTATTAATTATTAATTTTTATTAATGTGATTAATGTAATTACTGTTTACAAATTCCCTGTGTGGAATTTGCACATCCTCCCTGTGTCTCGTATATTATAAATAATTTTTCTTTATTGTTTTTTTTTTTTACTTTTTTTTATTTATGTTTAGCTATTATTTTTATAAAGCACTTTAAGCTATTTTCATGTATGAAAATGTGCTATATACATGTTTTCATCCAGGTTTTCTTGTTTTCCAATATCCTAAAGTCGTTAATGTTAGGACAATTGAGTATTCTACATTTGTGTCTTGAGCATGAACGGGTTGTGAAATTGCCTGGCATCCCATACAGGACTGCTCCCTGCCTTGCATCCAGTACTGCTTGATTGGCTCCAGCAACCCTGATTGGTTTGAGACTATTGAGTTATGTGAGTATTTATAAAGATGTATAGCATTTAAGCATGTAAGTGGGAAGTTTGCTATGTAAAAAGAGGAAATGAAATTGAAATGTATTTATTTTTTTCTGAATTTCTTGTTAAGAACTTTTACACATTTTGTCAGATTCACATACAGTGAATCTCAGTTCACGAACGTCTAGGAACATGTACAAATCGGTTTACGACCAAAAAGTTTGCCAAACTTTTGCATCTGTTCATGACCACAGACTCGGCATATGAACAAGCCAGTTTCCCTTTCGGTTTGTGCGTGCCGATGATTTCCGCAAGTGTTCAGTCTCTCCCTGTGCATTCCCTGTGTAGAGAGAGAGAGAGAGACACACACACACACAGACACGTGTGCGAGAGAGAGACACACACACAGACGTGCGCGCACGAGAGAGAGACAGACACACACACAGACGCACACGAGAGAGAGACACACATACACACAGATTGGTGCGCGAGAGAGACACACACACACACGAGAGAGAGAGAGACAGCTGGACGCATAAGGCTTGCTTTTAAAGAGACAGATCCGAGCATTGTTTTAACCTTTTTGTATTTACTTACAGTTTCACCTTTCCAGCAGACACCTTTTTCAGCCAGCCCACACATGCACCCCAATTCTATTTCAGATTTGAGGAAAGAAACATTGTTTTGTTTTTATGTACATTGACTGGAATCCTATCCTGATTCTGAAAAATTGTACTACCATTTATTTGCTATTTGGTGTCAAAACTTGCAGGAACTTTTCCTGTAGTATAAGAAAATGAGAAAAGCAGAACACCAAGCAATGATGCTTTTATCATTCCTCTCAAAATGACTATTTCACAAATGTCTATATTTTCATTTTAATACACAAGTAACCATGACAGTGGCCTGAGACATGACTAGGCATACAAAGATTTGAAAATGAAATCCTGAAAACTGTGTATGAGGAAAGCAAATTCAGATTTAACAATAACACATTAAATGGTAAATTGCACTGTGGTGGGCTGGCGCCCTGCCCGGGGTTTGTTTCCTGCCTTGCACCCTGTGTTGGCTGGGATTGGCTCCAGCAGACCCCCATGACATTGTAGTTAGGATATAGTGGGTTGGATAATGGATGGATGGATGGATGGTAAATTGCACACTAAGGCTCATTTGCTGGAACCATTAATGGAATAGTACTGCATTTTAGGAAACTTCTTTCAGCTATTACAACATACTTAGAATATGCTTTTATTATTAACATTGTTTTTGTTTCACATATTAAGGAAACAATCCTGACATGGATTAACTGGTTTGAAAAAGTAATGTGGTGTTTCAAATCTTACTACTTTCTGATATTCATACAGTATATTACATGTATACTGTGTTCTATATGCGTACTAGATTTGTGAAGAGTCATGTCTTTCTAGCCATCCATTTTCAGAACCTGCTTATTCTAAACTCTGGATTACAGGGAGCCAGGACCTGAATGGCAACATTTAACAAAAAACAGGAGACCACAAAGGAAGGGGCACAAGTCCACCTCAAGACAAGGATCATATATATTATATTCCCTATTAAAGCCTAAAATAAACACCTCAGGCAGTCCATATTAGTGACCTCCCATGAACCTTGGCAGCAGGTAAACCCACTAAAACACCTAAAATCCTTAATCCTTAGCATGTTGTTCAAATGACATTCCATTAATTTTGTTCATCGTGAGTCCTGACATTGAGGCTGAAAGTGAAGGCCCATATCTGTTCAGTTGCATTATAACTATCACTCTTCCTGACATCTAATATTTTAATTTTTTACCCACCCTTTATGGTGTCTTATATCACACTGTTTATATTGAAGGTGTCTGTGCATTTTGCAAGTAATGGTGATACAGCTTCCTCAAAATGTTTAGATTTTGAATTCCCAGCTAGGGCACTTTCTAGCCATCCAATACAGGCTCACAGGAGAGTCAGAAAATACCATGCAGCATAGGGCACAAGACAGAAAACAACCTTAGGTAGCTGAAGTCTTTCACTGTGTACACTCACATTCACACCCAGTCACTGAAAACAAGGCCAGTATAAAATCTGCCATTAGATTAATTTGAATGTTTTTTGGATGTTACTGGAAACCAGAATATCAAAGGGAACCTAGCTATGATCTGAATGCTTGTCTCTGGAGTTGTGACGCAGCAATTCTGATCACTGTGTCAGTCCTTCACAGGGAAGATCGAAATAAATAAATGTGAAAAGTACCTTAATGATAAAGCACTACTTGGTTCTCTCCTTCCCTGTGTTAGATGATTCTGGGATGCACTCCATGTCCCTGGACACCTCAGTCACCTGTAATGAACTACATATAGCTGTGTTTTTGTTAAAATACATTAATTTGTATGTACCACCATTTTCATAAAACTTGCTTATATACTGTATGCATAGAACACCAGTTACAGGGGGATTCCCTATGAAGCTTGCTTTGCAAGAGGCCATTGCAGTTTTTTATGCTTCACCAGAAAATAATTGAGATACTGTCTGGCAGAGAGAAATTTTAGTTTTTTTGTTTGTTTTTTTTTTGTTTCTGTGCCTGGGAACTTGGAGAAATATTTGGACAAATGGAATACTAATGCTTGTTTAATGTTATGTTTACCAGACTGACGGCAAATAAGAACTGGAAAGATGTGTAATTTGCTGAATTTGGAGAATCCTGCTGTTTTATTTTCCTAAATTGACAGATATATTTCTACCAAATACAATATACAATGTAATTTCTTTTGGATTACTTCTTGTTCTTATAAGGGCATTGACCAAATTTATCATTATTTTTACAAATGCCTTATACGTGTAATACATTGGTGTCTAAATGTTTACTGATGTAATACCTATATTTATTTATTTCCTTCCACTCTTCTAAACATCATTAGTATTGCTGTTTTCAGATTATCATTTAGGGGTATGGAGTGGAGGAGGGATTCTAGTACAGCCTAAAGGAAGACATTTCAATAATTTAAAAGAAACTGTTGCACACAAAATTACAATACTGCAGGTGGATGTGTGTAATGGAAAAAGGCAGCAATACACCCCTATAGACAGAGAGTACAGCTGTTCACCTTCATTTTCATTGTGCTGGCTACTTAATACAGAATGATAACCTTAATAATTTATAACTTGCTCAAAAAAAGAATGTGAATGAGTCACCACACTGCTTGAGAATCTGAGATACTGTATATTCTGACTTTTCCAGTATGACACAGTAATCCAGCCCTCTCCATCACCTGACTACAAGAGAAACAAATATTAACAATATGAAAGGAAATAATAAGGAGCATATTACAATAAGCAAAGGACATCAAACAAAGCATACATACACACATCCACATATATATATATATATTCATAAGAAGCGAGCATTCAAATAAATAGACCATATGAGACAATAAGCAAAGCACAAAAGAAACTGTATTCCCCGTCAAAACCCTACCATCCCACACATATAAAATTAATAAATCACAAAGCAAGACAGTCCAGTTGTTAAACAGTTAATGGAAGAAACCAAGTTGATAACGTTGAAAAATCTGCTTTAACCTGTCTTAAGCGGTGGTAAAGGTTTGAAGAAATGCAAGGCAGACTGCGCAATCCTCAAGAAAAGAAATCAGAGTGATCTCAACCTTTTGTGTCATTAGGTTACAGTAAGCCCTGGGAGCACTGTCCAAAACGATAGTTTAGGTGGCCACCTTATTGACTGCGTAAGATAAGATGTGGAGCATTGGCGAGACTAACAAAGGTAAAATCCTGGGCTGCGATGGCTGGTGTCAGGGTATTGTCAGGGCAGAAAGCTAGTTTGAAATTAACATTAAGATGATGCATGCATTAAACAGATGTTCATGTTTTGCTGGGTGACATTTCAAATCCTAATGACTGGAACAAGATGAAAGAATCAAACTGGTAGCTTTGTCTCTAAAAGGGAAAATACTGTAAGTGCTGTTATCCCAATGTATCTCTTGCTTTGGCAATGACTTTCACACATACATTAACATTAATCTACATGAAAAAGGGCAGCCACAAATAACATTTATAAACTGGACATAAATAAAAATTTACATTTATGTAGCATGTGGCTAATCTAGGTCTCAAAGTTATTAAGAAGACATTAGAAGTATGGGTGCTTTTTTGTCTTGTTTCTAAACCTTAATTACTTTTCTTTTTAAAATATCTTTTCATTGTGAAATGTTTTCATGTCAGTGTATTGTGTAATTGTTTTTGTGGGTCCAGCCATGCTATTTGTACCATCGACATTTGTTATAAGTCACCTATCTGCTTGTTCTAGTGCTTTTGAAAGTAGATTAAGCCACAGTAGATGAAGCATTAAAATGTTAATTCTTCTTTTTTTTGTAACATCTAACATTTAAAAGAAAAAAGTACAAGGCATGCATAGCTTTTATAAAAAAAGACTATAATTCTGAGTCATAGACATCAAATGTTGACACACAACACAAGAATACAATATTCCTATTAGGTGATGTTTGCAAATAAATCCACTTGGCTATCACATCACAGTTATCCTGGACGGTGACCCCACCCCCCAAACTCATACTGTACTACAAACATCTGCAATAATTTGAGCAGTTGAGTATCTCATATGATTGACATGCAGAAATTGAGAATTCTTTGGATTACCTTTAAATTCATGTAAAGTACAAGGTAGTTGAGGTGACTACATTTAGGCCAAGTTCCCTTACAGATGGACCTGCACAGAATTCAGGCTTGGACAGTAGTACTATAAATAAATTTGAAGTATGACATGAATACACAATGAGAAGTCTGGAAAGTACAACTTTAGTATGAGAAAGGCTTTTGAGCTGTAAAGGACTTGTCACTATCTACAGAACAGTCAATCAGTAGACTTAAGTGATCAAGAAGGCTAATAAAATGTTAATGTATATAGCAACATGTGTAGAGTACACATCTGGAGTACTAGAGCAGTTTTGTTCTCCAGACTACATAAAAAAGATACAGCAGTCCTTGGAAAAAGTCCAGAGGAGAGCAACCAGACTGTTACAGGAACTGAGAGGCATGAGCTATAAGAAAAGATGAAAGGAGCTGAACTTTTTTAGTATAAGCAAATGGAGATTAAGGGGTGACATGATTGAAGTTTTTATAATAAAAGGAATAAGTACAGTATATCCAGTTGTTACTTTAAAATAAATTCTGCAGTAATAACATGAAGACACAAATGACCAGGCAGTGTGGCGGGGAGGAGGAATTTAGGTACCCTCTCAAGCTGGTCCATTCCTATTGACCTTAATTCTCTACTGTAGTAAGAATAAGTCAAGAGTTGAAGGTCCCTAAAGGTTTGATCAGCTTTGTTGTACTAAATGGCCTGTTCTTGTCAAACCTGTTCTAATATCCTGTAGCAGTGGCTCTTAAACATTTTTTCTCACAACCCAATCTCAAGACACAATCAACGTCGAACAATATCCTATACTCCTTGGAAAATCACCAATGCAGATCCTAACTAAGAAATGTTGTTTCTTTGTTAATGCTGACCCATTGCAAGACACTTCACAAACCTTTATCACAGGAAAATTAATGGAAGAAATTATTAAGGATAAGATTGAGCAACACCTGGAAAGGCCAATAGTTATTAGGAACAGTCAGCATGGTTTCAGAAGTGTGAGGTCATATTTTACTAACATGCTGGAATTCTATGAGGTGTACATAATCAAAGTGGAGCATATGATATTATTTATCTTGACTTTCAGAAAACATTTGATAAGTTGCCACATGAGAGGTTGGGCATAAAACTAAAAGAACTGGGAGTTCATGGTTATGTTTTTAGACGGGTGCAGAATTGGCTCAGACACGGGAAGCAGAAGGTGATGGTGCGAGGAACCTCATCAGAATTGGCTGATGTTAAGAATGGTGTTCCACAGGGGTCAGTGCTAGGGCTGCTGCTATTTTTAATATATATAAATGATTTAGATAGGAATATAAGTAACAAGCTGGTTAAGTTTGCAGATGATACCAAGATAGGTGGATTAGCAGATAATCTGGGATCCATTATCTCATTACAGAAGGACTTGGATAGCATACAAGCTTGGGCAGATTTGTGGCAGATTAAATTTCATGTCAGTAAATGTAAAGTATTACACATAGGAAGTAAAAAGGTTAGGTTTGAATACACAATGGGTGGTCAGAAAATCGAGAGAACACCTTATGAGAAGGATTTAGGAGTCATAGTGGACTCTAAGCTATCAACTTCCTGACAGTGTTCAGATGCCATTAAGAAGGCTAACAGAATGTTAGTTTATATAGCGCCTTGATGTGTGGAGTACAAGTCCAAGGAGGTTCTGCTCAACCTTTATAATGCACTGGTGAGGCCTGATTTGGAGTACTGTGACCAGTTTTGGTCTCCAGGCTACAAAAAGAACATAGCAGCACTAGAAAAGGTCCAGAGAAGAGTGACTAGGTTGATTCCAGGGCTACAGGAGATGAATTATGAGGAACGATTAAAAGAGCTGAGCCTTTTCAGTTTAAGCAAAAGAAGATTAAGAAGTGACATCAGTGAAATGTTTAAAATTATGAAGGAAATTAGTACAGTGGATCGAGCCTGTTATTTTAAAATGAGTTCATCAAGAACACTAGGACACAGTTGGAAACTTGTTAACAAACATTAGGAAATTTTTCTTTACACAAAGAACGATTGACACTTGGAATTAGCTACCAAGTAGTTTGGTAGGCCATAAGACTTTAGGGACTTTCAAAACTCGACTTGGATGTTTTTAGGAAGAAACAAGTGGATAGGACTGGCAAGCTTTGGTGGGCTGAATGGCCTGTTCTTATCTAGATTGTTCTAATGTTTTATTGTTCTTACACAACCCTTTCTCATTAAGTACTATTGTGAATCACAACTCTGCACAACGCATAGTATAAGAAGCTATGTTCAACACAATCAGATGCAGGTAAAAAGTCAGTGCACTGTTGTTTTATGATCCACATTGTTAAACACCTTGGCAAAGTCAGGTGCAATTAGTTTATTCCTATACACAACGTCTGTCAAATGCACGAGACAACACATTGTAGTACAGTTCTGCCGATTTCCAAACTGCAAATGATTGAATTTCATAAAAAATTACTCAGTATTCAGTTGGCAGCCAACTGCATAGTTTGAAAAGTTGAGATGTTAATTACAGTTCCCTCAAATTATCAATTTGGAGGGGTAGATTTTATGATTGGAACTATAGTTGCTCCTTTCTATAGCTTATGAACAGCTACAATTGTTAATAATTAAAAAAAACCAGGGATGCTCAAATGCAAACTCTTAAAATGTTCTTGGTGGAACTGTTATCTGGACCCAGAAATTTATGAGTTAGTAGAACAGGTTAATGTACACATCCCACACTTGGCAGTAGGGGGACTGGTGAAAAGAATGGTAACTGAACATTTAAGTGGTAAAAATAACTGGGACACCAACACAAATTTAACTTTAGGAATCAACACAACATTCTGTGGAACTGGAACATTAATCTGATCTTTTCTTTTCACAACAATGCACATAAATTTATCTATATTGTGGAAAACTCTGGGGCTCAATTTTTTCCATCATTTCTGTTTTTTAATCATTCTTATTTCCCTTTGAACCTTATTTCTTTATAACTTTACAAGAACATAAGATTTATATTGTTTAAGGCATTTTATCTTTTTCTCTCTAAAATACTTGGAAAAAACAGTTGCCAATCAGCTTCAGTCTCACCTTACACATCACAATTTACTTGAGAAATTCCAGTCTGGTTTCTGCATTGGTCATAGTACAGAAACGGCACTAACGTGTGTTGTAAATGGCATTTTGATATCCTCCAATGAAGGAAAATCCACTGTAATTACGTTGTTAGACTTGTGTAGCGTTTGACACCATTGACCATTCTATTTTACTGCACTGGTTAGAAAATGATGTTGGGCTTACATGCACTGTTCTTGCTTGGTTTAGTTCTTATTTATCAAATCCATTCCAATATGTACAGAAATGTGCTGACAGTACTCCATCATTATACACAGAACTGAGATGTATGTTGTCCCGCAGGGCTCAGCACTGCTATCATTAGAGAACATAATGTTAATTTTCACCCGTACACAGATGACACCCAGTTATACCTTTTTTAGACCAAATGAAGTTTCTCTAATGTTGCCTTTAATTAGTTGTGTTAGTGAATTAGAGGAGTGGATGGATGAGAACTACATGTCTTTAAACACTGATAAGACAGAGATGTTAATTATTGGAGGGAATGATGCAGATCACAACAATATTTTGTCATCATTTAACTCAGTTGGAATCACCATTAATTTTACTGAATCAGCCCGCTATCTAAGAGTTATCTTTGACTCTAGCATGTCATTTAAAGCGCACATTACAAAGATTGATTGGGAAATCAAGGCGTTTTCTAAATAAGCAGGATTCTGAGAAATTAATTCATTCATTTATTTCTAGTAGGTTTGACTACTGTGATGCAGTGTTCACTGGATGTTCAATTTTTTTTACAGCTTCCAATTAATCCAAAATGCTCCTGCAAGAGTTATAACAAGAACAAGAAAATACAAACACATAACTCCAGTTCTTAAATCCTTGCAATGGCTCTTGAATGCTTGGTTCAAGAAATGGTTTAATTTTAAAACTTTTGATTAAAAACTATTGAGAGTATTGCTCAAACACCACTAAGGCTGTAATTTTTAAGTGAAGTGATTTCACTTTTACACCATTCTAGTAATGAACATGAAACTTCTGTGCAAACTGTTAATATCAACTGAGATGCTAGACATTGCTGCAATTAATTCATTGCAAAGATCTATATCTGTTAGGACACTTCAATACTATTTTTTCGTAATTTTCATTTACAGCTGTATGTGCTACCAAATAATCATTTCATAAGTACGTACAACTAGATTACAAAGTCTTGGAAATGATTCCTGAGCACATATAGAAATCAACCAAAGAAAATTTAGTAAACTTATTTTTAAGCTTGCCATTGCAATGGGGTTGTATCGAAATACATCCTGTGGATGCACCAGGACACATCTTCACCCTGGGGTTATTAGGTATTTTAGGTCTTGCAACATCAGACACCCTCACCCAGGTGACAAAGCCAGGGATGATCAGTCCCTGACTTGAGTTCCAGTAGCTATAGTCCATGGATCGCTCTTCTTTATCCAGAGACATTTTGTGGCTCTTTCTGTGATGGCTCTGATTGCTGGTCGTTTTTCAAACCCTGCCATGCCTAGCAGAATGAAGACTCTCCAGAGTGAGTGGCCAGCAAAGCCCTTACAACCCACTTCCACTAGTAGGCAACAAACTCACCCTTCTTATCTCCAGCACTGCACTAGAAGGTCATTGTACTTAGTACACTTCATCTCATATGACTCCTCTATGCAATCCTCCCAGGGAACAGTGAGTTCTATAAATTACTAGTTGTTTTGTTTCTTCTGACAGTTCAACCATGTCTGGTCGTTGTGGTGTTATTGCGATGTGCGTTGGGAACATAAGTTGTTTACTTAGGTCTACCATCATCTGCATGTCTTGCAAAGAGTGAAGTAAGGCTGCCTGTGATTAGAGCTATATACGGGGATCTTCACCTGCCCCCACAAAGATGACATTTCTGTTAGGTAGTCAGTGATGTTTACTTGCGAGGATGGCCAAGGATGACCACTGCTCTTAACACCTGATCATGTCGCCTACGATAGCGATTGTCTCGCTTTTGGACAGCTGCTGAAGATGTATTCTCATGATCCCCTTCCTGAGCATAAGGAGCAAGACAGTGTCTCACTCATGCCTCAGGTGTGAAGGTTTGCTGGACTTAGTCATACACTGACTGGTTCAGGAATTGTATGTGTTGGAGTTCTGCCCACCAGATTTCAGACTACTGTAGATGACCTTCCCCTCTAGTGCACTCTCCCACCTAGTCCAGCCCTGCTACTGCCTCATCCCTACCATTCTTCTTATGTGTGTCTCACCCACGGCTGCTCACACTTCCTCCTGGATGAGTTGCCACCTTTCTTTACCCTGGGTCTTCTCATACTGACAACTTGGGGTACTGCCCAGCCCTGCATTTGAAACCTTGGGATCTATGGAGGTCTTGTACTGCAGTACTTCCTTTGTGCAAGAGACTATGAATACCTAAGAAATGCTACTAAAAGGCAGCAGCAGCATATTATTCTTTACGTACAAGACTGCAATGCTCAGACATTGTAGCAATGCTAACCATCTACGCAGGAAGATGCTGATCTTTCTCTCCTAAGTTCCGATTGTTGTAAACAGCACCTCAAACACCAAAAGAGACCACAAGATTCTTGGCAGGATGCCATGCTAATATATCCAGGCTTTAAACCTACCAGGCAGACCCAACTAGTCCACCTTTGTTAGCCATGCCTCAAGCTCCCTGATAGTTGTCTTGAGGTCGGCTGTGACATTGAGACTACAGTCGAAGACTTTTCACAGGCTCTTAATAATAATAATTCTTTGCATTTATATAGCGCTTTTCTCACTACTCAAAACGCTCAGCAATTGCAAGTTAAGGGCTTTGCTCAAGGGCCCAACAGAGCAGAGTCCCTTTTGGCATTTACGGGATTTGAACCGGCAACCTTTTGATTGCCAGTGCAGGTCCCTAGCCTCAGCCTAGTCTTGGGACTTGGTTGGCTTAAAGCTCATCCTTGCCCATGAAGAAACCTTTTCAAGACCCTTAAGGATCAACCTACAGCCTAGGACTGAAATAACTGTAACTTGTAACTGTGAGGTCATCCATGAAAGCTTTTATATAGGTTTGCTGCATACCAGAATTGGGTCCTCTGCATTCTACCTCTGCTGCTTTCACTAATATATTCATGGTCAGGGAAAACAGGATGGCTGAAATTGTAGAACCTGTGATGATCCTCTTTCATAACCAATGCCAATCTGACGTGGTAAGTCCCAGAGTCCTCATCCAGAAATTGTCATAATAATCTTTGATTATCTCTTTGATTTTCCTAAGGACATGATGATATTCTGATTCCAGTTTCACCATCTTATGTGGTATAGACATATGCATTAGCAAGGACCAACCACACTACAACTAGGTCTCCTCTCCCCTCCCGTGCCTCTCTGATGAACTGTGTTACCACACCAGTATATTCTAA
This sequence comes from Polypterus bichir lapradei, assembly GCA_026402145.1. Classification (NCBI taxonomy): domain Eukaryota; kingdom Metazoa; phylum Chordata; class Cladistia; order Polypteriformes; family Polypteridae; genus Polypterus; species Polypterus bichir. The sequence continues at coordinate 19,641,421 of JANRMT010062798.1, forward strand.
GCAGCCTGGCATGCTTGAACTGATGTATCAATATAGTTGTTTCTGAGGAGGAAGTTTATCAAGCAACAGGAGAGGATGATGAAGAATATTTTTCCTTCAACACTAAGGAGTGAGATACGTGTAGGTTTAAATTGCTCAATTTGTTTTGAGTCTTACTCTTTTGGAATCCATACTCCCTCTGCATATCTCCAATGCTTTCCAATGCTCCCCCTGTGCCAAATGATGTTTAGACTTTTCCACAGAAATCTGATTGATTCTGAGCAGCGCATGTACACTCTATAAGGTACACTAAGTCCTGAAGCAGAGTTTGCACTGGTAGCCCTAACTACCTCCTTCATTTCCTTCCAGCTAGGTTCCTTCATATCAAACTCCACCTTAGGAGCTGGTAAATTTACGAGTGACCTCTGCTGTCCAAACTCCTCTTCTCTCACTGGGTCATTCAGAATTTGGTAGAGGAAGTCATCCAGCTCATCATTGGAACACCTGGATACACCACTGCATTTGCTAACAAGCAGTTCTCTAGTGATCCTAAAAGGATTGGCGATAAAAGCTGCATGCTTCCTAGCTCTCTATCTACCTTGCCTCCTGTGCCAGCGTAGGAACATTAGTCTCTTGCTAAGAATGTGCTGGATGGGGCCTTCTCTACCTCTTCTGCTCAGTTATACTGCCGTGTCAGGGTCCTTAACTCCTGTCACAACTGATGGATCTTCATTCCTCTGTGATTAATAGTTTAGGGAACTGGGGTGTTTTCACCTCTGGTCCAAAGCTTTCCAGAGTGAAGCTGACAGTGATTGCTGACAGTGCCTGGAGCATCTGTTGAACTGTAGCCACTCATTCTGCTTGCTGGCTGGGGGCCACTTAACCCACGGGTCTTTCTTTGTAAAGCATGGAAAAACATGGTTTCTGGTGCCTGGAGGTTCTGGCCTCTGTGGAGTGATTCCGGGGCGGGCTCCTCCTGAGTCTCACCATGGTTTGTACCAGTGTGCTGCACACCTCTCTCCTGCTCCATGCATCTCTTCTTTGCCAGATGCATCTCAAGCTCATGATCGAATCTCCATTTGCATTGGTCGTTGTACCTTGGTCCATCTGAATGAGGTGCTCATTCTCCCCCAACTCCATAGCTTATAAGTCCCTCCTTCACGGAAGGTTCAGTCTGGGTGGCCAACCCACTCCTGTTGCTGTTACCGTCTTGCCACGCTGTCAACTGTCTCTCCAGTAGTCACTAAGCTATTCTCAGTTGTCACCCAGTTTTTCCTGGGAGTCGCTTACTAACGCCAGACTTCACAATGTTGAAGTACATCCTGTGGATGCACTGGGACGCATCTTCAGTGATGATTATGTTAATTTACTTTCAGCTGCAAGAATTCTAGATCATTAAAAGCAAATGTAGATGAAAGAATGAGAAATCTGTCTGATAAATTTTGAATGTGAAATCCAAATTCATGACAAAAGATGATAACCTGAGCTGTATATGTGGCAAAGTCCTCACTTTTTTCTTAACACTGATCCTTAATATAGGGAAAATTAACAGGTTTTGTTTGTTGCAGTTGATTTAGATTATTGTAAAGTTTGAAGAACTGGGAATAAGATAAAAACACTTTACTAAATTTGAAATGTGCTCACTGGAAAGCCGTAAATATCCTCCTTTTCACACTTTGTGATTAAAGCACACAGATTACCCGAAGACACAGTTGCTATGCTGCTGCTGATAAGTGCATTTTACTCCTTGTCTCATCAAACATGGTTGAAGCACAGCAGAAATCCATTTTGTCTGATGTGCTATCAGTAAACCATTCTCCTTCTAACTTCTTTCTTTCACATTTGTAAATGGTGCACTTTATACTTCTGCCTTCAGATGTGCCATTGCAATTCATATCAGTCCATAATGAAATCAGCCACATGCAGACTCATATCCTTAAAAACACACACATAAAACAAAGGCAAGCAAGCAGGTAAGATAATACACACTTACTCCTCTATGTGGCAGCTCTGTAGACTGTCTGTATGGGTATGATTAAAGCTTGGTTTATTTAAGTATTTTTTTATGACACTGCATTACAAAACCTACCTTATACCAATCAAGCATCATCTTTTAAGACATCTGATGAGGGACAGAAAATTAGATTTTTCTACGAGAAGCCCATGGGCCATTCACATCCATGCCACAAGCTGTAGTTTGTCCACCCCTGCACCAGACAAATTTACATAATGCATTAGGATGTACAGTATTGATAGGATGAAGAATCTCAAGTTTCAAGTAAAATAACTATAATGTTAGTGTCTATCATATCAAGGGTGGCTAGTATTATTCTCAATCATTTGATGAAATTTGTTGTCTAAGCAGAGTTCGTGAAGACTGATACGACTAAAATCAACAAGAGTTACAATTCCAATGTCTGGATGTTTTGTACCAAACAGATCAGAGGAAGCCATTAAATGAGGGTTGGGTGAGTTCATTCTGGTGTTGATGGAGGTGGAGAATGCACCACGAATACGGCTATAGCCAAAATGGATCATGGTAGTCTCAATAGTTTCATTTTTCCCCGTAAGCATTCAAGATAGACAGGAACACTTATACAACTTAAGGGAATAATGGAACACAATCTCTGATATACATTGCCACACTGCTGACACAAAATGAGGATTGACTTTTGGCAAACACCTTTTATACCCAAAAACTCATTATGTGTTTACGACATAAACTATATTTTTGAAATTGTATGTCCACATAATTTTTACAAGTGATTGGTAGATAGATAAAACTTATTTGTATTGTCTTCAGCATCAAAAAAATCATTGGCATTCCTATGTGAGATCGTTGATTCTTAACAATTTTGACTTAAGTTTAATTATGATTATGATTTATCCTCAAAGTTTCCAGATAAATGTTAAGACTTGGTAAAATTGAATCTTCTGTCAATAACAGTCCTTTTAACCAGCATTTTCAATTACTCCCTGAGACAAGCCTTCGTTCCACCCTATCTGAAGTCAGCCACCATCTTTCCTGTACCCAAGAAATCAACCACTGACAGTCTCAATGACCATTGCTCAACAGCATTTACATCTCTTGTTATAAAGTACTGCCAAATACATCAAAGCCTGTCTCCCTTTCACTTTTAACACACACCAGATTACTTACAGAGCAAACCTGTCCACTGAGGATGCCATAGCTATATCTCTCTACACTGCACTGAGCAACTTGGAACACCAGGGGAGCTATGTGCAGATGCTTTTTACTGACTATAGCTCAGTTTTTAATATTATTATTTTGGACATTCTAGTCAGTAAACTATCTAACCTAGGTCTCCACAACTCTTCTGCAGCTGGATAAAGGACTTTCTTATCAGTGGTCCTCAGACAGTGAAACTTTGCCCACAGTTTTTCACAACTAATTAAGTTATTTAATTATTGGTTATTAAGTTGTATGATTCACTACAAGGCTGCATCGCGGGGTGTTCTGGAATGCAACCCCCGCAATCAAGGAGGGATTACTGTACTTTACATTTACTGACTTTGAACTTTATCTGCCACAAATCTGCCCAAGCCTGTATGCTGTCCAAGTCCTTCTGTAATTATATAATGGATTCCAAATTATCTGCCAAACTATCTATCTTGGTATCATCTGCAAACTTAACCAGATTGTTACTTATATTCCTGTCTAAATCACTTATATATACTAAATGTATATTAAAAATAGCATCAGCCAATTCTGATAAGGTTCCTCACACCATCACCCTCTGCTTCATGTGTCTGAGCCAATTCTGCACCCATCTACAAACATCACCCTGAACTCCCACTTTTTTAGTTTGATACCCAACCTCTCATGTGGCACCTTATCAAATGCTTTCTGAAACTCAAGATAAATAATATCATATGCTCCACTTTCATCATATCCTTTTGTTGCTTCCTTATAGAATTCCAGCATGTTAATAAAACATGACCTCCCTCCTCTGAACCCATGCTGACTGTTCAGAAAAACTTCTGTACTTGCCATATGCTTCTTTATCTTATCCTTAATAATTCCTGTGTCAGGAGAAAATTCCAGATATACACATAGCAAATCTTTCTTTGGCTGTGTCCTCGCAGTTTTCTGCTGCTCATTTATGCATTTGACTAACATTTTAGTATGTAAAGGACTTACCAAAGATTGACCCAAAACACACAATGGATTTAAAGATTCCCTGTGGTTCAATTGAAGATGCACAAAAAGAAACGGACATCTGTCAAGAGCACTGTTTATTCATTTGGAAAGTACAGATGTACAGCAAGACAAAGATGTATAATGAATAGTCATGTATTCATCACATGAATAACTTTATGTTGCAATGATAAGTAATGAAGATACCTTTTCTAGAGGATACTCCAACCTATCACCAAGGGGTACTGTCATTAATAGTTCTTTCAAACAAAAAACATTAAAGAAGAAAATTAATGTAACAAAAATCTGTACACAGTTATTTGCATGTCCTCAGTACTCGCCAACAAATTTATTCTTTTTTATTTATGGTGGTTGGTAACAAGTATTCAACCACAATATCCACAATAACATATTTTAAGGATAACACACATAAAAAATGAAATATTTTCATTTTCTTAATCTGAGGGTGTTCTAGCCAAATTGTTTGCTTAGTTTCATGTGAGCGTCCTTTGCTTTGCCATCTGCCACTTGCGCTATGAAGGGAAGGCCAGTCAAGACATGCACATGATTGCAGAAGCAGCATTACCTTCCAACATTTAAAGATGCTTCTACAACTACCTGCTTGCATTCCCTTCACTTTCCCAGCTTTATTCTTTATCTTTATATCTCACAGTCTCCATTAAAGATCTTCGCTGATGTTCTTTGTGCATATCTTCATACTCTGACAGATTGTTCCTTGGTCCTAACCGTGGAAGGCTAAAGCGTTTGGCAGCATTCTCACTATTAGGGGAATGGATGCTGATATCACAAAGAGCGTGGCTGGGTGTCCTAGGCGTCACAGTAAATGTCATTAGGTTATGACTTTGATCTGTATATGTATGGATCCTCCTGACTGGACTCTTGTTATTGAAATTTGGGTGACGATCTCGGGCTCTTGCTACTGCCTCATCAAAGGATAGACTCGTCACTAGGGGAGCACCCGCATTACGGGAACTTCTCTTTACTTCTCCTTCAAAAGCATGGTCTGTACTTTCCAAAATAGACTCCAAACTACCCCGGTTCTGTGTGACTTTCCCTTCTCCATCACTGTCAATTTCACCTTCACACTCACTTCCTCTTCCTTGAATGTTAATTTCATTCTTTTGGTGTTTCAGCTGCAGTGCAGGAGGCAACTTGGAAAACTGCGGTTTGGGAGGCACAACAGGCACTGATTTCACTTGGTACAATTTTGGCTGCATGCTGCTTGAAATAGACACTAACTGCATAGGGGCGCCACCTGCTTGCAACAGTGCCAGGTCATCCACCTGTTTATTAACTTGTGTCCCACTCAGTCCTTGTAGCATCTCCTCGACATTAATGAACTCCTGTCTGATTTTGTCTTTAGTACTGTCCTCAGGTTTTAGAATATCTCCATTGTTTTCTGCAGAATGTGCAGTGAGTTCTTGCTCTAAATGTTTGGTTTTGGCTTCCTTATCTTCCTGATCACCAGTATCACTCAGAATAACAGAATATTGTCTGTTTAGACTTGCTCTGGGATTTACCATGGACTCTGTAGATTTTGCAGTTTCATTCTCACCATCTACAGCACTTTTTATAGCAATTCCATCAAATGTATCAAATTCATAATTGCTCCTACCATCACTGTTAACCTCGGTCAGTGGGGGATCTTCTATATCCCTCAGCATCATTTTACATTCAGCTGATGGTGGTTCACTCTGACTGTCCATCACAACAGGTGAAGAATGGCAGTTCACCTCAGTATCTACCAAAACATCTATGGTCTTTTCAACTTCAGGTATCTCAGACACTACAGGACTGAGACAGCAGAGACGCAACTCTGGGCACTGCTGTGTGATCAGATTATGTTCAACATCCACAAACTGAAGTGGATCATGTGACCATCCAGCAGAGTCATTACCAAATTGGACATCCTGAACATGTATGTGTTGTTTCAGCATTGTGTTTTGCAGTTGTTGCTTGAAAATATCAGGGACATCATCTTGTTTTTCAAAATGAATTTCTGTCGGGATTACAATGAGACTTTGAGGCATGTCAGAGTTGTTGTTAGAGCTGAGGCTGTCACCTGTTGGATGTGATTTTTTGTCAGCATGACTGTTAGCTTTCAACATAAGTTCAGCTTCCAGTAGGGGTCCATTTATTTGGTCACATGCTTCTGATAAATTGCTGATAGAAAAAAATATATAAAAAAGTTTAATAGTAAATCTCTGTAAAGATGTATGCCAAAAGAAGAAGGATGATAAATTCATTATTGAAATAGCAATTTCAGGTTCATTCTTTTTGCCCTTAGCACAACACAGACCACACACCACCAAAGAATGTTCTTACTCCTGAAACTGAAATCTTTAGTATTAGCTTCATAGGTAGGAATGAACTTCAGTTCTCACTTTATAGCCCCTGCTGAGGATTGGTTACAAGTTAGTCTAAGTGAATGAGCTAAAAATGGCCACATAGTCTATGCCTACAGGCAGAAATTCATCATAAAACGCACACACAATAAACAATTTTTTTACTGAAATATTACATCTAATTCATTATAATTCTTTTCTGCCTTAGAGTTTCCTCAGCTTGGTCCATGTGCTTAAAGCCTAGCTGTAGAAACAATTGACTTAACCTGCTAACGTAATTAAAAACTGCATTCACACGTTTGTATACTTTAACAGGCTTGCAGCTTCATGAAGTAACAAGGGGACATGGAGGAGAGATTTGTTCTTCAATAATAGTATGGTTTAACCATGAATACTTACCGTGGTGGATCATCTATCACCGGTCTTTCATTAGCAGTTTCTAGGTCTTTTGTTATTTCTTGAGTGGGCTCTGCATCTCCCAACGCTATTGAACCTTCATCCATCATGGGGGTGATTGGTTCATATTGACTTGACTGACTTAGCTGTCCCTTCAATTGTTCATTGCCCAATAGCACAGTCTCTTTCACTTCTTCGACTTCATCATTTGGAGATGCTGAATCGGCTTCATTTGAAATGAGAATTAATTTTTCACTCTCATTACTTTGCACATCTGTTTGTTGAAATATTTCTGTTTGTGGATAATTTATGTTAAGATATAAATGTCCTGGAATGCTCTGGAATTCTTCATCTTCAACTTTGTCCTCATCATACATGCCTTGTTTTGGAAGGATGGGAAGAGAACAAAAGGCTGGTTCATACATTTCACTGCCGAAACTAGTGCAGTACTCCTCGTCTTCATAGCAAGGTGGTTCAACAGAGAATTCTTCAAACTGTAAAGATATTACAAATATTATCATATAGTTAAACAAACCTAAGGCCTCATGCATAATGCCGTGCGTAGAATTCACACTATAACATGACATTAAGCACAAAAGCTGAAATGTTCTTACGCACAGAAAAATCTAGATGCAGGAATCTGTGCATAATCCAATTTCCATGTTCTTCTGCTACATAAATCCCGGTCAGCGGGAAAAGTAACGCTCGTGCACGCACCTTCTGTCCCGCCCCAACTCCTCCCAGAATTATGCCTCTATGAATATGCAAATCAATATAAATAGCCCTTAAGCTCAGCCTTCTGTGAAAAAACAATGGGAAAAGCACGGGGGAAAATATAAGAATTTCAGCGAATACCAAGCGGAGGCAAGGAAAAACTTACTATTTGTTGGTTTAAACAGTGGTATAATCAACAAAAGGAAGTTGATCGAGTGATAGAGTGTCGAAGAAACGCGAAAGCTCAAGTCCACAAAGTCGCACAGTACCCGAAATAAAAAAGTAGCTGTCACATATCCAAGTTGCCGTGAAAAGGCGAGTCGTAGCCCAACGTCTGAGTGTCGTATGAAAGCTTATTAGGGTACAGAGAAAAAAAAATAGGCACACAGTGGGGAAAAAAGCAGGAAATGTCAACTTTAATCTCGAAATGTCCACTTTAATCATGTAGTTTATTCTGTCATTAAAGTAGAACATCATAAACTTAATCTTAAAATAGATTAATTTACTAGTTTCTCAAATCCCATCGTAACTAAAGTAACACGTTAAATTCTTTGTTTTGTATTTGATTTTCTTTGTGCTCTGTGTGTGAATCACTACGTGGTTCTTAAACCGGCTTTCTCCTCCTCCGACAGGACACAGAATCCATTACATTCGTGATATTATAGCTGTCTGAATAATTACAATACTGAGATGTATACGTGATATCTTTTTCATGATGATAGGAATGAAAGCATGTTATTAAACATGGGATCACAGTGGCAGTACTGTCTCTTTCAAATGTACTAAGCCCCAATTCCTGTCCTTACTTTTCTTTCTCCAAATACCCAATCGCCACGCAATCAGCTCTGTAATAGACGTTAAGCCATCTGTAAGCTTACAACGACGATTCTTCAAAACTTTTAAGGAACATTGAAATATCTTCGTAGTACGTGTTTAATTATTCTATCCAACTATCCTTCCAGCATACAGCAATCAATCAGGATCAATCTGTGAACTAACTAGTGCTGCGGCACCGTGTCCTCACATGTTTAATTATTAACAATACAGATTATTTAAATGAAGTTAGTTTTATCTGTATAATATAATCAACATATTTTGCTGCATTTAATCTTAAAAATGATATCGTCATCATATGTAAGTACGCGCTTTATAAAGTAGCGCACGTTGTGCAATATTATAACTGAAGTGCATGTTTACAGTGAGGTAATTGTACTTATAAGTATAAACAGTTCTACAAGGAGCACTTGATGGACTTATTGACTGTGTTTGAAGTTCTTGGGATGAAACTGTTTCTGAACCGCGAGGTCCGTACAGGAAAGACTCTGAAGCGTTTTGCCATGGCTGAGGCAGCATGTGCTTGATGCTGTATCCCGATAATTCTCTTTCCGATCAGCTGCTGCTGTGATTCACCACTCAGATACAGTGATATAAATACTCCAAGTGGTGCAGTGAGAGTAATATGGAAAAAGATGATCCGCTGTGGCAACTCCTAACGGAAGCAGCTGAAAGCAGAAAAAGAAGGTGCAGTGAGAGTAACAATGCTAAAGCAGTTATGGTATTTGAAACACTATGGCTATTCCCTGGACCATTATATTGTTACAGGTTAATTACAATCAGATGCATTACACTAATAAACAATATGCAGTTAGTTTCAGTGTATTTATAAAGCCGTGTCAGGAATGTGCATCTAAGAAAGAAAGGGTAACCACACAGGAACAGTAGCATTGCTTTAATGCTGGGTGCCACCAGTCTGCAAAACTGAGCGGAAAACTTGCGTACGACATGGTATGAGGTACCGTGGAAATGTGCGTGGCTTTACGCCAAGTTTAGGTTTTATACATCGCGATTTGAACGTGGAAACGTTCTTACGCAACATTTCTGTGCATACGCACCGTTTATACATGAGGCCCCTGATCTTGTGCACTACTAGGTAAACACAAAACATGCTACAGTGAACCCTCGTTTATCACGGTTAATCCATTCCAGACTCTACCGTGATAAATGAATTTTCGTGAAGTAGGATTCTTTATTTATAAATCAAATATTTTCGCAGTTAGAGTATAGAAAACCTGTTTACGACCTTCTAAATACGTGTTTTAACATTATTAGAGCCCTCTAGACATGAAATAACACCCTTTAGTCACCATTACACTCGTATTACCCAATATATTAGACAAAATAAGAGAAAATAAGACATATTAGACGTTACAAATATATTACTAGGCGCACTCGCCTTTTAAGGCGACCGACTTTTATCCTCAATTTGTGTGCGCTCCATGTGTACATCAGGCATGTGTGTAGGGAATGAGAACATCAAAGTGCCCATTCATAACATCTCCCGAAAACCTAAGTGTTTTTTTATCCCCTCAAGTGCCTGTCCAAAGTCGAACAATGTCAGCCCGAATCTGTACCGCTAAAGACGGAGTTTCATGCACTAAATAAGCTATAGATGAGAATAAGCACGCACCATCTCCCCTGATATTTACTACGCGGTGAGGCATTTGTACTCCATCAACATTAATTATTTCCAGAGACATAATTTTGTCTATTTTACCAGCGCATCGCGCACAAAAGCAAGGGAACGATGAGAGCACCAGAACTCTGCTCACAGCGCGTCGCTTCTTACCGACTTTTATCCTCAATTTTTGTGCGCTCCATGTGTACTTCAGGCATGTAAGTGTAGGGAATGAGAACATCAAAGTGCCCATTCATAACATCTTCCGAAAACCTAAGTTTTTTTTTATCCCCTCAAGTGCCTGTCCAAAGTCGTACAATGTCAGCCCGAATCTGTACCGCTAAAGATGGAGTTTCATGCACTAAATAAGCTATAGATGAGAATAAGCAAGCACCATCTCCCCTGATATTTACCACGAGGTGAGGCATTTGTACTCCATCAACATTAATTATTTCCAGAGACATAATTTTGTCTATTTTTCCAGCGCATCACGCACAAAAGCATGGGGACGATGAAAGCACCAGACCTCTGCTCACATCGCGTCGCTTCGTACCTCAAGCCGCAAGTAGTAAGTCTGTAATAAGCGGAATACCACTACGCTTTGCACTCACGGAACGGAAGGACAATCCCGAACGCTTTTATACAGTAGATTATTGGACTGTACATTTAATTGCACACAACCACTAACCTATGGAGGCACGACCTCAGTAGGAAAGTCTTCAGAGGCGGTGCAGTATCTTCAGCACGTGCGTTGTTGTCTTCAGTGAAGAAGTACTAGGAGTAGGCAGTGGATGTCTGGGTGCGCGGCTGAAGAACATCTTAATAGGCAGTTGCTGGCGCTGTCCTTTCATATGCGTGAGAAGGCTTTTGTAGGGTATTGCCATCTTTAATCATATCCAAGAGTTTCACCTTCTCCTGGATAGTAAGCATCTTCCTCCGGCGCTTAGTTTTATTGTCAGAAGGCTTAGAAAAAGCAGCACGTTTAGGAGCCATTGTAGGGCTCAGATAAAAGTTCTCACAAAGCGCATGCATAGTGACGTAAGCGTGCATGAGAAAAAAATCGCGATAGAGTGAAGCCGCGAAAGTCGAAGTGTGATATAGCGAGGGATCACTCTATACTAAATTAAGGCAGACTGACTGCTTAGTTTGATTGAATTCCCCAATCACAAGCACAATAAAATAAATTCTCATTACATTACAGCTTTATTTATCACCATTGTCAGGTAGACAATCACCTAGTACCTGGCAGGTCACGTGTGCACTATTTCATATTTATTCAAAAGATTCTTGCTTTATGTTTCTTCTCTTACTAAATTGTATAGAACTTGCATCCCTGCACCATTTCACTAAACTGATTAGGACTGAATACTTAACACATTTATGGTAATATCCCCAAAATGTGTCTGAGTCTTTCTTGAACTCTCAGTCTGAACTGGTTTGAATCTGACTTTTGCCTCATCATGGGATCACGCTAACTCCTGTGGTTCACTGACATACTGTCAAAATGTCAAAAAAGTACAATTTAAAATTGTTATTTAGGTTGAGATCATTTACAGTATATTACTATTACAGTAACAGCTGAATAAAGGAGACAAAATAAAGCTTGAACTGCAACATGGGAAACTGGAGTTGTCTTGACTAATGAGGCGGAGTAAAGCATGAACTGCTTGATAGAAGGTTACTGCCATGTTTCTTACTAAAGCTACATGGATTTCAGCATAGTTGGCAATACTTATTTGCTACAAATGTAGTGGGATCAGTATATTTTTGTATAGACAGCCAGTACTTAGGCAAGCAGTTTCTTTAAATCTAAGCACAGGTGCTGCCTGTGTGGAATCTACCCATTCTCCCCAAATATTTGTCATGTTGTTTTCTTCAGGAACTCAAATTTTTACATTTTTTGTAACAGCTCTGTCCAGTTAAAAGTTTATCTTAGCTACATTGGTCTCAGGGTGGTAGCTAACTGTTAGTAAGTTGACAGTCCTTAGCAGGCCACACTCATATACACCATTACACTAACTGAAACCAGGTCAGTTTATAGTCTCCAATCCACCTAACAAATGCTGTGTGTTGGGGTATAGGCAGACAACTAGGTAAAAACTGAACAGTAACAGGGAAGACATGGTGAAGATTCAGACCCAGTCTCCTGTTGCTGTGAAACATAGCTTCAGCTGTGCTAATACAACTGGAAAGGTTTCTCTAATAACCAATAAACATTTAAACATGATTTACAAAATTAGCAATGCCTTTTGGCTATATTATAAATCAGTTTAATGGTAGCTTTATGAAAAGTGTCAATTTCTATCAAAACACGAAAATCTCCAGGGGCCTAATGCATAATGCTGTGCGTAGAATTAACACTAAAACATGGCATACAGACAAAAGTGGAAATGTGAGTACTCACAAAAAAATCCAGATGCACAAATCTGTGCGTACACCAACTTCCTGCTCTTCCGCTCTATATATCCCTGACAGCATGAAAAGTAAGGCTTGTGCATGCTCCTATTGCCCCCCCAGACTCCTCCCAGAATTACACCCTTTTGAATATGCAAATCAATATAAATAGCCCCTTATGTTTTACGTTCTGTGAAAAGACAATGGCAAAAGTATGGGGGATAAAGAAAAATTTCAGCGAATACAAAGTAGAGGCAAGGAAAAACAGTACTACAGTATTTGTTGGTTTAAATAGTGATATAAACAACAAAAGGAAGTTGATTGAGTGACAGCGTGGTGGAGAAACTCGAAAGTTCAATTTCACAAAGTAGCACAGTGCCCGAAATAAATAAGAAGTGGTCAGATATCAAAGTTGCTGTGAAAAGGCGAGTCGTAGCCCACCGTCTGTGTGTCATATGGAAGCATATTAGGGTACAGAGAAAAGAAAAAATAACAGGGACACAGTGGGGAAAAAAGGGTGAAAATTTCCACTTTAATCACATAGTTTATTTTGTCATTAAAGTAGAACATCATAAACTTCATCTTAAAATCGTTTAATTTAATAGTTTCTCAAATCCCATTGTAACTAATGTAGTATGTTAAATGCTTCACATTGTATGTGTTCTTCTAAGTACTCTATGTGAGTGAATCACTATGTGCTTCTTAAATGGGCTTTCTCTTCTGCCGACAGGATATAGAATACATTACATTCATGATATTACAGCTCTCTGAAAAATTTAAATACTAAGATATATGCTTGATATCATTTTCATGATGATAGAAATTAAAACATGTATAAAACATTGAGGCACGTTGGTGCAGTGGTAGGGACAAGCTGTCCCCCATCCAGAGATTGTTCCTGCCCCCCGCAAGATGCTTGCTGCGCCCTTCACCTTTGATTAAATAATTTATCGCAGCAGTACTGTCTCTTTCAAACGTACTAACCCCCGATTCCTGTCCTTCCTTTTCTTTCTCCAAATAACCAATCGCCACACAATCAGCTCTTTAATAAATGTCAAGCCATCTGTAAGCTTAGAATGCCGATTCTTCAAAACTTTAAAGGAACATTGAAATATCTTTGCAGTACATGTTTAATTATTCCATCCATCTATTCATCCAGTGTGGCGCCAGTTCCAGCAAGCATAGACCATTAGGCAGGAACAATCCCTGAACGGGGCACCAGCTCATGCGCCACCGAGTCCTTGCATGTTTAATCATTAATAATATACATTATTTAAATGAAGTTAAAAATGTATCTGTATAATGTAATAAATATACTTTACTGCATTTTATCTTAAGAATGATATCAAGAGCTCCAAGAAGATAGCACTTGAAAATCTAAATCGACTTAGAAGCCAGTCGTCATTATCTGTAAATACACGCTCTCTTCAATTGAATTGAATTGAATTCCTTTATTGTTATTGTATGGTACAATGAGATTCAATATGTAAATCCTTCATAAACTTATTTTCCTATAAAATGGTAAAATAACAACAACAGTAATAATAAAAGGATAAAAAAACAGTGAAAAATATACAATATGAAAGCATAAATGGCTCAGGTTGTGCAATATTACAACTGTAATGCAAGTTTACAGTGAGGTGATCGTACTTATAAGTACAAACAGTTCTACCAGGAGCACTTGATGGACTGATTGAGTTTGTTTAGAGCTCTTCGTATGAAACTATTTCTGAACCGCAAGGTCTGTAGAGAAAAAGGCTCTGAAACGTTTGCCGTATGGAAAAAGTTCAGACAGACTGTACGGATGGCCGAGGCAGCGTGTGCTAGATGCTGTATCCTGATAATTCTCCTTCCGAACAGCTGCTGTAGAGCTGTGATTACACACTCAGATACAGTGGGTTAAATACTCTGTATAGTGCACTGAGAGTAACAAAAAAGTGGCTGTGGTATTTAGAATAGTTTGGCCATTCGGTGCACCGTTATATGGTTACAGGTTGATTACAATCAGATGCCTTGAACTAAAAAAACGCTATGTGGTTAATTTCAGTGAACCTAAAAAATAAAGGGAAACCACACAGGAACAGTAGCACTGCTTTGACGCTAGGTGCTGCAAGTTTGCAAAACTGAACAGAGAGCTTGCATACGCAAGGGATTGAGCTGGCTTGAAAATGTGTGTGGCTTTATATCAAGTTTAGTTTTTATACATCGCGATGTGAGTGTGGAGATGGGCGTATGCCACATTTTTGTGCATATACACCGTTTATGCATGAGGCCCCAGGTGATTACAAACTTTTGAAAGGAAGTGAGTATTTTTATATCTAAGTATTTATGTGTGTGCGTATGTGTGTATATATACATATATATTTATATATATACTAGCAAAATACCCGCGCTTCGCAGCGGCGAAGTACTGCCTTAAAATTTTTATTAAGAAGAAAATTAAACCTTTTTAAACTGAGGGAAAATATACCAATAATTATTTGTTAAGGATCTCTTTGTATGCCACGTTGTCAGTTCGGCCCTCCAGTTGTAATATGACCAAGCTGTAGCTGTGCGCTGAGCTTACTCTTGAGCATGCAATGTACAGTTGGCCATGTGAACAGTAATCTTGTTTCAAATCTCACAGCTTGGTTTGCTGCTGTCATAATCAGTTTAAGTTTCATGGTTTGTTTCAATTACGACAGTATTTGTAGGACTTGTGTTGAAGAGACATTCGGCATCTGTCAAGCATTGTAAGTATACAACCAGTTTCATTGACAACTTCACATCCAGCTTTTGAGAGTTTAAACATTTCTAAACATCAAAGTGTCAACTACTGAAATCGTCACCTGTGAATCTAAGATGTTTAAGAGTCATTGGCGGTTGTCCAAAGGTGTAAAATATTTGGCCATTTCGGTACACTTAAGCATTTCACTCTTCTAGTGCTCCTGTGTAGTATAATTATCTCCTGTATCGTCATCAGTCCACACCTTGAACCTGTCCCAGTCATTCAATACATAAGACACAATGTTCCTCCGGATATCAAGAGTGAGCCTGACATGGCCGTGCAATATGTAACAAAGAGAATGGAAAAGGCAGGTGCCATCTCCGGGCATGGAAACCACTTGGTAAGTGACAGTTCTATGATCGATGGTGATCACCTCGATAGACATGTTAATGGGGGTACAGTTGGAATGATAAAGGAAATGGGTACCTGAACAATGTAAAGTAAGTCTAAAATACCTACACAATAACTATAATCGTAATAAATGAACAATACAACAGCGGAGAAGCCGTAGATTAAATAAAAAGGCTGTAGTTATCAGCAGGGAGACGTGAATACCGTGGCGAAGCAAGGAGGGAATGTAGACACAGGAGCGACAGACGGCCTTATATAGGCAGGCAGCCAACAACGTGGAAGGCGTTGGGATGGGGGACCCAAAGCCGCCTCACACAGTGACCGAGCTCCAGGCTATGGACGTATATATGTACGTAAGTAGGATTCAGTTAGCGTTGGGAACCCGCGTACCAAATGTCTTGAAGATGGGCCCATAAGTGACAAAGACCGTTGAAAAGTTCAATATGACGGCCGACAGTGGCATCATATCACCGAAATAAGTACCAAATTTCAGCCTTCTACTTACACGGGAAGTTGGAGAATTAGTGACGTTGGAAAGTTAAATATGGCGGCTGATAGTGGCGTCACACCACCGAAATAAGTACGTACATTGGTTTCGGTTAGCGCAGGGAAGCCGCCTACCAAATTTCGTGAAGATGGGGCCATGAATAAGAAAGTTCAACATAGCGGACTTTGTTGACCGTTATGACTGTTATGCGTAGAATTTTGAAATGAAACCTGTTTAACTTTTGTAAGTAAGCTGTAAGGAATGAGCCTGCCAAATTTCAGCCTTCTACCTACACGGGAAGTTGGAGAATTAGTGATGTTGGAAACTTCAATATGGCAGCCGACAGTGGCATCATACCACTGAAATAAGTACGTACATCGGTTCTGGTTAGCGCAGGGAAGCCACCTACCAAATTTCGTGAAGATGGGGCCATAAATAAGAACGTTGAACATGGCGAACATTGTCAACCGTTATGACCGTTACGCGTAGAATTTCGAAATGAAACCTGCCCAACTTTTGTAAGTAAGCTGTAAGGAATGAGCCTGCCAAATTTCACCCTTTATCTGCACGGGAAGTTGGAGAATTAGTGACATTGGAAAGTTCAATATGGCGACTGACAGTGGCGTCATACCACCAAAATAAGTATGTACATTGGTTTTGGTTAACGTAGGGAAGCCACCTACCAAATTTCTTGAAGATGGAGTCAGCCTTCTACCTACACAGAAAGTTGGAAAATTAGTGACGTTGGAAAGTTCAATATGGTGGCCGACAGTGGCGTCATACCATCGAAATAAGTACATACATTGGTTTCGGTTAGCACAGGGAATCTGCCTACCAAATTTCGTGAAGATGGGGCCATAAATAAGAAAGTTCAACATGGAGGACGTTGTCGACCGTTATGACCGTTACGTTTAGAATTTCGAAATGAAACCTGCTTAACTTTTGTAAGTAAGCTGTAAGGAATGACCCTGCCAAATTTCAGCCTTCTACCTACACGGGAAGTTGGAGAACTAGTGATGTTTGGAAAATTCAATATGGCGGCCGACAGTGGCGTCATACCACCGAAATAAGTACGTACATCGGTTTTGGTTAGCGCAGGAAAGCCACCTACCAAATTTCGTGAAGATGGGGTCAGCCTTCCACCTACACGGGAAGTTGGAAAATTAGTGACATTGGAAAGTTCAATATGGCAGCCGACAGTGGCGTTCTACCATCGAAATAAGTACATACATCGGTATGGGAAGCTGCCTACCAAATTTCGTGAAGATGTTGCCATAAATAAGAAAGTTCAACATGGCGGACGTTGTCGACCGTTATGACCGTTACGTGTAGAATTTCGAAATGAAACCTGCTTAACTTTTGTAAGTGAGCTGTAAGGAATAAGCCTGTCAAATTTCAGCCTTCTACCTACATGGGAAGTTGGAGAATTAGTGATGAATGAGTGAGTGAGTGAGTGAGTGAGTGAGTCAGTCAGTCAGTCAGTCAGTCAGTCAGTCAGTGAGGGCTTTGCCTTTTATTAGTATAGATTTATAGTGTGTGTGTAATAAATGTAATAATAACTAGGCACTTTGACAACAAATGAGAAAAAATAATACTGACAGAAAAAAATTGACTGACACAGATTTGGACAGAAATCAGTCTTAACTGCCTTAATCAATCAACATGAAGTCTCCATAGAAAAAGATTCACACCAATAATTGGCATTGTTTTCACATCTCCATAATATACACATCATCCTGCAACTGGTAAGGTGGATTGGCCTTGCTATAATAAACGTAAATGTTTCAACCAAAAAGTTATTGTCACATGAAAAATAAAGATATCTCCCAACCTGCATCCCATTTCTGGGCTCCAAGATATCCGATTCATCTAGAAAGCCAAATGTTTCCTGGAGGTCAAAAGGCAAGTCCAGGTTTTCAGGTGTATTTTGTTTAAAAACATCAGCCCGCATATCTGAAAACAAAATAAAGTTTACATATTGGGAACATTGCCGGAGATGTCCAGGTTGCCAACAGCTGGCACACTCTCCATGAACCCAGGAAATTGAAATAGGACATTGATAGTCATTAAACTGAAAAGGATTAAGGGTGAATGAGGACACACAGCAACAAGGGTAGGTGCAAATCAGTGCATACTGCTTTTTATTACAAACAATATTCCAAAATCAAATAAAGTGTGGTGCTTCTTCCAAATAAATAATCTATGAAATTAATGCATTGGTGAGGATAAAAACAATCAATAAATAAAATCTCTCTATCATTATAATCATAGAATAAAGCAATGTAGATGTTCGCTTTCCATTTCCCCGTCTTTCCACCCATCCCAGGGTGTCTATCTCCTTCTGTCTCTCTAGCTCACCCTGCAGGCCCTATAGCTAGACTGAGATATCCATAGCTGTAGTCCCTCCCTTCAGCTCTCATTCTGACCACCATTCTTCACTCGAGCTGAACCTCCATCTTTCAGTACTCCCTCCTTGGCATCTACATGATCTCTAGGAGCCTCTGCTGTTTCCCCCACTCCTCCAAAATGTTTAGCTGGGGAACATACCCTGGAATAGATAGATAGATAGATAGATAGATAGATAGATAGATAGATAGATA
>JANRMT010062798.1:19660098-19670649 GCA_026402145.1 Polypterus bichir lapradei
ATAGATAGATAGATAGATAGATAGATAGATAGATAGATAGATAGATAGATAGATTATCACTCCTTTCACGGGCCCACTAACCACCTTTCTCCTCAACACCATGCTTTTCCCACTCTTTATTTTGCATTTTTCTCACTTTTGGTTTCCCTCTCTCCTATTCTACTCTGAAATACTCAAGCTCATTTTACTCTACCATGGGCTTGGTGTTCTAATTACAACACGCAGAAAGTTAATGAGGAAACTGGAACCAAATATGCACTCACATGCAAGCATGATTAGTCCCAGTCTCCCCACTTTACACCACAAGGCAGCATGACAACGCACACCAATAGAGCCTAAGCTGCATGGTTTTTATTTTAAAAACTGTCTACACCACAGACCCCTATCATGATGTACCTCAAGGCCACCAATTTCAGGCATTCTGAGAAAAATACCCTAAGTGTATGGAATACAATAGTTTTGTAAGTTAGGAGTATTTGGAACTTTATCAATTGCTTGCCATGGTTATTATTTTCAGTAAGATTTCAATCACTTTAGTGTCAAGTCCACCAGATTATTTGTAAGATGTGAATACTAATAAACATAAAAACTCTTCCAGAGCATAAGACAGCCGAGGGTAGAAGATCAGAGAGCAATCTCACAGCTCACACTTTAATTTAATATAAGAAAACTGCTTCAGCTTTTCTCACCCATATATTCAGGCTCATCTCCAACATCTGGGTTTTCTTCTTCCTCCTCCTCCTCCTCCTCCCCTCCATTACTACTGCTCTCTCCTGTTTCACTTTCTTCATTATGGCTTTCTGTCTTGTCCTCTTGTTGTAATTGGTCTTCTTTTATTGTACTCTCACTCTCAGACAAAAATGGCTTCTCTTTGCATTCTATCATCTTAACTGAAAAGGGAAAAAAAACACATAAGAAAATCTCTGGGGTGTTTGATTTATATAACATGGAATTATAGGTACCACACAGAGGTACGAGAAGTGTGTGCATCATGTCTGTGAGATGATGTTCTTGGATGATGACTTTCTCTGACTTGTTAGGTGGAAGAACAAGAAGGATAAATCTGGAGTTAAAAGTGATTATGTGGAACTCCATGGGTGAAGTGACAATGCTAACTAATCCAAAAACAGAAATTAAGGCTTATTATTGGATAAATATGGTTAGATTTTACACTTTTATTAAGAACTTGCCACTTATAAATGATTTCAAGAAGACATTAACCTGGATAATGAAATATACAAGCGTATGGTGGAGCAGTGGATAGTGTTGCTGCCTCATAGGTCCAGGAGACTGGGTTCAAATTCTAGCCTGAATGCTTTCTGTGCTAGGTTTGCTCTGAATGCTGATATTTTCTGCTTATTAGAGTTTAGAGACATGTGGGCCAAAGAAAAGTGTCACAACACCATGAGCTTTACCTTGCATGTTTCAAGGATATGTGTTAGGTTGTTTAAAAATCTTAAGTTGGCTAAGTATGAATAAGTTGCATTTGTATGTACCCTGTGTGATGGATGGACTAGCACCCTGTCCAGTGTTGGTTCTTACAGTGCACCAGCTTTGGAAACCTTAATCATTAAAATTGATAGAAAGTCTGTCTATCAAAGATGGCTGCACTTGAAGTAGTGGTATCTAAATATAATTCAATTTCTTTATCTTTAGTTGCTTTTTTATTATACAGTATAATATATCTGTGGGTTTTTTAGAAGCAATGGCACTGAGCAGCCGCACAGATGTGGCTGATAATTCATCTAATAAAGACACAATGAGTACATCCTGCCACTGAGTGCTAATCATCAGGAGATTGGATGGATGCCTAGGGTATATCTATTTTTGGCCTGGAACACATTTTTATGATTGTCTCTTCCATTTTAAAAGTTATGTACACTTAGTTACTATTCATTCAGTATGTACTACACTAGATATGTGAAAGCACTTTATGGAACTAAGCACATCCATCACTGTGCGCTTAATGACTGTGCTCTATAAATGCAACAGCAGGTGTGGTGTTTTGCAATAGATGCTGGTAACATCAGAATCTTATTATTGACATATACCTTTGTGAACAAGAGGACAAAATGGCACTGAAGTGACTGGCATAGTTGCCTCACAGCTACCTAACGGACTTAAATTTAACTTTTGGTCCTGTTACTCTGTGTGTGGTTTTTGCATGCTCTCTGTTGCCTATGTTATGTTTTTCTAGGGGCTCCAGAGAGATGACAATCTAAATAGATACTCAATGAATAAGTGTGCTCTACTATGGATGCCATTCTTGTCAATTCTTTCCCGCCTTGTGCCACAACCATGTGATGGAATAAGGAGGTAAAAAAATGGGAGAAATTTGAACTCAATGAGGCATAACCAGTCATTTATATCTGCAAATTAAATATTCACATAGAATATGAACATTAATTTAAGTGTATATGAAATACAAATTTACTACAGTAGGTATAACCAATATATAACCTCCTGGACGTTTTCGTATTTTGTTTTATTATGTAATAGAATCATATTTACATAGAAATTTTACCACCAGTCAACTATAAAACATAGTTTCTTAAACTATGGGTCAGGAATCAAAATTGGTCATGTAGGGTTGTGACTCACCATTGTGTTCAAAGGGTTGTGTATGGTTTGCAAAATATCTCACTATAGTTCGTCACCAACACATAAAGTAATCAACATTGTTCTGCTATGATTGTTAGCACTGATTCTCCAGGGGGGAAAGGTATGATTATTGGTAGTGATCCTCCAAGGGGAGATCTAAGGGCCGTCATAGACTGGGTCTTGAAGTCACTAAGAAGGGCAAGATTGGGTCATGAGAAAAATAGTTTAAGAAACACTGCTCTACAACATCAAAATGAAATTAAAATTTTATAGATACCTCAAAGTTAATTATTAATCAGGGCATTATATCTTTCTTGCTTTGTGCCTGATGAGGCCGGGATAGGCTCTGGATTGAAATTAAGCAAGCTGTAAAATAGTCTCCATGTTTTATCATGTCACGTTATTCTATATTGTGTATGTTATGTCACATTGTTTTGTTATGTTATATCACATCATGCTATGCTGCATTTCATTATCTTCTGTTATATCATGTTGTGTAGTGTGTTATGTTATTTTATGTTTTATTATGTCATGTCATGTTGTGTTATGTTATGTCACATTATGCTGTATTGTGTTTTGTTATTTTATGTAATGTTATTTGCGGTATGTTATGTTATGTCACATCATATTATATTATCTTATGTAGTGTCATGCCATCTTATATTATGTCATGTTATGTGTGGTGTGTTATGTTATGTGTTATGTTATGTCCAATCCAGAATTTGTAGCAAGAGCTGAAAATTGTATAAACCAGCTGCCCACTTCAAGCATGAAGGAGCTGGAATTTTTCTTTTAAGAAAAAAAGTGCAAAAAGTGGTAATCACTTACTCTGATGAAATCACTGAAATTGACCTTGGGGGGATGCATACATTTTCTGTTTGTTTTAAATACCTTTGAAGAGTTTCTTGAAATTTAATTTTAATTTGATATGCTAGTTTTGTTTTTCTTGAAATCCATGGCAAATTATAAAAACCACATTTAAAATCCCTACTGTATTGCAATAAAATGCAACAAAATCTCATGGTGGTGCACTGCATTTATTATAACCCTATCTCACTATACTGTATAAGCATGTTAAACCTTAAATGAATAAATCATCTATGTGCACAATTGAAATACACAACATTATATTTAAATGTATTACTGATAGCAAGACTGTTTTTTAAATTCTGTATATAGCATAATTTAACGCTAATTTGTGATTTTGTGATTTCGGTAATTATATCAAATTTGCACATGATTGACTGAACCTGGTTTTTCAGCATGTAGATCTGGGACAAATCAAGCACACTGACTAAACATAATATTTAACAGTCGTATGTTCCTTTGTGGGGTCTCACCTTCTTCTAATTCTTCATCCTTTGTCTGTTTTTCTTGAAGATCATCGTTACTACCATTTAGTTTAACATCTGTGCATACCTCATCTGATGTCTTGTGAGTTTCATTAGATTTTGGCTTGTCAGCATCCAAGTCATTGTTTGCTCCATGCAGAACCCCAAGAGCAAGCCCTGAGGTGATATGCAAGGGTACAGTCACTGAAAACGGTCCGGTTATGTGCATGCCAACACACTTTTCTGCACGATTTCCACGGTTTTTAGGGGACTTTGATGCCACTGAATCTGTACTTGAGAGTCCACCCATTAAACTGGACAAGTTGCCCATGCTGGTGTTGAGACCCGTATCCATTACACCAGATCCTGCACTGACCACACTGACACTTGCTCCACCTCCTCTGCGATAAGTCACAGCGTAGCCCATTCCCAATGTTGTACTGGGATCTACCACGAATGAAGGTGTCACCCCAGGAGCAGAAAGCTGGCTGCTGGTGTTTGCTGTTGGTTCTGTACGTCCAAAACTGTCATGCCGAATTGGTATTTGACTCGGACTGCGTGGTGCACCTAGAATAAAAAGAGATTAGTGAAGACCAAAATCATGATTTTATTACTATTTAATACAAGCTGCTGTTTGGAATTATAAAACAAAAACCCGGGCAAATTTGTTGTTACCCTTACAGCTCATTGAAAACATGATTAAATGAAAAGCAATTGTCCCCTGAATGCCTGCATGCCACTGATGTGTCATTGAGTAAAGCAAAGTAGTGTGAAAAGAGATAAAGTAATGCTCACTCTAGAAAAATATTGTAAAATGGTCAGGACATTTTTTTGGTCTTGTCCATTACGGGAGATGGATGTCTGAAGCGGAACTCCGTTAGCAGAGGAGATAATTTATCTCTTATTTTTTTTATCATCATGAGGAATCCTGTATTTACTCAACCCAAGGTGGTTCAATTACAGTATATGCAAGCATATACTGTATAAACATGAGCGGCAGGAAAAGGGCTCAGGAAGAAACGGAAAAGACAGCTAAAGCTTCATCCAAGTGTAGACAGGCATCAAGTCCAAGCTCAAGGTACAGCCTGACCTGGAACAGATAGATGAAAGACCAGATTTCCTGGGACCTGATGTTACTGCATCGTCTCCAGCTGAGAGTGAAAGTGGGAGCGAATGTGCAAACGAGTTGGGTCAGGACAGCTTGTCGATTCCAGAAGATAATTTGAAACTGAAAATGGCCTTACCTTCCACGTTGTCAACTACTCCTCACGAACCAGGAAGATTGACTTTGACTGGGCTTGCCACTTCACCCATGGAGCATGAAGACCAAAACGATCTGTCCGAACTAAAGGTAACGATCGCCACAGTGGCCACCACTCAAGACATAAAGGAGCTCAATAATGATTTAAAGAAAGAAATGAATGATAGAAATAAAGGACATACACAAGACAAACGAGAAGCTGCTTTGAGGCAACCTTTAAAGACAGAGGTTCTCAAACTGTGGGGCTGAAGCTGTAAAAGGGGGGAGTCAAATAAATGAACAAGACATCAAAATTAATTTTTTACATTTTTATTTAAATTAAATTTTCAAGCATATAATCACAACAAATGCATTATAACTAAAATTAAAATAAAACATTTCTAAGGCATATATTTAATGACTAATATGAGCCTGCTTTAAAGTACACAGCCTGTCCATGTTTGGTTTGATATTCAAGATAGACACTCTGAGCTCCTTTTCTATTTGAAGTTTGTTTCTATGATGAGTGGCGCCGCTGCTGCTGCTTTTATAGTCGCATATTTTCAATCCAGAAAGTTTGAGACGTATCGGTATCTGTTGCGAACATTCGGGTAACAGTAGATCAGGTGATAATGTGGCGTAACTGCACCACATTGGCAGCGTAGTCAATATTTGCAAATTGAGTTAAATAATTTACTGCGTATTGGATTATTTTCATGATACAACTAACAGCGGTATAATATTTGTCGGATGAAAATACGTTCGTCTCGCACTGATTGAGGGCATTTTAACAGTTATTAAAGCACTTTAAAAAAATAAATTGCAAATATTTCATTGAAGTTAGCCGAACACATGCAAATCTTATGAGTATCATACCTTTGTTAGTTGTATCATGGGTTATTCTCATCTATCTGATATGCAGGGGGCACAGAATTATTCCAGGTAGAAAAGGCGTGAAATACAAAAGTTTGAGAACTGCTGCTTTAAAGATATGCTATTAAAATTGAGGAACAAATGCAGGAAAATGCCTCTAAGTTTGAGAAGAAACTGAGAGCACTTAGCGCTCAGTTGGAAGACTTTAAGCAAACATTCATGACTCGAATTGAAATAGCTGAACAACTGGCATCTACCGTTGACAGAAAAGCAATGGCTGCAAATTCCGAATGCAAAGTACTTGGAGACAGACTTGCTGCACTTGAAGATGGATGCAGAAGGAATAATATTAGAATCGAAGGTCTCCTTGAGAATCGAGAAAGTCCAAACCCAGTGAAATTCGTAGTTGAACTAGGACTTCAAATCAGACATGTAGATTACAGCAGGACTCTTATAATGCATTTTGAAAAATTACAATTTAAATTACATATGTTACTTCTCAGACAGAAACAAGAAGCTATATTTGAAAATAACCACTTTTGTATTTTCTCTGATATCTCACCTTCAACATTCCACATTTTAAAACATTAAACAGCACTTATGGAAAGCCGAGATCAGATACAGCCTCTTGTATCCTGTTGAACTGAAAGTGGACATTCAAATCAAGCTCTACATTTTTACTTCTACGGAAGAAGCAGAAAAAGAGCTAATAAAATTGATCTCGACACTTTTTTGAAATTTGATTGTGAGTGGCATCCTTTCCTGGAGACTGTTCAACATCATACCCTTGGTTTATTGTATTAGGGCTTACTATGCTTATCCAAGGCTACTGTTTAACATCATTCCTTGGGTTTACTCTCTCAAGACTGTTTAAGATATTTTATCCTTATAGTATTTGGACTGTATTTTCAATAGATATCTCTATTTTAATCTTCATACGCCGCTGCTGGGGGACTTGTTTAGTTTTGGACGTGCTCTGTCTCTGTGTATGTCAGTGGACTGGGACTTTGTGAAGTGTGGTCTAGTCTCATATGGGGAGACAAAATGGGGGGATAGGGGACTAGGGGGGGTAGAAGTGGTGAGGCAGCCTTCTGCTGTTATGCACCTAAAATCTGGAATAGCCTGCCAATATTAATTCGCCAGGCTAATACAATAGAGCACTTTAAAAACTGCTAAAAACTCATTATTTTAACATGGCCTTCTCATAACTTTTTAACATTTTAATTTAATCCTGATACTCTGTATATTCAATTTATTATCATAACTATTCATGGTGACTCTAAAATCCATACTAACTCCTACTCTCTCTTCTGTTTTTTTTCCCGGTTTTCTGTGGTGGCGAGCTGCACCACCACCACCTAATCAAAGCACCATAATGTTCCTACATTGATGGATTAAAAGCCAGAAGTCTACATGACCATCATCATCTAGTCCAGGGGTGTCGAACTCTAGTCCTGGAGGGCCACAGTGGCTGCAGGTTTTCATGCTAACCATCTTCTTAATTAGTGACCAGTTTTTGCTGCAAATTATTTATTTTAATTAGCTTGACTCAGGTCCCTTAGTTGTTTCTTTTTCCTTAATTAGCGTCCAAACAATAATGAGACTCGAAACAAGCAGCCACATGACCAGCTCACCTGTACCCATCACACAGAATCTGAAAATAGAGAAAGATGGAGGTCTCAGTAAGGCTGATCTCTCAGGTCATCAAAACATCTTGATGGTGTTCTTAGAAAAAAACATAAAATCATCAGTTTTGGAAATGTCTGCTGTGGCAAAATGAATAATTAAATAATGGGTTTAATTAACAGCAAGCATTGGCTTCTCATTAAGAAACTGGTTGGAGTTTGAAGCCCCAGTTTAGCTGGTCATCTGTTGGCTCGTTTCACTTCTCATTTCTGTTTGGCTGTCATTTAATGAGTAAACAAATCAATTGAGAGGACTGAATCCTTCTAACAGGGCTATTAAAATGAAGGGAAAAAAGTGAATTAGGAGTGAAAACTGGTCACTGATTAGGAAAAGGGTTAGAATGAAAACCTGTAGCCACTGCGGCCCTCCAGGCCTGGAGTTCGACACCTGTGATCTAGTCCTTCCATGAGAACCCTAAATACAAAGAGGACTGTTTCATTTATGTTAGGTAGAATGCCCAGAGGGGGCTGGGCGGTCTCATGGTCTGGAACCCCTGAAGATTTTATTTTTTTCTCTCCAGCCGTCTGGAGTTTTTTTTTTTTTGTTGTTGTTTTTTCTGTCCTCCCTGGCCATCGGACCTTACATTTATTCTATGTTAAATAGTTTTGTCTTATTTTAATTCTGACTTTGTCTTTTTTTCTCTTTTCTTCATAATGTGAAGCACTTTGAGCTACATTATTTGTATGAAAATGTGCTATATAAATAAATGTTGTTGTTGTAGAGAAAAAGAGCAAGCTATATCTAATCTATCCTTTTAGATAGATAGATAAACCTTATAATTATAAGTTCCAATGTAAAAATAGGCTTCATGGCAATAGCTCCTGGGAAAATTGGAAATTAAGGTCAAAGCTGTCTTATCTTAAGTTAAGACTACAAAATGACAACAAAAGTTCATAAGCAATGTCTCCATGACCAAACACATAAATTTGTGAGCTGTGGAATGTTAAAGGTCTGAACCATGAATTAAAGAGAAAGAAAGTACTCTCTCACCTAACAGGCTTAAATGTTAAAATAGAATTTTTACAGGAGACCCAGTTATTAAGCAAGGATCAGTTTTGGCAGCACAGATACTGGACACATTGTGAACACTCATAAAATTATAATGGCTGAGGACTTTAATTGTGTTTTAAATCCAGACCTAGATAGGTCTCCTGCCACAGGGGCAATAACATCTGACACCGCAAAGACAATTACACAATTTGTAATTGATTACAACTTATTAGACACCTGGAGCCTCATGCATAACAGCGTGCGTAGAATTCGCACTATAACATGACGTAAGCACAAAAGCCGAAATGTGCTTACGCACAGAAAAATCCAGATGCAGGAATCTATGCGTACTACAACTTCCGCGTTCTTCCGTTCCATAAATCCCGGTCAACGTGAAAAGTAATGCTCATGCACACGCGTGCTGTCCTGCCCAAACTCCTCCCAGAATTACGCCTCTTTGAATATGCAAATCAATATAAATAGCCCTTAAGCTCAGCATTCTGTGAAAAGACACTGGGAAAAGCACGGGGGAAAATATAAGAATTTCAGCGAATACCAAGTGGAGGCAAAGGAAAAACATACTATTTGTTGATTTAAACAGTGGAATAAACAACAAAAGGAAGTTGATTGAGTGACATAGGGTGTCGGATAAACTCGAAAGCTCAAGTTCACAAAGTGCCAAAATAAAAAAGAAGTCACATATCAAAGTCACCGTGAAAAGGCGACTTGTAGCCCACCGTCTGAGCTTATTAGGGTACAGACAAAAAAAAACTAGGCACACAGCGGGAAAAAAGCACGAAATGTCAACTTTTATCTCGAAATTTTCATTTTAATCACGTAGTTTATTTTGTCATTAAAGTAGAACATCATAAACTTCATCTTAAATTCATTTAATTCACTAGTTCTCAAATCCCATCGTAACTAAAGTACCACGTTAAATGCTTTGTTTCATCTTCAATGTGCTCTATGTGTGTGAATCACTACGTGCTTCAGTTCTTTCTCTTTCTCTAACAGGACACAGAATCCATTACATTCATGATATTACAGCTCTCTGAATAATTAAAATACTGAGATGTATACATGATATCATTTTCATGATGATTGGAATGAAAGCATGTTATTAAACACTAGCAAAATACCCATGCATCGCAGTGGAGAAGTAGTGTGTTAAAGAATTAATGAAAAAGAAAAGGAAAAATTTTGAAAATAACGTAACATAATTGTCAATGTAATTGTTTTGTCACTGTTATGAGTGTTGCTGTCATATATATATATATATATGTATATACACACACACACATATAAACATATATATACATATACACATATACATATATACATTGTGGAGGACTGCCGGCTTCCCAGGCCAGTCCACACCCCCAGGCCGACAGGAGGAGCTCTCCCGACAGCAGGATCATGCCCCGAGGTCCAGCAGGGCCTTATGGACTCTGTAGTGTTTATACACAGCCCTGCTGGATACCTTGGGGACCACCAGGAGTCACTGTGGGGGGACTTGTGGGATCTGTTGTGCCTTATGACCCGGGAGTACGTCACGGTCACGTGACGGGAAGGAATGGCGTGCTCCCGGGGTGAAGTAAAAGACTGATTGCCCTGACCCGGAAGGAATAAGGAACTGTGGACTGCTGAGACAGGAACACCTCCGGGTCAGGGGCTATAAAAGGACGGTGCCTCAGTCCAGACACTGAGCTGAGCTGGGAGGTAGGAGGGCGAAGTGTCTGGGCGAGGAGGAAAGAGTATTGGAGATTGATTTGTGGTTTATGAGTGTAGAGTGGAGGGTGCTTGGTGCACTGTGAGAAAAGAAAATAAAAA
>JANRMT010062798.1:19673072-19753041 GCA_026402145.1 Polypterus bichir lapradei
CTGAAATGTGATTGGTTAAATGCTTTAATACAAAAATACATGCCTGGAAGCAGCACAACCATCGGAAAAGCTATGAAAGGAAGCGGACAGACTATTTGGAATTATTTAATAAGTATTCATGGACAAAATATAATTAACATCAGTTTGTGATTCAGATATTTTTACTTATGAATATGCTAAGCACTGTCCTTGACCCAAGAATATTTACCTTATATGGGCAGGCACTCAATTACGTGGGAGGCATGACGATGTGAAACGCAACTCCGCCTCCCACGGCCATCGAGCTCCAGTCTATTACAGTATATGGACGAAAATAGGTTCCAGTTATGACCATTACGCGTAGAATTTCGAAATGAAACCTGCCCAACTTTTGTAAGTAAGCTGTAAGGAATGAGCCTGCCAAATTTCAGCCTTCTGCCTACATGGGAAGTTGGAGAATTAGTGATGAGTGAGTGAGTGAGTGAGTGAGTCAGTGAGTCAATGAGTCAGTCAGTCAGTCAGGGCTTTGCCTTTTATTAGCATAGATGAGAACACGATTGCGCAGTGATTGTTCATGTCTCACACAAGATGCTGTTGCGCCATGCGCGACATTCGATGAAATAATTTGTTGTAGCAGTACTGTCTCTTTCAAATGTATTAACTTCCAATTCCTGTCGTTACTTTTCTTTCCCCAAATACCCAATCGCCACACAATCAGCTCTGTAATAGACGTTAAGCCATCTGTAAGCTTACAACGACGATTCTTCAAAACGTTTAAGGAACATTGAAATATCTTCATAGTACGTGTTTAATTATTCTATCCATCTATTCTTCCAGTGTCACACCAGCCTCAGCAAATATACAGCGCGCAAGGTAGGAACAATACGTGAACTTTGCTAGCGCTGCGGCACCGTGTCTTCACATGTTTAATTATTAACAATACAGATTATTTATATGAAGTTAAAGTTTTATCTGTATAATATAATCAACATATTTTGCTGCATTTCATCTTAAAAATGATATCGTCATCATATGTAAATACACGCTTTATAAAGTGGCGCAGGTTGTGTAATATTATAACTGTAGTGCAAGTTTACAGTGGGGTAATTGTACTTATAAGTACAAAGGAAGCAATTGATAGAGTGCGTTTATAGTCCTTGGGATGAAACTGTTTCTGAACCGCGAGGTTAGTACAGGAGAGGCTTTGAAACGATTTGCCGTGGCTTTGGCAGCAAGAGCTTGATGCTGTACACCGATAATTCTCTTTCCAATCAGCTGCTGCTGTGATTCCCCACTCAGATACAGTGATATAAATACTCTGAGTGGTGCAGTGAGAGTAATATGGAAAAAGATGATCCGCTTAAACCCTTAAAGGGAGCAGCTGAAAGAAGAAAATGAAGAAGAAGAAGATGGTCAGTGAGAGTAACAACGCTAAAGCAGTTATGGTACTTGGAATACTATGGCTATTCCCTGGGCCATTATATTGTTACAGGTAATCTACAATCAGATGCATTACACTAATAAACAATATGCGGTTAGTTTCAGTGTATTTATAAAACCGAGTCAGAAATGTGGTTCTAAGAAATAAAGGGTAACCACACAGGAACAGTAGCAGTGCTTTGACGCTGGGTGCCGCCAGTCTGCAAACCCGAGTGGAGAACTTGCGTACGACAGGGTATGAGGTACCGTGGAAAAGTGCGTGGCTTTACGCCAAGTGTAGGTTTTATACATCGTGATTTGAACGTGGAAACGTTCTTACGCAACATTTCTGTGCGTACGCACCGTTTATGCATGAGGCCCCTGGAGATTTCTAAACCCAAAATCAAGAGCGTATTCCTTCTACTCACCAGTTCATTACTGCTACTCAAGAATCAATTATTTCTTTATAGATAACAATCCCTTGCCTATGATTAAATCTTGTAAGTATGATACTATTGTTATCTCCGACCACACCCTTTTCATCATGGTGTTAAAATCATTATGCCCCACATGCTCATCTTGCAGCAGGCATCTTAACCTACTTTTATTAGCAGACGAGAACTGTACAGAATTTATATCCAAACAAATCGATTTTTTTTACAGACAAATACATCCTCAGAGGTTTCTGCAGGAATACTCTGGAAAACTCTGAAGGCTTTCTTAAGAGGACAGATTATCTCATATCTTTCCCACAAAAGTAAATTGGAAACCAAGAAGGTATCAGGGCTAATCAGTGAAATGACCAGAATAAATCAAGAACATGCCAGGTGACCAAATGTAAACTTCATAGGAAAAGACAAGCACTGCATTCAGAGCTCAACCTCTTGACAACTATAAGTCCTTATATTCTACTGAGTTTAAAGAAGACAAGACATGACCTAATGCATTTCTGGAAGCATTACAGATACCACATCTAGATACGCTAAGTGCAGAGGAATTGGATGCTATAAACTCATTTCAGAGTGGGAAAGCAGCAGGTCCAGATGGCTACTCTGGCAAATTTCATAAAAAATTCTCAAATAAGCTAGCTCCCCCTTTATTAGCAACATTTACAGAAGCTAGAGACAATAAAATTCTACCTCAACCTTTTTGCCAATTATTAATTACTGTCTTTCCTAAGCAAAATAAGGATTTATTACAATGTGCATCATACAGACCAATCTCACTAATGCTGTTAAGATACTCTCCAAAGTCCTAGCTTGAAGGATTAAAAAAGTGCTTCCTTCGGTAATATCACAAGACCAAACTGGATTTATTAAAGGCATATTAATATATTCACCCACAAAGTCTAACACCCCGGAGATATTATTATCATTGCATGCAGAAAAAGCATTTGAAATGGTTGAATGGAACTAACCTTTTCACTACATTGGAGAAATTTGGGTTTGGCTCAAAAATTTGTGCATGGATTAAACTACTGTAGTTTGGTATGCAAATGAAATAAAATCCTGCAGTACTTCTTTATATTCCTTGCTTTGTACCCCAATAAGTACAAGTCATTGACAATAAACTAACAACCCAATCGTGCTTCACTCACTCAGAATATGGAACCAACGTAGGAAGCATTTTAAGAAGCTTTTATGTGTGGCACCTCTGCATGAGAACCACCTTTTTCAACACTCTCAAATGTAAGCAGTTTTTAATGTCTGGAAAACATTCGGAATTAAATTACTTATAGATCTGTACATAGACAACATCTTTGCATCCTACACACAATTACACTCCAAATTTAACATTCCAGCAACACATTTCTTTCACTACCTTCAAATTATAAACTTTGTTAAACAAAACCTGCCCAATTTTCCTCACCTCCCACCTACCTCTATTTCGGAAAAAATATTGATCAGTCTTGAGGACTCAGACAGTATCTCCTTAACAAATAAAACATTTTAAAGTCTCTCCCTTTCAAAGAACCCAGAGTACAGTGGAAAAAGGATCTCTCACTCAACTTCTAAGAAAAGGAGTGGAAGGTAGCAATGCACAAAATTCACTCAAGCTCCATATGCGCAAAGCATATAATTATTTAACTCAAAATTATATATCGAGCACATCTGTCCCGTTTAAAATTGTCCAAAATGTTTCCAGTGATCCAACCTGCAAACATTGCAATCAAGTTCCAGTCTTGTTGGGCCACATGTTTTGGGCATGCACCAAATTAACATCATTTTGGACCAATTTCTTTAGATGCCTTTCAGACAGCCTTGGTGTCACAATCCCTCTTAATCCATTAATAGCTGTGTTTGGTGTACTTCTAGATGGGCTTTAAGTGGAGAAGGACAAACAAACTGTAATTGGCTTTACTACACTATTGGCACATAGACTTATCTTGCTCAACTAGAAGAACCCTAACTCACCTATTTTAAGTCAGTGGGTAACATATTATATATTATCTGAAATTGGAAAAAATCAAACTGTCACTTAGAGGATCTGTACAAAACTTTTTCAAAATCTTGCAGGATTTAATCAGTAATATTTTAGAATAAGCATGTAAATCGAGGAAGCGAATTCTCACTCCTCTTTTTTATTCTATTTATTTTTGCTCATTTATTAATTTATCTATTTACTTAATTTTACTAGTTTAAAGTTTTACTCTGTTTGCCTAGCTGTCTTTCTCATTGGAGGGGTTTGATTTGTTTCAAACCTAGTTAACTTGACATGCTTGTATGGAATGTTATTTGATAATAAAATGCTTTAAAAAATGGCCAAGACACATTTGTTGTTACCCCTAGAAAGGATCATGAATAAGAGTGATTTTTAAATTACTGTCTCCAGTCATGCAATCAGTCATTCTGCCTATTTTAAATGGAGAAAACTAGTCACTTTGCTGTTTGGCATTATCATGTTTTCCACACTGAACATGGACCAGAAAAAGCAAAGGACGTGGTTGTCTGAGGAGACCAGAAAGCAAATTATACACAAGAATGTTAAAGGCAAATGCTAGAAGACCATCTCCAAGCAACTTGATGTTCTTATGACAACACTTGCAAATATTATTCAGAAGTTTAAGGTCAATGAGATTGTAGTCAGCCTCACTGGATGCGGCCACAAAAGGAAAATCGATCCCAGAATATGAGAATGGTAGACAAAAAGCCAAGGACAACTTTCAAAGAGATACAAGCTGAACTCCAAGGTCAAGATCCATCAGTGTCTGATTGCACCATCCGTCACTTTTTGGCTGACAGTGGGCTCAATGGAAGAAGACCCAGGAGGACTCTACTGTTGAAATAAAAACAAAAAAGCCAGACTGGAATTTGATAAAATGCAGATTGACAAGCCACAATGCTTCTGGGTGAATATCCTTTTGACAGATGAGACTTGCTTTTGGCAAGTCACATCAGCTCTATATCTTCTTTTTCTTTCAGCTGCTTCTGTTAGGGGTTGCCACAGCGGATCATCTTATTCCATATCTTCCTGTCCTCTGCATCTCGCTCTGCTACACCCATCACCTTCATGTCCTCTCTCACCACATCCATAAACCTTCTCTTGGGCCTTTCTTTTTTCCTGTTGCCTGGCAGCTCTATCATTTGCATCCTTTTCTACACATGTCCAAACCAAAACCATCTCACCTCTCTGATTTTGTCTCCAAACCGTCCAACCTGAGCTGACCCTCTAATGTACTCGTTCCTAATCCTATTCATCCTCCTCACACCCAAAGCAAATCTTACCATCTTTAACTCTGCCAACTCCAGCTCAGTCTTCTGCTTTTTGGTCAGTACCACTGTTTCCAGCCCATGTAACATAGCTGGTCTCACTATCGTCCTGTAAACCTTCCCTTTCACTCTTGCTGATACCCTGTCACAAATTACACTTGACACTCTTCTCCACCCATTCTACCCTGCTTGTACTTTTTTTCACCTCTCTTCCACAATCCCCACAATCACATCAGCTCTATATGAACAAATTAAAAAAATGAAGCGTTCAAAGAAAAGAACACCAGAATTACTGTGTAACATAGAAGATGCCCGGTTATGTTTTGAAGCTGTTTTGCTGCATCTGGCATGGGGTGCCTTGAGTCTGTGCAGGGGACAATGAAATCTCAAGACTATGAAGGTACTCTGAAGCGAAACGTACTGCTCAGTGTCAGAAAGCTCTGTCTGTGCAGGTAATGGATACACCAACAGAATAATGACTCAACACATACAGCTTAAAAGCACCCAAGAATGACTAAGAAAAAAATATTGGACTATTTTGAAGTGGCTTTGTCAAGCCCCGATTTGAATCCTACCGAATATCTATGGAAAGAACTGAAACATGCAGTCTGGAGAAGGCCCCCTTTCAAACCTGTCCCAGTTGGAGCAGTTTGCTCAGGAAGAGTAGGCCAAATTTAGTGTTAACATGTTCGGAAGTCTCATGTAGAGCTACAGAAATTGCTTGTTTGCAGTGATTGCCTCTAAAGGAGTCCCATCACTTTTGTCCAGGCCATTTTCACTTGTGCTATTATATAGCAAAGTTTGATTTTTGTTAAATACGGAATAAACAATGATGGGTGCCAATTACTTTTGTTAGTTTCAAGTTATTTCAGAGACAATTGTGGGTTATTCTTTTTTCGTAGAAGGGTACCAACAAATTTGTCCACGTCTGTAAATATTGACTCTTAAAAAGAATATAATCAAAACCACCTGTGCAACTTTTTTTTAGACAACTGGAAAGTGAACATCAGCTTGAACATGGAGGGACCACTAAATTAAAACACTGGAAGGCAAGTCATACAGACATGGGGGCACAATGCAAACATTATACAATAACTAAGGGGTTCGGCCCCCTGGTCTGCGCTACGCGCCAGACACTTCGCATCTCTGCCACTCACATTCTGAAGAGGGGAGCTGAATGCACCCCCAGGAGACACAGTTGCTCCTCCGAAATGTCCTCTTAAACAGTGATACATTGGGAAACAAATACAGTTTTTTTTTACCTCCTCTTTGCTCTATCAGCTGCTGGCTTGCTGTTGCTGCTGTGCCATATGATCTTGTGTGGCACTTTGAATATTTAAAAGCCTGTACAGCAGCTGTGCTACTCTTTGTCTTTTATTTCCGGCCCCAGGCGTGGTTAAATCTTTTGGCACAAAGTCTCATCTCACAGGACAGGGGTTCTTGATATTTTTTATTTTATAATTTAAAAATGGAATAAGAAGCTGAAAATCTAACAACATCACATTAAAGTTCGATAGGTTCTGAAAAGAATAATACCAAACATATATATATAAAGGTTTTAAAATAAGCCAAATTTAAAGCGTGACAAAAATGTTACATGAAAACATCACATAAAACCATTGCACAAAATTGTTGCAATTTTAGGCTTAGAATTTTATATATAGAGAGTAGATTAGTCTGGGAACACAACCAAAGCAGAGGAGCTGGAGGTAGTAGTAATAAAAAGTAAATCTATATACCTTTATACACCCAGGCCCAGATTTAACACTCCTCTCCTCTCTCTTTAGGATTCTTTCTTGCAGCAGCTTTGCATAAAATACTCTCATAGTTCAGTTTCCTGCAACTAACTCACTGTAAAGAAAAAATGTATTTACCATCTGAAGCATAAGGCTGAGAACTGAGGGAATCCATACTTTTGGCTGGACGCAGGTTAACTTTCTCTGCAGGGTAAAATAAAAAATACATTCAGATATTTTAACAAATTACAAAGGAAATTACTGTAAATGAGATGTAGTGCCTTTTATACTGCAGAATAACTTGATTTAATGTAAGCAATACTAAAAAGCAGGACTACTTTGCAAACCCTAAGCAGAGCTGCTGTTATGATTTACAGTTCAATAAAGTAACTTGTCAAACCAGGTAAAGTTCAGGGACATACGGTACAGTTTAATTCATTTTTTTTCTAGTATAATGGCCCTACTTAATAGTGAGCTTAGAGCATTTACTCATATTTAGAGGGGGGGGTTGTTTGCTCCTCTATGATGTTTGTCTATTGTTAATTCGATAACTAACTGCATGAGACATGTTTGTTTGAAGTGTTTGAAAGAAGTTTAAACTGCACTAAGACTAGCCTGCAAGCATCTGCACTTATCTCTGTCTGCTTGCATGCAGCCAGTTTAAGAGCAGTTGGCTCAGTGATTTACATCCATGGCGTCAGTTGCACTTTGTACATATTGTTCCAGTAGTTTTTAAAATAGTTTTTACAGTTTATTAGCAGTGTGTAAAATGATCAGTGTTGCAGTAATTGTGATGCTCTTTGCATGGAAAAAAATGCGTTCGGTTAAAATTTCACTTTTTCTTTGTGAATTGTGAAACAAGCTGCACCGTCTAAGGCTTCTGGCAATGAAAACATGCTTGCATGAATTACGGTACCATCTAGTGGTAGCATCTGTATTTTAGCAGTAGCTAGAATAGCGGTAACATCTGTATTTTACATTCTAGCACTGCGGGACACACAGCAGTACAGTATACAGGTATACCTTTACATTCTTTATTTTTAGATATTGTATTATGCTGAGTTTGAAATTAAATTAAAGTGTTTTGGGGGCATATTTAGGGTTTAAACTATGAAATATGGCATTTTATTAACCACATCCAAAATTTCTGTTTTTTTCACAATTCGTGGGTGCTCTAGGAACGTAACCCCCACACATTTTGGAGGTGTACTGTATAGAGACATCTGACTGAGAGGTGAAAGAACACCAAATAGATATTAGATCCAAGCATTTCCCTATTTTTCAGAAATCAGAACAGGAAACTGGCTGTTGATGACCAAACCCAAGAAGGATTCTTAACTTAAAGCACCATAGACCATCTAGTGGGGGTACATTCAGGTACAATAGCACCCATTTCTTATGGTTACATTGCCTTGGTCAAACAAATTAAAGGAGGGACTGGAAGAATTGAGGTCAGGTCATTTCCAGAATCTATGATAGGCTGTAACCTGTGTATCTAGTGGACTGATTTACAACAGAAATGGGAAAACAAAAGATCCCTTTAACAGCAAACATGGTAACCCTCTGAAGCTAGCATGATTGGTTGTAACAAGCAAAGTCACAGGTTTGCTGGAGTAGGCGAAAATGTCACCAGCTGTAACACTTTGATGGTAAATTATGGTGTAGAAATGTAACTATATAGTACAGGTGAAGTACTGAATT
This sequence comes from Polypterus bichir lapradei, assembly GCA_026402145.1. Classification (NCBI taxonomy): domain Eukaryota; kingdom Metazoa; phylum Chordata; class Cladistia; order Polypteriformes; family Polypteridae; genus Polypterus; species Polypterus bichir. Next base: position 19,681,618 of record JANRMT010062798.1, read on the forward strand.
ATACTGACTTTTAAACCCCTGTATGTTATACTTCAGTTTTTTCGGATATGTTATTGTGTCTGTTTGCTGTAGTTTAGCCAATGTTCCCTCCCTGAAAGTTGTTTCCTTTATCTTTGTCAGTTATTTAGGAACGTTTGGTAATGTATATGTTTTTGTTAATTTCTCTTCTTGGTATTTAAAAATCACAAAAATATTTAATTTGTAATCATTTTGCAATTTTCTTTTATGTTTGGGATGTTGTTAGTGCTATTAGTTATATTCCTTGTCCTTTGTGTATTAAATCTAGAGGTGGACCCTCCTTTATTTTGATTATTGTGGGCCAGAGGTTTCACAGCTCCTCTCTCCTTTCTAGGTATTATGCTGGGCCTGTGCTGGATAGGTGTAGTCTACACTTTTTGTTTTGTGGAGTGCTGGTCTAATTTTCATTTCATGGCTACCACCATTTTGAGTTTTTATGAGTCAGCAAATCACAATATTTATAATAGTCACCTTACACATTGTGCTCAATTAGCAATGGCCAGCAGTGGGGAGAGGTAGGTAGTTGCATTCTTTTCATGTACTTTCTGGTTTATGATGTTATCTCAAGCTGATTCACCATCAATTATTCATTCCTTTGTTCATGAACTGAACCTTCTCAATCAGATTTTAGACTTGTACAGAGTTGTTAATGTTAGGTGCAATGCAGGACAAAGATGGGATGCTAGTCCATCAAATGACACATATAATCACACCAGACCCATTAATCTACCACATCTTGGAAACTGGCAAACTCTCTATAGATGGTCCCTTGGCTGGAATTCAAATACAATCTCTTTAAACTGTAAGGCACTAGCACTAACCACTAAACAACAAATAAAAATAAAGAACAACTTATAATTTAGCTCCTTACAACTAAAAGTTGATAGGAATATCAGTAATAAGCTGGTTAAGTTTGCAGATGATACCAAGACAGGTGGATTAGAAGATAATTTGGAATCCATTATATCATTACAGAAGGACTTGGATAGCATACAGGCTTGGGCAGATTTGTGGCAGATGAAATTCGGTGTCAGTAAATGTAAGGTATTACACATAGGAAGTAAAAATGTTAGGTTTGAATACATAATGGGCGGTCGGAAAATTGAGCGTATACCTTATGAGAATGATTTAGGAGTCATAGTGGACTCTAAGTTATCAACTTCTCAACAGTGTTCAAAAGCCATTAAGAAGGCAGAATATTAGGTTATATAGCACGATGTGTGGAGTACAAGTCCAAGGAGGTTACACTCAACCTTTATAATGCACTGGTGCGGCCTCATCTTGAGTACTGTGTGCAGTTTTGGTCTCCAGGCTACAAAAAGGACATAGTAGCGCTAGAAAAGGTCCAGAGAAGAGTAGGCTGATTCCAGGGCTACAAGGGTTGAATTATGAGGAAAGATTAAAAGAGCTGAGCCTATACAGTTTAAGCAAAAGAAGATTAAGGGGTGACATGATTGAAGTGTTTAAAATTATGAAGGGAATTAGTACAGTGGATCAATTTTAAAATGAGTTCATCAAGAACACGGGGACAGAGTTGTAAACTTGTTAAGGGTAAATTTCTCACAAAGTTTTTCTTTACACAAAGAACAATAGATACTTGGAATAAGCTACCAAGTAGAGTGGTAGACAGTAATATGTTAGGGACTTTCAAAACTCAACTTGATTTTTTTTTGGAAGAAATAAGTGGATAGGACTGGCGAGCTTTGTTGGGCTGAATGGCCTGTTCTTATCTTGAGTGTTCTAATGTTCTAATGTTTTAATGTAATATAATAATAAGAAATAACTAAATTTTTCTATGAATGCCTGCTCCCTTAGTCAGTATTGCTTGCAGCTTTCTGATTTTGTTGAGGTATTGTAAAAGAACTTCACTTGTATAATGTCCTTCTCTGGTGCTGTATTTTAAAATGATATTTTTAATATAACATTTGCAATTACAGAATTCCAATACATTTTGTTAAAAAAAATCAGTTAGTTTAATCCCTTAGTGGTGAAGTGTCAAGGGCTGTTTCCTACTTTGGACCTAATGCTACTTTGGCTTTTCACAGCCCTAAACTGGATTAAGAGAGTCTCAAAATTTAAAGTTAATAGTGTGAACCAAGAGATAGTTTCTCACCACAATAATCTCTTCATAATCACAATACCGGCTTCCAGGTTTTGCCCAGTAATGTCAAAAATATGGCCAGAGAAGGCAACTCAAAGTGCAACAAAGGAAGGGATTTGGTGCTGGTTGTGACAGTTAGGAGCTCATCCAACAACAGGATTAAAATTACAAATGAACCTCTAACAAATGTTGAAAAAGTAAATGAAATGAAAAAATGAAGAGTGCCACCTTAAATGTGTTTGATTATTACAACACACTTGTGGATTGTTACAGTGTATTTGTGTTGCGCAAGGTGAAGTTCTTTTGCTGTAATTCCTTTGCTTGTGCTTATGCATGCTCTAAAATAATGTAGACTTTATTTTAATCACACATTGGTCCACCAGTAAAAATATAATTTCCTCCTACTAAATTTGTCCTGTGTCACGCACAAGCGCTTGGGGAGCAGCTTAAGGACCCGATTTGCACCTCTCTCTCTTTGTTTTTTCAGAAAGACAGAGACACCGCCATCGTAAAGACCGCCCGGACGATTCTAAGAGATGCACACTTCCGGGTCCCTTTCTCCCCTCTGCTTCCCGGTTGTGGACGTCATGCTCCCATACACCACCACGATTCTCCCAGCATTCCATGTTATAATTTCTGGTCCTTCCCTATAAACTGTCTGTCCTCCCACCCTTCAATGTCTTTTGAGTTTTGTAAAACAATTGATGGAATATTTTTGTTGCAGTATATGGGGCTAAAAACCCCAAACCTTTATGAGTGTTTCTTGCTCTTTATTACACCTGGAAGATGGAGAGCAGATGTCTAAAGAATTCTTTCATTTTACTAATTAACTTAATGATTTTAATGTTGTTCTAATTCTGATATGCCTTGGCATAATTTCAGATAGTAAGGTTTTCACTTAGCATAGTTAGCATCTCTGATTGAATGCACGTTGGCCAAATCAGCATTGAAATTTCATGTTATGTTATGTTATGTTGTTTATGGTCCATTGGTTGTAAGGCTGTTTCATTTTTGCTAATGTAACACACACTGTAGTAGCCATCAGAGATTGTAATCGCCTATATCCGTGAGAACCGTAACTACAAAGAGGACTATTTCATTTATGTTAGGTAGAATGCCCAGAGGGGACTGGGCGGTCCCGTGGCCTGGAACCCCTGCAGATTTGTTTTTTTTTTTTTTTTCCAGCCGTCTGGAGTTTTTTTTCTGTTTTTTCTGTCCACCCTGGCCATTGGACCTTACTCCTTTTCTATGTTAACTAATGTTGTCTTATTTTAATTTCTTATTTTGTCTTTTATTTTTCTTTTCTTCATTATGTATTGTTCATAAGGCCCCTCTCATCCCTAAAAAGTTTAGAATAGGGGCTTACTGCTTACTGGTTTACAACAACACTTTACAAAACACTTTTGAATTAATAACACTTACATAGCATCACTTGCTTTCTGTAGAGCATATGTTGTTACAGTCCTGTGACAAGACCTTAACAATGACTTTGTACCAGTAAGTGACTTATAGCTGCACAATACAGTGTCTGTTTTGAAGAAAAATTGACATATGTTCAAAAATTCCTTCCTAGAATGTGAATAGATGTCAAACCAGGTAAGACAGACAGAGCTCTGAGCCCTCACTCTCTAATTATTCACATTTCCAGCTCTTGCTGTATGATCATTAGAACTGTCATTCTAGTTTCTTTGCACAGATTTTAAATCTTTCTTTAATGCTCAAGACTTATGAAGGCTTAGTTTGCACTCAGCTGAACCAATATACAGTAATTGATGACTACCTGTTTCAGTTTTTCCAGTCTAGATCCTGACTCCAACTAACCTCAGAAATGTTTCTTTAACATATTTTTTTCTTACTATAGCTGTGGATGGATCCATAATTAAAACTCACTCTGCTTGATCTTGCTGGTAAGGGATTTTCAGCAATTTCCATTAAATCCTCATAAGCATATGAAAAATTATACTGATGAACTTCACAACATGTTTCTCCCATAACTGAACAAAAACGGGTCACACTTCCTAAAATGTGGATTCTGCCTTTTTCACTCCATCCTTTGCATCACCTACACTGTCATCCTTACCTTTATTAACCTTATTTAATACTTCCACCTCAGAGGTGGATGTTGTCACTTTATAGCCTTGTGATATACTTATCGATCTGTAGCAGATTTTAAAGAATACCTACAAATTTGTAACTCCAAATGTGCAATACAGAAGGTCAATTAATCCTGCCTGGACAAAGGAATCAAGGCAGGCAGGTTACAACTGATGCACCTGGTTTCACTGCTCACTTGATATAGATCTGCTGCTTGTATGTCTTGTTTACATTAAATGTAAACACCAGGTCAGAAAAGTGTTGAAATAATACCAAATTCTTAACTTTCCCTTGAGTTTATTTTTACTACACCATTAAGCTGCCAAGTTGTTGCATATTCTTTTTTGAAGTGTGCAAATTCTGGTCTACTCTATGCAGTTGAAAGCTCACTTCTGTGTTTGGCATATATTGTATTTTGTATATTGAGTGTGATACACAAGTCATCTTGTCTTTAAGCTGAGAAGTTTCAAATTAAGGCTGGGGAGTGGTGATGTGTTCCATGTTGATTAGCTCTTGCAAGTAAGAATTTCACTGTACTCTCATTATGTGACAGTAATAGCTCTATAACATAAGACCTGTCAATTCGATTGAAGAATCAAATGTCTGCTACACACCTCTGAAGCACTGAAGTCAAACAGTTCAACATATCCACGATATGTGGCTATGGCCTCCTCTCTTTCTTTATGTTTCCCAAAGCTTCACCATTCACCTTAAAGAAAGCTCGCTGAGCCTTGTGGTGCCTACTGGAGTTTTGATAAATCCTCTGTGTAAAACATACATGTTTGATCTTTAACCTTGGCTTTTTCATGTATTGCTACAGTATACTGGATTGTTTATTATAATATCATCCTCTGCTGTGTGTTAGTATAATAAAAACTTTGAGTAGATATGCAGTATAACTAAAAGATTGAGTTAATTATTGATTGATTGGTTACGTTTTCTGTTTTCTCAAATTGTGAAAAGCATTTTCATAAGTGATTTAAAAAATCACTTTGAATGAGATTATTTGTGAAATGGGCGTGCTGATGTCTTTCAAATGCTTTAAAAAGGACATTTACACAATCTCAGTTTTTCACCTTGTGGATAATTCGCTGTGCTCCACTAGGCTGGCACCCCATGCTATGAAAAGGTCACTGACTGAAAAGTGTTAACAAGCTGATGAACAATGCATTGGACAGGAATGGGGTAAATTGGAGAAATGCCCTTTAAATGTAAAACAGGAATGAAGACGAAAAAAAAAGTGTTTATATTTTAAAGCAACTTATTCATAAATTAAATTGCTTTGTTAATCTACATCCCAAATACACTTTTCCTGCCTGGTTCGATGAGACAGAACATTCAGTTTATTCTGGATAATTCTTTATCTGTTCTTACCTTTCTCCTCGGTCTTCCCTTTTCTTTTTGTTTCATTGCTTGATCGACCCAGGTTAAAAATTGATTTCCACTTTTTTGCTTTTATGGAGCCTTTCCTCCTGTAAATCAAAAATGCCACAAAATAAATGACTCAGTTGGAAAATACTAAATTAGATCTTTAATGATGAAACCTTTGCAAACCTACAGAAACACTTTACTTCTGGTATCTTCTCTTTTTCCACTAATTTTCTAAACCCACTTCCATCATGAAGTCAACTGTGTGCACTACAGGATGCCAGCACATGGTAGTGTGCATATATTGATGTCAGACCAAGAGTTGTTAACTAATTACCACCACTGCATTACCAAGGAGCCAAATATTACATAAACTCTTCTGAATTACCAGTTACAATCCATTTATCCTCAGCCTAGTGGAGGTAACCAGCTCTAAATAGAATGTAACACACCCACATCAGGTCAGCTTCGAACTGATACTGAACACAGTTCAACCTAATTGGCTCATGTGTGAAGTGTGGGAGAAAATACAAGTAAGCACCTGAAGAAATCAATAGGGGCATGGGGAGAAGTCCACACAAGTGGTGATTGGGATGGCTATTTGAATCCAAATTCATTTAAATAGAACAACATTCATTTTAATTTGCATTTTAAGTGCTCATTCCAGGATTTGTCATTGCTACAAAACATGGATGTAACTAGGCAAATCAGACAGGCAGTAATACAAGCTGTTGGAGTGAAGACTCACTTGGTGTCTGGTACCTCGATGATTGCATGATAAGGTCTAATTGGGGGAGGTGCATCTCCAGGACTCATTTGGCTAGGAATTGGAAAGGATCGGAAAAAAGGCTCCTCAGGGTTAATTGTTGGAGAAGGCAAGGACTTCCTTCTTTCTCTGTAATAACCTGAAAATAACAAACACATATTTCAATGCACAAGAATATATCACTTACAATTTATGTCTGGCACACAAAAAAATCTCCTACAATCCATTTGTGGCTGACTCACATTCCTTAGTGGATTTACTAATATGATTTGGATCACTATCGTGTTGTAAGGGCTATTTCTGATTCAACTGTAACTTTAGGGCAGATGACAGATTCTACTCAAAAACACTTTCAATCCTTAAGTAAAAAAGTAACCCCAAATCATAATATTTTCACCACCATGCTTCACAGTTGGTATGAGGTTCTTGTCCTGAAATGCTGTCTTCAGTTTATGCTAAACACATCCACTGTTATGTTATTCTGTTCAAGGCACATTGTCTCAGAAGACCTGGGACCTCATGTATAAATGGTACGTACACACAAAAATGTTGCATATGCCTGTTTCCACACACACTTTGAGATGTATAAAAACTAAACACCCATATTTTCACGGCAGCCTCACCCTGTGTTTACGCAAGATTCTGCTTGGTTTTGCAAACAGCCTCCACCCAGCCCCAAAGCAGACCTACTGTTTCTGTGTGGTTTTCCTTTTTTCAGATTCACATCAAGGACACAGGATGTCACAGGAGGCTGGGGGACAGACCCAGCTGGGACGTCATCAGGCACATGGAGCACATCCGGGTGGAAATGAAAGGGGCCACCTCCCAACAATCAGAGAGCAAGAGTTGGGAGTGGGAGCAGGACGAGAGAGGAAAGGCAGCCCAAGGACAGTGAGAGAAAGGCCCGTAGTTGGGGTGATTAGTGCTGGGAGCACTGTGTGCTGTGTGGGACTGTGTAGTAACAATAAACATGTTTGCTTTTTTATAAAGATGTGGCCTCAGTCTGGTGGTGTTACGACCTGGGTTCTCACAAGGATTTATCAAATATATCAAAATTAATTGCATATTGTTTACAAATTTAAGGCACTTGATTGTAATCATTCTGTAACAAAATAATGGTGCATGCAATGGCCAAACTATTCCAAATACCATAGCTGCTTTAGTGTTGTTATTCTCAGTGCACCACTCACAGTATTTTTACCCATCATATCTGTGTGGAATCACAGCTCTACAGAAGCTGTTTGGAAAGCTGTGAAGGACATTTATTGCACATGCTGCCTTAGGAAAGACACCAGCATCTGCATGAATTCCACTCAGACATGTGCAAAGTCTTTTTGAACTTCAGAGCTTTTCCTGCATAGACCTCAAGGCTCAGAAACAATTTCATCCCAAGAGCTATAAATGCACTCAATCAGTCCATCAAGAGCTCCAGGTAGAACTGTTTGTACTTACTGTATAATTACAGTTACCTTACTGTACACTTGCACTAAAACTGTAGTATTGCACAACCTGGGCCACTTATGTTTTCATATTGTATATTTTTCAATGTTTTTTTATCGTATGCACCATTTATACATGAGGCCCCGGTCTGAATTTGAACAAATTAGCAGTCTTTTGAAATCTATGCCACTTGTAGACCCATTTTCCTTACAGTGAAATGATTGCTTTCCAATAATTTGGTGATCTTTTTAAATCACTCATTAGACTCTTTGGAATCCACAACCTTCTTTTTGAGAGCCTGATAGAGCTCTTTTCATCTTGGCTTGATAACACCGCACACATCAGTAGCATAGAGAACACCAGTCCCTTGATATCAGAGGTTTAAATAACACAGGGTCCACCTGTATATTCCCTAAGGAGGTTCTAATCATTGGCACCTAATCTGAAACACCAGACTCTAATTTTGTGAATTTGAAATGGTGATAAATGTAGGGTTGGACTTACATTTTCCACGTGACAGTTTTCATTTTTATTCATTTGATTATGTGAACAAATACACCATGTCAATTTTATGTGTCATTTGTTCAAGTATATCACCTTCATCTATAGACACTGTTTGCATGAAGATATAATGTTCGCCTGTTCAAATAAGGTATGTAATTACATTCTTACTGACTATACATGCAAATTAAATTACATCAAATGGCATGGTGGTGCAGTGTGTGGAACTGTTGCCTCATGGAACAAGCTTCCTCAGTTCAAATCTTGCTTCCTGTCTCTGTGCATTTGAAGTTAGCATGTTATTTCCATTTATGTGAGGAATTTGCTCCAAGTTAGATAGTTTTCATCCCAAAAATGTGTATGTTAACTTACTGGGTGAGCCCCCTGTCAGCTCAAATTGGACTCCTGTCTTACTTTATGTAAAAGTTGGTCCAATGTCTTATTTTATTTTAGCTTCATGTGTACATTTTTTTAATATATACAGAGCTTGTAAATGATAATTCCAATAACAAAAAGAATAGAATATGATGGTAGTTAAGTTTTACAAAAAGTTTTACAAATAGCAAGTGGGTCAGTTCTTTAGAAAGTGAAGAGGAAAATAATTTTTGCAGACTCTGAATTGCTTAATGGAAATCTATAAATGTTTTGATGTTTTCATCCATCCATTTTCCAACACTCTGAATCCAAACACAGGGTCACGGGGGTCTGCTGGAGCCAATCTCAGCCAACACAGGGCACAAGGCAGGAATCCAATCCCGGGCAGGGTGCCAACCCACCGCAGTCAAGAGGTAAGATAGAACAAATATTCAACTGGTAAAGAGATAATGTTGCCAGAGGTTGGGGAGAGAATTAGAGGGAGAGCAAAGGAGTTGTCAGTGCATCTGGCATCAAGGATATGACTATTAAGTAAACCATTTCTGCAGATAAACAGTCACTTATGCCTATTCACTTTGGCCCAGTGAGTAGATATAGCTTGCTTTCTGTTTGTTTTGTTGATACTGTTGAATTCACTCTTAGGTCATCTATCTTTAGTGTCTTTTGTATAAGTAAATCATTTTTCTTAATAAACTTTGGTATTTTTTGCATTCATTGTTTTTGGTTGGTGAACCCAAGAGGGTCCACTTTTCTTTTGTAACACTTTTCTCATTTCTTTTTATCCCTCTTTTGATTTACTCTAGGTTTCCACTATGACAGACTGGTGCACAATCTGTTAACTTCATGTAACAGCCAAGAATAAAGAGAAGAATGATCAGCATGGACAGCACAAATATGGCCGTTACCTTTTCAGTCAGTGTCTATACATAAACCAGTTAAAATGTATTGTCATAGTAACTAGAGCAGAACACAACATTTAGCATCTTTAGATGTGACTCACTTTATGTTCAGACTCTCCTTAATTCTCAAGATATCAATTTAACGGCCCTTTTTGAGCATTTTATTGGAAATACTGCATGACAGGTTTTTGGGAAAGCCAGGATGTGTTTTAAGTATATTCATAAGGATAATCAGCAAAACACAGGTAACTATAAAACAAACAACCATTGAAAGAGGAAAAAACAAAGGTTGGGTAGTTACAGTTTTCTTACTTTCTGTGCCAGCATCATTAAACAGTTGATCCACATGCATCAAAATGAATTCCACCACTATGGACTGGACGCGGACCTCCATGAATGCTGCTGTACCATTAAAACCTGTGGCCTCAATGTCTTTAGACCTGCTCATAAAAATAACAAAGTAGAGGTAAATGGCATTACAATAGGAAAAAATGATCAAAATGTAAGGATGTGACATCATTACTCAAACAAACCTGGTCTTTTTACACCCCTTTATCTGTTCATGAGACTACCTCTACCTCTTGAATTACATCTATTTATCACGTAGTTATTGCAATGGAATATAACATTTAGAATTTTTATAAAGGCTTTGTATGAGTTAGATGATAAGCCCTTAAAGTGCCTGTTCTGATGTGTTACACTTAAATGGTTATAAATTTAAGCCATGTAGAGCACATTTGATTTAATTACAATACTTGCTCACTTTTTATTTTTATCAGTCTTACCTGAGTAGGTTAGGCGCCCAGACAATTGCTAGGTTCCGGGAGTGCATGTTCGTTTCTGCTGAGAAAGAAGCCATCCGAACAAGATGTCGCATTAAAAACTCTAGAGTCCTGGAACATAAATAGAAGTAAATGTAAATGACCAAAACTTCTATGAATATGCCAATACTTATAAACAAGTGCAGCTTTTTCTATTTTATTAACCAGGCTGACACCATTTTTACCTATGATGACCCCGTGGCAGCTCCTTAAGAACCTCTGTGATTCTGACTAGTCGCTCTTCTTCTAGCTGTACTGCCACTGCATCCTACAAAACACAATTACATTTACAAATTTATTTTTCTGCTAATTTTCTGAATCTCCCAATCTATCATAGGGTTATAAGAAAACAGATCATGTCCCATCAACTTTGAGTACAAGGCAGGCACCAGTCTTAGTCAAAAGACGCACTTGTACACTCACTAACTCTGTCACACCCAGTCTCCTGATGTAAAGTGCCAAAGCAATATGTCTGAATAATCATATGAATGAGAGATGTAAGTTTTGGAATTTCAAGGAAATTTGCAAACCATTCTGAAAACATTTTTTCACTTTGTCATTATGGGTTGTTAAGTGTAGATTGTTGGAAAAAAATAGGCAAATTCATCCATTTAAATTTAATCTAAATCTGAATACTTTCTGAATCCACTTGTATATATATATATATATATATATACAGTATATATATATATATATATATATATATATATATATATAGTATATATTGTACAGTTACATTAAAAGCCATTTAAATACACCACCATCAAAATATGAAATACATTTCCCTCAGTAATTTAACTTATTAAAATTTTTATAACAACCCTAAGCTTTGTATTGTTAAGTACTTTTTTCCAGATTTCTATCATATGCTCAATGTAATTACTTACCTAGAATGATTTTTCTTTTTGTTTTATGTGAAATAGCCTTTGTGCCAGGTACTGTAGGGGCTGAACAACTAGTGTTTTCTTTACCCTGGGCCGGGTGGATGCACACATACAACATAAACTTTCCACTTTAGTGGGATTTAAGGTCATTTCCCGTATTTAAATAAAGACTATCTATTTATTTATTTTTAGTGTGCATTTGCACTTCCATTTCCAGCTTTTTCTAGTAGAGGCCAGACAGAACATGGTAGTGAAGAACGGTGAAAAGTCCAGTACAATTTGCTTTCCTTAAAGGTAGCTACTATAATTTGAAATAAATGGAAATCAATATCAGGAATACATTGTTCACAAGATATGCTGCATCTTGATTTTCAGCCATACTAAATTTGAAAAAAGTCACCAAAGAAACCCATGTACTGTAGGCTCCTTCAGCTGTGTGGAGAAGAAGCCAGCAGTATGATACTCCTGTTCCAAATAAAAGTAGAGTCCTGATGCAGAAGTAATAAGTATGTATGAAAATAATAAGTATGTATGAAGAAAATTGTTTTCTCAAGTGCTTGTTGTTCTTCTGTTCACCAGCAAACAACTGGCCAGACTGTTGCTTATGCCTCTACTGGACATGCAATATGTAGTTCAAGTTGTGTGGTGTCTGTAGTCTGCATGTTCCCTCTGTTTAAAGTGGTTTGTCCGTTTTAAGTTGGAGAGTATCACAATGATTTAGACAAATCAGGCACCAACATCCCTGTGTTTTGTGATGTGAAAGGTACATGAACTTGCATGTTTAGCTAGTCATTAACAAAAAAGGAACAGGCAACATTAATTAGTTAAGTTCATATAAACATTAAAGAAGTTTGCTTCTAATATATATATATATATATTGTAGCGACCCGTGGTTGAGTCTTAAAGTTTTCAGAGCCGAACTCTGCCGTGCACCTGTCCCAAGCTGTCGGCTAGCGGACTGCCAGCGCTATGCACGCAGCTACAACCAGCTCTTTAAGTAGCGAGCACTCATGTCCCATACACCGCACGACTCCGAGTGTCTCGGCAATAATTGCTTAGATGAAATTTTAGCAATACACAGCTCTGTCCTGTTGTATCTCTTTATTAGAGCAGATAGTCAGCAAACAAAGCTCAAACTCATTGCATAGCCATTGCCAAGGTCATTAACGAAGCCATCTTTCTCATTGATGGTAACTATTTACAATTTAACAACCCCGGACGGCAATAACCCAACCCACCCCACCAGCTGAGCACAAACACATACAGCAATTACAACAGGAAAAATAATTCGATTACCTTGTTAATTTAACACAACAATAAGCTTTTACATAAATTACCCACAATGCATCACGCCGCCAGCGCTGGCTGCCGGGTCACTACACAGCCCCCCCCCAAGAGGGTTAGTGTCCCCACAACCCTAATCTTCACAGTAAAAATCGAACAGATGTCTTGGCCGGCGACGGACACGCTTCGGCCTGCCTGACATACCATCACCCGTGTCAGGCTCAGTCCTGAGACTGTCAATGTCTGTCTCGGCGCCGGGGGTGGAGGTTGGAGAGCCGCTTTGATTCTCAGGTCTTTCTTGTACTGGGGCCAGTGGGTGGTATGGTGCCAACCGGTCCTTATGCAGCACCACCCGTCTGCCCCGTCCAGGCATTCGGACTCGGAAAACTACCTCCGAAATTTTGTCCAGAATCTCTCCAGGTCCTTGCCAATGGTGAGTCAATTTAGGAGACAGTCCCCGTTTCCTTTGTGGGCAAAACACCCATACTTTGTCCCCTTGTTTCAGCGTCGGACCATGAGCCCGGGTGTCATATGCCCGTTTCTGGCGAGCTCCAGCTCCCTCTAAAGCCTCCCTGGCCAGTTGATGCACGGTGTCCAGACGCTCTTTCAACCGCCTAAAATAATCCAGTTCGGGCCCTCCAACAATCTCAGGCTCAGGGGGCGAGCCAAACACCAAATCCACTGGCGTGCGAAGTTCTCTCCCAAACATCAGCCCCGCTGGTGTGCATTGGCTTGACTCTTGTACGGCTGTCCTATATGCCCACAGGACCAGAGGCAAATGTTGGTCCCAGTCTCGCTGGTGTTGACTGGTCAGGATTGCAAGTTGAGTGGCCAAGGTGCGATTAAAACGCTCGACCAGTCCATCACTTTGAGGGTGAAGGGGGGTGGTTCTGGTCTTTTTCACCCCCAGTCGCTGACACACCTCCTTGAACAAACGGCTCTCGAAGTTCCGCCCTTGATCACTGTGAAGTTCGTCCGGAACTCCAAATCGAGTGAACATTTCATCCACTAATCTTTGAGCTGCTGTGGAAGCACTCTGATCCGGAACTGCATACGCCTCTGGCCATTTGGTGAAATAATCCATCGCGACCAAAACAAAACGATTTCCGGCTTCGGTGACAGGAAAAGGACCTAGTATATCCACTCCAATTCTCTCCATGGGTGCCCCGACAAGGTACTGCTGCAATGGCGCGTGAGAGCGTTGGCCAGGTCCTTTCTGCGCAGTACAGATGTCACAGCAGTGGACATGCAGCTCTGCATCTTGCCGACACCCGGGCCAATAGAACCGCTGCCGCAGCCGACGCACTGTCAGCATTTCCGTAGTATCCGGATCCCGCTGCTCCATGTACCCATCGGAGGACCTCGGCGCGCAAAGCCTGGGGAACCAGAAGTTGTAAACGGTCAATTCCCCCCCTTGGTGCTTGCCACCGTCTGTAGATTACGCCATCGTGCAACTCTAAGTTGCCCCACTGGGAGTGTAGTAGCTTGAGTTCAGGCCCCTGGGAAGACACGGTTTGCCAGTTGGGACATTCTTGGGTCTCCAGCCAGCCCTTTACCTTCTCTAGCACTTGGTCGTTTGCTTGCAGTTGCCTCAATTGGTCAGTGGTGAACGGCTCCCCTGCTCCATCAGTGTCATCTAGCCCTGCTGATGCTGACGATGGCCCCAGACCTCTTTCTTCCTGTCGACGGCAATATCGACACTCGTTGCTGAGGCATGGACGCCTGGAGAGGGCATCAGCGTTGGCATGCTGCCGTCCCGGTCGGTGCTGTACCTCGAAATCGTATTCCTGAAGGATCTCCATCCAACTTGCCACCTGGCCCTCTGGTTGCCGGAAATTTAACATCCAGGTGAGGCTAGCATGGTCAGTCCGAAGCGTGAACCTAGTGCCCAATACGTAGGGCCTAAAGTGCCGTACTGCTAGGATCACTGCCAACAGCTCCCGTCGAGTGACGCAGTAATTTTTCTCCGGTCGACTGAGGCTGCAGCTGTAATAAGCTACCACTCTCTCTCCAGTCTCCCCCTTCTGTGAGAGTACGGCCCCAACCACCACATTGCTAGCGTCAGTGTCAACAACAAAAGGTTGGTTGGGGTCAGGGTAAGCCAGGACAGGCGCGCTGACGAGGGCAGCTTTTAGTTGTTGGAAAGCGGCTGCGCAGTCCTCCGTCCACCCAAACTGTTGGCCCTTACTCGTCAGTCGGTGCAAGGGGCTGGCAATGGTTGCAAAGTTTTTTACAAACCTCCTGTAGTACGAGGCTAAACCCAGGAAGCTCCGCAGTTCGGTGATGTTGGCGGGTGGGGGCCAGTTACTCACGGCAGCCACCTTCGCTGGGTCGGTAGCCACCCCGCTCTCGCTGACTACGTGTCCTAGAAACTGGGTCTGTCGGGCGAGAAGATTACACTTTGCGGGGTTCAACCGCAACCCGGCGCTACGGATGGCGGTCAGGACCTCCCTTAAATTGTGCACAGCCTGGTCAAAGTCTCTGGCATGAATCAACAGATCATCCAAATAGACCACACAACGGGTTCGGGGAATGTCTTTTAGGACCCGTTCCATCAGTCTTTCAAAGGTGGCCGGTGCGTTACAAAGTCCAAACGGCATTACCTTAAACTGCCACAGCCCTTGTCCGATGGTGAATGCAGTTTTGGGCCAGTCCTCGGATGCCAGTTCTACTTGCCAATATCCACTGCGCAAGTCCAAGGTGCTGAACCAACATGATCCAGCCACATAGTCCAATGCATCATCGATGCGTGGCACTGGGTAAGAGTCTTTGCGAGTGACTGCATTTAATCTACGAAAGTCCACACAAGGGCGCCAACCCCCCGTTTTCTTCCGCACCATGACCATGGGTGCGGCCCAGGGACTGTCCGAAGGCTCAATAATGTCGTTAGCTACCATCTCGCAAATCAATTCTTCGGCAGCTTGGCGTTTCGCAAGAGGCAATCGGTGGGGGCGCAAACGAATGGGAGCGGCGTGGCCAGTGTCAATGTGGTGTTTTACTAAAGAGGTTCTGGTGCAGTCCTCCTCTCGAGCCGCAAAAATGTCCACAAAGTCTTTCAGTAGGTGCTGGAGTTGCTCCTGCTGTGGCGTGCTCAGATGTTCACCACTTCGACGGCCCAATTCCTCTACAGCGGCAACTGTCTCAGCTGATGGGGGGGTCGTGCGATGAAAGCAATTTGGAAACATTTGTCTGTACTGCAATACTCTCCTGGGGGTTCTCTTGAATCCCTGCAACTTCCAAACAATGGTTGGGAGCCGGTGAGCAGTGGTGTCCAGGTGAATCCACGCTAGCAGTCCTTCCAGGACGGTTCCAGCCCGACCGGAGCGGCACAGTCTCATTACCAAAACAAAGGACGGCCCTTGACACATCAACACGTGCTCCCCAGTGGGCCAACAAGTCCAACCCAATAATGCACTTGTCTTTAATGTCAGCAAGCCAGAATTCGTGGTTGGTCTGGCTCGTCCCTACCAACACAGATAACAGTTTCTTTCCAGGCATTACTGTCCGTTCACCCGTAACAGTGCGTAGTTCGCTATTTGTGGGGGTCCAGTCCTTTGGAAGAAGACCAGCGGTTTTGGGCAACACTCCTTTTTGTAGCAAACAAATAGTGGACCCCGTGTCCACTAAAGCACTGCATGGCCGTCCGTCAATAGTGCAGTCTAGGTACAGTCCAGTGGAAAACCCACAGCGCCCCACTTTAGGGCAGTCATCGTGGAGGGGTGCTGAAAAACGGAGCGAGGGTCCCCTCACGGCCTCACCCCGAGGTCGTTTCCCGGCGGTGATGTTGTACGAGGCAAGGGACTTGGAGCAGGGCAATCCCTGGCAAAGTGCCCTGGTTCTCCGCATCGGAAACAGCGGTCTACTCGTTGTCTCTGTCGGGGGGTTGATGTTGGTTGGGCGCGACTGATCTCCACTACCTCAGACGGGTCCCCTTCCACCCTTCGTTCGACTGCTCTCGTTAGTCGACTCGGGCGTGGCGTCCGACTTGTCGGTGACTCAGCCTGTAGCACCTCTTCAGCCCGCTCAGCCTCTCGCAGTGCCTCACTCAAATCTCGGGGTGACAACAGACAGACATGCTGACGGGTTCGGGGAATGTCTTTTAGGACCCGTTCCATCAGTCTTTCAAAGGTGGCCGGTGCGTTACAAAGTCCACACATGTGACTAGTAAGATGTTGTATGGACCAAGCAAAGGTAATTCCATGCCAGGCCAGGGGATGGTGGGGTGCACTAAACCTTCTCCTGTTATCTCTACAGACCAGCCGCAGAAAAACCTGTCTGCTTTAAAACAGGTGACTTCACTTCCGGTTCTGGCGCCTATAAGAATATCACTTCCGGTTCCGGCGCCTAGAAGAATATCACTTCCAGTTACGGCTGACTAATGAAGAACATCACTTCCGGTCCCTTTACATCACTTCCTATCCTATCCCTTAAAGCCGCCATCTTGTCAAACCTTCTTCTGTTCTGTTTTGGACTCGATATACAGAACATCTCTGTATTTAACTAAGACTCTTTTGCAGCCAGGAATAATATATGGGTGGCTGCCCCAAACCTTTTTAAGTGTGTCGAGTGAATTAATTTACAGTTGTGTAGTCGGCAGGATGGTGACCTCCTGGAGAGAATGGAAGTCCAAACAAAACAAAGACTCGACACACTACACCAAACTCAAGAAAAGTCAGATAGGTAAGTACCGCTCCCGAATTGCCGGGTGGGGGTCAGTCGGGGCGTGTCAGGGAAAACTTGAGTATGCTTTGACCCATCATCCTGTTAAAGGTCCGGGGAAAATTAGAAATGGGAACCACAGGATAGAGCCTGGTGCATCTGGGGACACATTGAGGACTTATTATGGACTCCTGAGTATGGGGACTGCCCCTAAATATCCCACAAAAGGCAAGTCTTTTGATGAAGGTGGGAGAAAACCGGGCTGGCAGGTGGAAAACCTAATGGCCTAGACCTTTAAACCTGCAACAACAGTAAAAAAAACAGGCCATGCCTTTGTGGGCTAAGGTGGTCAGGTGGTTACAACCACATAAGAAATCGAGCCATCAAATAGCAGAGCAGGTGGCCTGTGCTTTGCTGTTTCATGCCCTACCTGAAAAAATCGCCCAGCCGGCCTGGGGCTTTACTGATATTGTCACACTAGCCGAGACAAATGAACTCCTCAAGGCAGAAACCGGCTTGGGACTCGTGTGAACCCGGGCCTACTTGTGTCCCTAACATAGATTCTCGGAGCTACAATGCAAAGCATGCTCGAGGGGAACCTGGGACGCGTCGGCTGGTTCTGAGAATCAATAACGGGGTCTGCAGAGTGATATGGGGGGAGGCGCGGTGTTCATTCGCTAACCCTCTGGCCTTTACACATACGGGAGAAGTGTTAGTCAATGGAGTTAAAGTTATAACCTTATTTGATTCCGGCAGTAACATTTCCATTGTTGCTTGCCATTTGATACTACCGCAACAATGGTTAAAGATTAAAACCCGCATTACCTCCATTCACGGGGATGTCCGGAATTATAAATCCCCCAAATGTTTTATATGCCAGGACGGCGTATTAAAAAAGTTGACGGTGACGGTGATGGATAATCCTCTTTTCCCTGTGATATTAGGCAGAGATTGGATAGACATTAAAAGCGGTAACAAAGACACTTCTTCCCCAAAATCGCTAGGTCTAGTCAGGGACGTGGAATCAACACCCACAACTTCTTCCACACCGTGTATACAGCAGGGAGGGGAGAGGAGTTCGGCCTCTGGTGATGACGGGGCGACACCTGGGACGTCTCAGCCAAATATGTCATCATCAAGCACGGAGTCTGTGAACTAGCACATAACATAACATAACATAACATAACTCCTGGGAGCCCACTTGGGGCCCGAAAAAATACTTGAGCGGATTAAGCTCAGATTCTTTTGGCCCAGAATTAATGAGGAGATCCGCCGCTTTTGCACATCCTGTCTGGAGTGTCAATTGATGCAGATTCCTAGGAGGGACCGTGCTTCTCTAGTTCCACTACCCTTAATAGATGTCTCTTTTGAGCATATTGGGGTCGACATAGTAGGACCCCTAGAACTCTCAGCCAGAGGTCATAAATATATAATGGTCCTGGTAGATTATGCTACCCAGTTTCCAGAGGCTGTTCCACTGCGCTCAGCTACTTCAAAAGCTATCGCACGGGAATTAATAGGGGTATTTGCGTGTGTCGCCATCCCTAAAGAAATCCTGACGTATCAAGGGATGACTTTTACCTCGCAGACGTTCAGGGAGACTGCCAAACTACTTCAAATAAAACATTCAAAAACCTCGGTATATCATCCTCAAACCGACGGTCTTGTAGAGAGGTTCAATCAAACTCTCAAACAAATGTTACGTAAGGTAGTCAATGAGGACAGGAGGAACTGGGATCAGCTCCCCCCCCTCGTCATTTTTGCATATCGGGAAGTTCCCCAAGCCTCCACAGGGTTCTCACCTTTTGAATTATTATATGGACAACAACCCCGGGGCATATTAGACATTTTAAAAGAAGGCTGGAAGGAAGAGGCCCTTCTGTCAACAAATATATTGGAATATATCGCACAATTACACGATAGATTTGAAAAAATCAGACCTATGTTGAAATCACATATGGAAAAGGCGCAAACAGCCCAGATCTGATGCTATAACCGTGGTACATCACTTCGGGAGTTTGGCCCGGGAGATCGGGTCGTGTTTTTAGTTCCCACCTCACATTCTAAATTACTGGCTCATTGGCAAGGCCCCTATGAAATTAAGGAGAGGAAGGGATTGGTCAATTATTTGGTGAAACAACCAAATCGTCATCCCAGCGAGCGGATCTATCATGTCAATCTGCTGAAACTGTGGAAGGACAGGGATCTTGAGCCCTCCACCGGACAGGCCCGCTCTCTCTTTGCTCATAAATTAAACCTTAATTTCAGAGATAATCTGACTCGCCAACAATGACAGGAGCTTGAAGTAGTTATCCGGTCTGTCCCTGAGGTGGTAAGTGAAAATCCAGGGCAGACCTCACTGATTGCGCATGACATTGTGATGAAACCTGGTGTTATAGTCTGAGAACGCCCGTACAGAACTCCCGAGGCAAAAAGGGCTGAAGTGGAGCTGGAGATCAGACGCATGATGGACCTTGGTGTGATTGAGGAAAGTTAAGCGTCCGATCAGCTGTAAAAGTATGGCATTTCTAAATGTTTGCTTTTTTCAGTCTGATTCTTTCAGTCAGACTGTATAATTTGTCTCTTATTCAGTGCACACAAGAACATGCAGGTGGGCCAGATGCTGTATGCTACAACATGCTGGCGATGATCAACACACATTTTAAAAAAGATAGAGACAAATATATGTGACGTTTTGAAGAAATCATTTTATGACACGATTTACCTTTATTTATTTACTTACTTCCTAAAGCCTAAAGTCACAAGTAGTGTGCAGAGGGCATGCTCAAAAATGTGTGTAATGCCACGAAAAGTGCCTGTTAACAATTTAGTATGCAAGCAATGGTATATGCATTCTTGCTCCGATGTAGAAGGGAGCTGAGTTTACCTCTGTTATAGCGCGTCTATGTGAAAACAGCAGTATCAGATGCGGGGGTGGGGTGTGTTTGGGCTCGCGAACGCGGCCGAGATAATAAAACTAACTAATAAAAAATAAAAATAAAAAAGCTAACCTTTACAAGTATCATAAATTACACCGGCTGTTACAGATTGAAATCAAATGTATGTTTTTATTCTAAAATAGTAAGACTAAGAGTAGTTTACTTCTCAAAACAGAGGGGCACAGGATCGAACTCACAACCTTTTGATTCCCAGACAGGAGCTGAATCAATTGCACCACGGAGGCAGTTGCAATAATCAAGTGTCAATGTCGCATGTTAAGGCGGCTTTTTGTTTCTGCAGTTATATTTTTGAATAAAAGCCCAGTTGTGTTAGATTTGTACCTTCTGTGAAAATATTTCTTTGATATTTGGACTTCAGGCTTCATACATTATAAAGTTTATGCCTACATTTTGTCATCTACTACTAGAATATAAAAGACGTTTCTGTTTTAACAATGTGTTTATACAGATTACTGTAGAAACGGAACAGACATGAAATGCGTGTGTTCCGAACAACAATCTATTATTTCCACTCTAAAACTCCACTTCACTCCCAGAAAATCAATCAAGGCATGAGCTGGGAGAAGTTTGTGCACGTTCTAAGTTGTTGGGGGGATGGAATAGCCGGCTACTTGCAGCTTTTCTTTTATCAGCACATTTAGATTAACAAAAGACGCTGGCGGAGAGGTGAGAACGGTTTTAAGAAGCGATTTAGGCTCTGGTAATTCTAGTGTTAAGTATGTCGAGTGAATTCTTTTACACTACATATATATTTATTTAATTAAAAAAAGTTTACTGTCTGTGTATGTCCTAGCATCCAGTCCCTCTTATCAATCTGACCAAACTGATTGCTCAGTTTGGTTTTGGTAATGTGATCGGCAGAGGAAGTACTTGGCAAGACAGGTGCAAAAAGAGGAGGGGGCTTTCAGAAACTCATCTTTAAAGATGAGAAATATCTGCAAGAATACAAATGATGGTTTAATAATGGATAATGGAGGGCTATGTATCGTTATTGATAGTTAAAAAGTACGGAGGAGGCAAGTAAGGTACATTGAAATGACAAAATTTAAGAACAGTCTTATTGGGAACATGACTGAGAGAGGAAGCGCAGGGCAAGAGAGGTTCAGACACATAATGATACTAAAGAAATATATGTAAGGAATGCTGAAGGTACACTCAGGACAAGGAATATCAAATATGAAATATTTAAAAATGTATTTTTTATCTGTAACATGGTTAGTGTATACAGTATACATACAATATCTTAATGGTATGGTATACTTGATCTGAGCCAATGAGGGTTGAGAGGGAGTGCAGTTGCTAACAATCTTGTTTCTTCCCTCTGCAGCTCCAACTTTTCTTTGGACTTTGTCTTTTATCTGTATCTATACTAATAAAAGGCAAAGCCCTCACTAACTCACTCACTCACTCACTCACTCACTCACTCACTCACTCACTCACTCACTCACTCACTCACTCACTCATCACTAATTCTCCAACTTCCCATGTAGGTAGAAAGCTGAAATTTGGCAGGCTTATTCCTTACAGCTTACTTACAAAAGTTAAGCAGGTTTCATTTCGAAATTCCACACGTAACGGTCATAACGGTCGATAACGTCCACCATGTTGAACTTTCTTATTTATGGCCACATCTTTAATGAAATTTGGTAGGTGGCTTCCCTGCGCTAACCGAAACCAATGTACATACTTATTTCGGTGGTATGACGCCACTGTCAGCCGCCATATTGAACTTTCCAACATCACTAATTCTCCAACTTCCCGTGTAGGTAGAAGGCTGAAATTTGGTACTTATTTCGGTGGTATCATGCCACTGTCGGCCGCCATATTGAACTTTTAACGGAAACCGATGTACGTACTTATTTCCTTGGTATGACACCACTGTCGGCCGCCATATTGAACTTTCCAACGTCACTAATTCTCCAACTTCCCGTGTAGGTAGAAGGCTGAAATTTGGCAGGCCCATTCCTTACAGCTTACTTACAAAAGTTTAGCAGGTTTCATTTCGAAATTCTATGCATAACGGTCATAACGGTCAACAACGTCCGCCATGATGAACTTTCTTATTTACGGCCCCATCTTCACGAAATTTGTTAGGTGGCTTCCCTGAGCTAACCGAAACCAATGTACGTACTTATTTCGGTGGTATGACGCCACTGTCAGCCGCCATATTGAACTTTCCAACATCACTAATTCTCCAACTTCCCGTGTAGGAAGAAGGCTGAAATTTGGCAGGCTCATTCCTTACAGCTTACTTACAAAAGTTAAGCAGGTTTCATTTTGAAATTCTACGCGTAATGGTCATAACGGTCAACAACGTCGGCCATGTTGAACTTTCTTATTTATGGCCCCATCGTCTCGAAATTTGGTAGGCGGCTTCCCTGCACTAACTGAAACCAATGTACGTACTTATTTCGGTAGTATGATGCCACTGTCGGCCGCCATATTGAACTTTTCAACAGTCTTTGTTACTTATGGGCCCATCTTCAAGAAATTTGGTACACGGGTTCCCAACGCTAACTGAATCCTACTTACGTACATATATACGTCCATAGTCTGCAGCTCGGTCACCATGTGAGGTGGCGTTGGGTCCCCCATCCCAACGCCTCCCACGTTGTTGGATGCCTGCCTATATAAGACCGTACGTCGCTCCAGTCTCTACATTCCCTTCCTTGCTTCGCCACGGGATTCACGTCTCCCTACTGATAACTACAGCCTTTTTGTTTAATCCACGGCTTCTCCGCTGTTTTATTGTTTGTTTATTACAATTATAGTTATTGTATAGGTATTTTAGACTTACTTTACATTTCTCAGGTACCCATTTCCTTTATCATTCCAACCCCCATTACCATGTCTATCGAGGTGATCACTATTGATCAAAGAACTGTCACTTACCGAGTGGTTTCCATGCCTGAAGATGGCACCTACCTTTTCCATTCTCTTTGTTACATATTGCACGGCCATATCAGGCTCACTCTTGATATCCGGAGGAACATTGTGTCTTATGTATTGAATGACGGGACAGGTTCAAGGTGTGGACTGATGACAATGCAGGAGATAATTATACTACACAGGAGCACTAGAAGAGTGAAATGCTTAAGCCCTTCACCTATGGTTCTGCATGTGAGTTGATGGCTGCCGCTGAATTATTCGGTTGTCGCTTTCAAGTGTACCGAAATAGCCAAATATTTTACACCTTTCGACAACCGCCAATGCCTCTTAAACATCTTAGATTTACAGGTGACGATTTCAGTAGTGGACACTTTGATGTTTATGAATGTTTAAACTCCCAAAAGCTGGATGTGATTTTATCGATGAAACCGGTTGTGTGCTTACAATGCTTGACAGATGCCGAAATGTCACTTCAACACAACAAATCCTGCAAATACTGTCGTAATTGAAACAAACCATGAAACCCAAACCAATTATGACAGCAGCAATCCAAGCTGTGAGATTTGAGACAAGATTACTGTTCACATGGCCAACTGTAAGTTGCATGCTCAAGAGTAAGCTCAGCGCACAGCTTGGTCATGTTACAACCGGAGGGCCGAACTGACAACATGGTATACAAAGAGATCCTTAACAAATAATTATTGGCATATTTTCCCTCAGTTTAAAAAGGTTTCATTTTCTTCTTAATAAAAATTTTAATGCAGTACTTCGCCGCTGCGAAGCGCGGGTATTTTGCTAGTCTGACAATATAAGGCATCTTTTGCATTTACATATTTTTTATGTCTCCCAATTCAATTCAATTTATTTCTTTTTATAGTGCTCTTCATTGAGTGCAACCACAGAGCGATGTTCTCAGATAAAATGCAAAAGTTAATTTTACAAACTAATAAATACAGAATTAGTACACATAAAGACATATATTTGGTTAAACAAACAGTAAGATAAAGTAGTTCAAAAATACCACAGTGACTGCTTTACCAGTCTTCCTGGACTGATACACAAAAACACATTTCATGCCTCACCCTGACTGTTATTGCAAACTAGGAGCCCAAAACAAAAGTAATCCTTGTTTTTTTATTTTAAACAAAAGTTACACTAAACAAAAAAATCAAAAGGGTAAATCTAATTCTGTTCATTGTTAGCAGTAGTGTTATTATTGAGTGTACTTTGTCACACACGTGCGCATGGGAGGCAGCTAAAAGGCTTGAGTGAAGGCAGTTCTGAGGCATGCCGGGATGTGGCAGAGTACACTGACTCTTTTTCTCACTTCCCTGTAGACCATTCCTGGGAGGCTCCACCTGGCTCTCTTGACATCACTTCCGGGACCAAACCAAAGGAAACAGACCTTAACAGCTCCGGCCCCCCTGATGTCACGTCCGGGCCTGATCCAATGAGTGATGAACACGTACCCGATCCTTATGACCTCACTTCCTGTTTTCCCCTTTAAAAGCCTGCCCTTTTTCCCTTTTCCCTCAGTTTTGTTTTGGACTCAATGGTATGCACATCAGTGCTGTTTACTATAAGAAATAATGACTTTTGCAGCCAGGATACCAGATTATACGGGTGGCTGCCCCAAACCTTTATCTGAGTATGTCTCATCTTTGTGACATTGGTGTAGTCGGCAGGATCGAGAAGTCCTGGAAGAGAAGGGGGCAGGACCTGCAACCCAACCAGGTGGGAGCGTACTGGGGCCGAGTTTTCAGGCGGGGAGGGTGTCCCGTATTTCGGAGTGGCCCGGTACAGGCTCTGCTCCTGGCAAGTTCTACTAGGCAGGCCAGGGAGTGTTCGGGAGGGGCTCACAGACGTGGGCTGCTTCGGAGGGGGGAGGCAAAGAGGGCTGTTTGTGCTCTCTCGGAGGAGAGTGCCCACCTCCCTGTAAAGCCAGAGCCCTGATATCCACCTAGGGGTGCCCCAGACTGGCAGGTGACTAACCTAAAAAACTGGTGGTTCGACCCAGAGCGGCCGACCCCTCAACAAGCATTGTCCCTATGGGCAAAGGTAGGGCAGTGGCTACGGCCACAGGAACTGAAGCCCTATCAAATAATAGAGCAGGTGGCTTGCTACCTGCTTCTGGACACGCTACCCCGGGGCTTCACCAAGCCGGTTTGGGGTAGAGACTTTAACAACATGGCAGAGCTCATAGAGCTCATAGAGAAACAAAGGCCTCACAATTTGGGGGAGCTGAACTGTCCTTTAGCCAAACTCAACCGGGGTATGTCCCAACACCTAGCCCCCCCAGTACAACCCAGAGCTTGTGCTGGTGTCCCCGGGGCCGCGGGCGCACAAACCGCTTGGGAATGAGGTGGAATACAGGTGGAAAGGGAGGAGGGGTTGGTGTGCTCTGATAAACCCGTTGGCGGTCCCACACACAGGCGCTGTGGTCGTTAGCGAGTTCAAAACGTCTGCTCTTTTGGACACCGGCAGCAACACTTCCATTCTTGCCCGCCGTTTTGTGCTACCGCGACAGTGGTTGAAATATAATGTCGGTATAGCATGTTTCCACGGGTAAACCCGCTGGTACAGGGCCGCCACTTGTGTCATCAGTTACAGGGGATCAGTTCGGAAATTAACCGTGGCAATCCTCCCTGATCCTCCACACCCGGTGATACTGGGGCGGAACTGGCCTGAAATTAAAAGTGGTGAGACATATACCACTCCCGGCATTACTTTGGGCCTCGTTATAGACAGGAATGAGCTGTCTCAGGCTGCCTCCACGCCGTGTAATCAGCCGGCAGAGAGAGACTAGCGGCTTCCCTGAGTGACGTGGCAACCCCCGGGCCGTCGCGTGCTGGTACGTCATCCACCGAAGCCAAGACGGAATGGGAGGAAACCATGCCCCTTGAGGTCGACGCTGACCATCTCTCCTTGTTGCGGCTTCAATTTAAAGAGACGCCGGCTTCTTTCAGAAGGGAGCAATGGAATGACGACTCCCTGAAGTTTGCAAAAAATGCAGTGGTCCTTGTCAATGGCCAGCGCACTGATCAGTCAATGCCACAGGGCCCTCATTTTGTATTAGACAACGACCTTCTTTACCATGTAGCAATGCATGATGGGCAGGAGAGAAAGCTGCTGCTAATTCCGCGTACCTTCCGGCGGCAGGTCTGCGAGTTAGCACACGCCCACCTCCTAGGTGGCCACTTGGGCACCGAGAAAACTCTGGAGAGGATCAAGCTCCATTTCTACTGGCCAGGAATCAATGAGGAGGTTCGTCGCTTTTGCGCTTCCTGCCCGGAGTGTCAACTGCGACAAATTCCCAGGAGGGACCGTGCTCCTCTTGTTCCTATTCCCCTGATTGATGTTCCCTTCCAAAGAATCGGGGTCGACTTGGTCGGACCCCTAGAGCCCTCAGCCTGAGGACACAAGTAAAATTTAGTCCTCATCGATTATGCTACAAGATACCCCAAAGCTGTTCCGTTGCGCTCAGCTACATCCAAAGCCATCGCACGGGAATTACTAGGGGGTCTTTTCGCGCGTGGGTGTTCCCAAGGAAATCTTAACAGACCAGGGGACACCTTTTACCTCGGAGACGTTCAAGGAGACTGCTGAAGTTACTGAAAATAAAGCATTTAAAGACTGCGGTGTATCATCCTCAAACAGACGGGTTAGTAGAGAGGTTTAATCAGACTCTCAAACAAATGCTACGTAAGGTGGTCAGCGAGGATGGAAGGAACTGGGATCAGCTCCTCCCCATCGTTCTTTTTGCTTATCGAGAAGTCCCACAAGCCTCCACGGGGTTCTCCCCTTTTGAATTACTATATGGGCGACAACCTTGGGGCATATTAGACACTAGCAAAATACCCGCGCTTCGCAGCGGCAAAGTACTGCATTAAAATTTTTATTAAGAAGAAAATGAAACCTTTTTAAACCACCGAAATAAGTACGTACATTGGTTTCGGTTAGCTCAGGGAAGCCGCCTACCAAATTTCGAGAAGATGGAGCCATGAATAAGAAAGTTCAATATGGCGGACGTTGTTGACCGTTATGACCGTTACGCGTAGAATTTCGAAATGAAACCTGCTTAACTTTTGTAAGTAAGCTGTAAAGAATGAGCCTGCCAAATTTCAGCCTTCTACCTACACGGGAAGTTGGAGAATTAGTGATGTTTGGAAAATTCAATATGGCGACCGACAGTGGCGTCATACCACCGAAATAAGTACGTACATCGGTTTTGGTTAGTGCAGGGAAGCCACCTACCAAATTTCGTGAAGATGGGGTCAGCCTTCTACCTACACGGGAAGTTGGAAAATTGGTGACGTTGGAAAGTTCAATATGGCAGCCGACAGTGGCGTCATACCATCGAAATAAGTAAGTACATCGGTTTCGGTTTGTGCAGGGAAGCCGCCTACCAAATTTCGTGAAGATGTGGCCATAAATAAGAAAGTTCAACATGGCGTACGTTATCGACCGTTATGACCGTTACGTGTAGAATTTCGAAATGAAACCTGCTTAACTTTTGTAAGTAAGCTGTAAGGAATAAGCCTGCCAAATTTCAGCTTTCTACCTACATGGGAAGTTGGAGAATTAGTGATGTGAGTGAATGAGTGAGTGAGTCAGTCAGTCAGTCAGTCAGTCAGTCAGTCAGTCAGTCAGTCAGTGAGGGCTTTGCCTTTTATTAGTATAGATTCTAAAAGAGGGATGGGAGGAAGAGGCTCTTCCCTCTACAAACCTATTAGAGTATATCGCGAAGTTACGCGATAGATTGGGAATGATTCGGCCTCTCCTTAAAAGTCACATGGAAGAAGCTCAAGCAGCACAGGCCCATTACTACAACCGCGGCACGTCTCTTCGGGAGTTCCACCCAGGAGATCGGGTCATGGTCCTAGTGCCTACCTCCCACTCTAAGTTGCTTGCCCATTGGCAAGGCCCCTACGAAGTTAAGGAGAGGAAGGGGCTGGTCGACTATTTGGTAAGTCAACCCAATCGTCGGCCAAAGGAGCGGGTTTATCATGTGAACTTGCTGAAACCGTGGAAGGACAGAGACCCCGATCCCTCCTCCGGCTAGCCCCGCTCACTCTTCGCTCACACACACCGCCTTAACTTCGGTACGGACTTAAGTCCCAGACAACGGCAGGAGTTGGAAACAGTTATCCGGGCCATCCGGGAGGTAGTCAGTGAAAACCCCGGAAGGACCTCTCTGGTTGAGCACAACATTGTGACTGAGCCCGGGGTTATTGTCCGAGAACGCCCGTATCGTCTTCCCGAGGCAAAAAGGGCTGAAGTGGAGCTTGAGATCAAGCGCATGCTGGAGCTAGGTGTGATTGAGGAAAGTTATAGTCTTTGGTCCAGCCCAATTGTGCTCGTCGGTAAGCCTGACGGGAGTTGGAGGTTTTGCAATGACTTCCGTCGGCTTAATCAAGTCTGCCAATTTGATGCCTATCCAATGCCACGAGTGGACGACCTCCTCGAGAGGCTTGGACAGGCTCGGTACTTGACCACACTTGACATGACAAAAGGGTACTGGCAGGTTCCTTTAACGGACTCCGCGAAGGAAAAACCGCGTTTAGTACCCCTAGCGGACACTGGCAGTATCGTGTCCTTCCATTTGGGTTACACGGGGCTCCAGCAACCTTCCAGCGTCTGGTGGACAAAGTGCTCCAGCCTCATAACTCATACAGTGCTGCCTACCTGGATGACGTGGTCATCTATTCCAGCACATGGAGGGAACACCTACAGCATGTCCGAGCGGTATTGAGAACACTTGGTGAGGCCGGGCTCCAGATTAATCCCAAGAAATGCTTCTTTGGGTTAAGCGAGGCCAAATATTTAGGCTACCTGGTGGGTCGGGGTACCGTAAGGCCACAGTGCTCCAAAATTGATGCCATTTTGAAATGGCCCCATCCGCGAACCAAGCGGCAGGTCCAAGCCTTCCTCGGGTTAGCCGGGTACTACCGCCGGCTTGTACCCGGTTCTCGGAGAGAGCGGCGCCCTTGACTGATTTAACAAAGCAGAGGGCCCCGAACATTGTGGTATGGACTGAGAAAATAGGCGCTGCATTTGGTGACTTAAAGTAGGCCCTTACGTCCGCACCTATTTTGATGGCACCTAACTTTTCTTTGCCTTTCGTCCTCCAGACGGTCGCTTTGGACACAGGCCTGGGCGTCATGCTGAGCCAAAGTGTCGATGGTGTGGAACACCTCATCATGTTCCTGAGCCGGAAACTGTTGGACCGGGAGACCAGGTATGCAGCGGTGGAAAGGGAGGCTTTGGCGATTAAATGGGCGATTACTCAGCTTAGGTACTACCAGTTGGGCCGGGAATTCACCCTTGTCACGGACCATGCACCTCTACAGTGGATGGCACTGCACAAGGAGTCGAATCTGCGGGTCACCCGGTGGTTTCTTGACCTACAGCCGTACAAGTTTTCGCTCGTTCATCATCGGGGTGCTCTCCATGCCAACGCTGATGCTCTTTCTCGGGTTCACGACCTCTCGGTTAGGGTCACCCGACCCGATGGGTCTGGGCTAAGGGGGGGGCCTTGTCACACACGTGCGCATGGGAGGCAGCTAAAGGGCTTGAGTGAAGGCAGTTCTGAGGCATGCTGGGATGTGGCAGAGTGCACCGACTCTTTTTCTCACTTCCCTGTAGACCATTCCTGGGAGGCTCCACCTGGCTCTCTTGACATCACTTCCGGAACCGAACCAATGGAAACAGACCTTACCAGCTCCGGCCCCCCTGATGTCACGTCCGGGCCTGATCCAATGAGTGATGAACATGTGCCCGATCCTTATGACCTCACTTCCTGTCTTCCCCTTTAAAAGCCTGCCCTTTTTCCCTTTTCCCTTAGTCTTGTTTTGGACTCAATGGTATGCACATCAGTGCTGTTTACTATAAGAAATAACGACTTTTGCAGCCAGGATACCAGAATATATGGGTGGCTGCCCCAAACCTTTATCTAAGTATGTCTCATCTTTGTGACAACTTATAACAAACAATGCAATAAGGAGACTATATATTTCAGAAATCATAACACTTTCCCACCAAACCTTGTTTTAGTAATGTTCATAGAATTACAGTACATGAAAATGTAATTATTAGGTCAAAAAGAATATTAACATCCAGTCCCCTAGACCTATTTTCAACAATAAGTCTCACCTTCACTGCTTCCTGGTCCCATTCTTTATATAATGAATACACTCAGAGGTCACATTTATAGGCGCACCTGCTCATTATCTCAAATCACATGTTCCTCCAAACAGCCAATCAAGTGGTTGTAGCTCAATGATATTCACATGCAGACAAGGTTTAGTTTCTGTTTAACCTAATATTAGAATGAAAATGATGTATGATCCTAGTACATTTGACAGTTATATGATTGATGTTGACAGATATGGCAGTTCCAGAACCTCAAAAACAGCTGTTATCCTGGAATTTCCATGCAATACAATCTGAGGCATTTACAGAGAATAGGGCAACCATAATACAAAAATAGTGAGGGCAATCATCTGTGAGAAAATACTGTAATCTTGTTAATAAGTAATATCAGAAGAGAATGGCAGATTCAATCAAGCTAACAGAATCGTCACAAAAACTCAAATATCAACTCTTTGCATCAGTGTGTGTGCAGAAGGGTCTCTCTCAATTCACAGCATCTTGTATTTGGAAGCAAAGGGACTACAGTAGAAAAAAAATTCATATCAGGTAAAAACACATAAATTAGGTAACTGTGAGCATGAAATCACCAAAGATGGATAACTGAAGATTGAAAATTTTCTCCCCAAATGACAAACCTTTATCATTATTAAGACATGTGAATGTAAATAATCTACTTCTGGGTTCGCACCATGCAAAAGCCTTTACATTAGCTCTTTCTGTTTTTTTCTTTTTTTTTTTTTTTTAATTAAAATTGTTTTTAAGTCTTTGATCCAAGGCTGAATATTTTTTCCAAAAAAACTCAGTTTTCTGAAAAGCACACAAAGCCATGGTTTCACACATAAATCAACATAAAACATGTATTTATACCAAATGTAACTGTGTTTTATGATCCATGAGCCTCTACACCATGTGAATTCACATACCTATTACATAGCATACAGTAGTCTTGCAAGGTATAATAATGTTAGAAGCAGCCAATGGCATGCATTGCCACATTACACTGCTGGCAGTATGTGTTACACTAATGCCATTGTTTCAGGAATCTGTCCCTGCATACTGTGACTGCTGTCACTACTGGCAGCAGCCATGCGGAGACAGCTCGGTAGCTGGTCTGCTGTGCATTCAACTCTCAGCTGCTGAGCTGTCTTCTCACAGCTGTCGCCATCAGAGATGAGAATAGGCAGCAACATCATTCACAGTATGCAAGTCTACTAAGATGTTTTGATACAGCTGCTGGCAGCGACAGTGGTCACAGTATGCAGCAGCAGGTGCCTGAAACAGTGGCAGCACTGTAACACATACTGCTAGCAAAAAGAGTGAAACTCTAACGTAACAGCAGGTTACCACCTTTTACCCATAAACATCCACCTCAAACCCTATATGTCAACATAAGTTGATGCCTACCCTAAAAGAGTTAATGCAATTAATTAATATTATTCATTAGCAATGTTAGGATTTACCTTCTGGCTTGTTACCATACATTTTTAAATGAATTTTTAAACTAACTGATAAAATGCTGCTGTCAAGGCACAACGGCCTGCATCAACTGCCTCTCAGACAAGTTGCAAATATGGAAGACAAGAATCATATCTTAAGTATGCCTTAGCATGTATTAACGTGAGCATACACAAGAAATAAGTAAAATGTATGCTGAGTAGATGATTAATAAAGGCATATGCCCATATTTCTTTTAAAATAAAGGTTAAGGAGAAGCCACCAATATTTAATTAAGCTGAGGGGCCAGGGAACTAGAGACAGATGGATGGAGGTCAGCTTGAGGCCCGGTGGAGGGAATGTATATAGGTTAAAAGATAAGGGTGGTAGAAAGACAAGGCTAGGAGGCAAGGTTTAAGAAATATTGGTCTCTACCTGAAAGCATAGAAAATGACAGCTCTGGTCAGGGAGTCAGGGTAAGCAGCAAATGAGCTTCTTTACAATGAGGTCAATTGAGGCGGGTCTGAATTATTGTTTATTGCAATAAAGCTGATTTCTCAGTTTGCCTATCCTGTGACTCCTATAGCCTTCTTTCAAGGTGGGAATCTTTGACACACCATGCACCACGACACAAACTTCAGAAATGTCACACAGTGAGCGTAAAAGATCTGATGGGTGCCTAAGTCTATAACATCTAAGAATATAAGAGACTCTGAGGAATGTAAAGGGGGATATATTAAACATTCCTATATTCACCTGGTAGAACTGCTATAACTGCCGCCTAAAGAGTGCCAGGCTACTCATCTGAAAATAAAACGGGACAAAAGGGTAAATATCCAGAGAAAGGATAAAAGTTACAAGCTCATCTAGGGATGGAAGAGGCAAAGATTCGGAACAAAGATAATAATAAGCTGGAAAGGATTCACATCTTATCTGACTTCTTACAATGAAAAATGTTCTGTAGTTTTCATATAAGTTATTTCAACTGTTATATCTCATAACAAGTTATGGCAAGTTCAGGTAGTGTGTTATTTTAGGTACTGCAGAGAACTGGCTTGCACCTTTTAATTCAGACTCAATTTTAACGCTGAACAGGTTTCATCAGATTGAATGGAAAAAGTAAGAGGGGGACTAAAGATTTTTGTGAATGTGCAATACTGAAAACAATGTCATCAAGACATTGAAATGCAGACAGAATTTGTCCATGTTGCTGCCCAGGAACGTTAAGTTACATCATCCTGGCTGACTCAGAAACAGAAATAATTCACTCTGTACCACTATCATAATGATGAATCTTTCTGAATGCTGGTAACAAGGAATTAAGTGTCTATTAGGAATGCTCCATTCATAGACACTATAATCAATCCAAATATTAGTGACTTTAAATACAAACCTGTGGTGCAATCTGAGCAGGTCTGATCACTACTGCCACCTAAAATCTCCTTATTGACAGCACCAGCTCTTTGCTGTCTAAGCCAGAAGTTTTTATATGTACGGGGTTGCTTTTATTTATTTTTGAAGCTTCTGTAAAATGTTTGTTTCTCCTTGAGGACAAATAAAGTATAATGTACTGTTTAGGCTCACTATTTGCGGTATGAATCCTGCCGTGTGTCAGCAGTACAGACTGGTAATGGTAGTGATGTAAAGAAAGTTTTCTTAGCACCCATTAGGCTTGCTAATATTAACTTAGCATCATGTGAAATCTACAGTATACCTAAGCATCGTTGCTGACCATGTGCAGCCCCAGTCTACCTTTTTCCGAGTGAGTAGTTTCAGTAGGATAAAATGTCATGTCAAAAGGCAGGTCTCATTTGAAGCTGATTATATGCACATAACAGTGCATTTTCTTAACTGTAATGGTCAGTTCGCTTATCAGATTTCATACTCATTGAGCACTTTTGGGATAAGGTGAAACATGGGGTTCACAAAGTCTGCATGAACTGTATGATGAGTCAACATGGACCAAAATCTTGCAGAATGTTTCCAGGTCCTGACTGAATTCATGTGTCACAGATTTCAGGCTGTCGTGGAGGTTTAAAGGTATCCTGCTCAATACTAGATAGGTGGACTTAATAAAGGAGCCACTATGTGGATGTACATCCCCGTTATCTTCTTTGTCCCTGACCTTTCAAAGAAACGTAACTTAATAAACAAACTTTAGGGAAATGTAGCCTCACAGCCATAGTATTACATTATGTGGAAAAAAGCATAAGCTGAATTTGATAATAATGCATGAACTTAATGAGACCAGTTTACAAGAAAACAGGAAAAGATTTGGAGGATGAACCACATCTTGTATGCTTGTCTTTTTTTCTGTTTGGCCATTTTTAACTTACCTCTGGCTCTGCCCCATCATTTCTCAAAGGCAATATAAAAATCCATCACAAACACCTGGGCACCAGTTGTGATCAGCAACTGCCTAACAGCCAATGTCATCTTCTCAAAATGCTGATTCATTTATTTAACTTTGCCCAATAGCAATAAACGGACAACCCCAGTGCTTTTAACACTTAATTGTTTCTTTTTTACAGTATTAAGTGTTGCATTTGATATGACCGAACATAACATAGTATATTGTATATTGTGTTGGAGAGTGTGGTCCACCAGGCTGGGTGGACACAAGTTCAATTCACACTGTTGATTTTATTTTCTTTTTCCCTTGTGGGAAATGCCTTCCCCGTTCCCCACAACTATAACACAGTCCTGGCACAAGAACAGCACAAACAATGAATCCCTTCCTTTACTCTTTTCCTTCTGCTCCTTCACTCTTCGGGTCAAGCTTCGTCACTCCTCCTCCCGATTCTGGCTTTCTAAGTAATGGCTGCTGGCTCCTTTTATAAGGCACCCGGAAGTGCTCCAGGTGCTTGATTACTCATTTCCAGCAGCACTTCTGGGTGTGTCAGAAGAACTGCCCATAAGGGCTCAGCAGCACCTGGTGCTGCACCCTCTGGCAGTGCCTGCGGATCCCAACAGGGCTGCACCACACTCCAACTCCCATGCAGCCCTGCGGGAGTCTGAGGCACTGCTGCAACCCAGGGGGGTTGCCATCTAGCGTCCCAGGGAAGGTAATGCTCTGGCCACACTTGTTCCCCAAGTCCTCCCAGCATGGAGGCGCCCTAGCTAGGCAAGAGCCCCAGCTGCATGCTACAGAGAGTTAGATGCTGTACTTGTGAAGTTTGTTGAGCTGTTTCTGAATTTGTACTAGAGCTCCAAGGAAGATAAAGTCTAATAGTACATGGAAATTCAACAATGAAATCATTTTTTATAACTGATAAATATAAAGGCAGTAAACTTAATCATTTCTCTTTATTAGGGGGCTCTGCCCCCTGCTCACTTTGCTCGCCAACCCTCGGGCGGGTGCTACATGCTAGCCACTTCGCAGATCTGCCACTCGCGTATAGTGAAACAGATGTACAATTTAAACAGTGTCACAGGTGGCTGGGGGGGCGACCCAGACGGGACGCCCCGGAGGACCGGAGGAGGGCTTACGCCTCCCCCAGACCACGTGGGGGCGACCTCCCTGGTGGCTATGGGGACCAAGGGTACAGAGCTTTGAATCTCAGCCCTGTAGGGGCCCATGGTCACCGCCAGTGGGTGCCCCAATGCCTATGGAGCCCTGAACCTCAGCACTTCCGCCACACCCGGAAGTGCTGGGGGGAAGAGGATTGGGGACACCCGGAGTGCTACTTTTTAAACTTAAACTTTTATTGTAAAACTTCAGTAAAAACAATTTTTTTAATTAACTTTTTGTCAATATCACATTGAATTTTGATTCCATGTTTGGATTTTCATTGTGATAATGCAACATATAACTGCCTGTGAGTGAATATCGTTTCTTTCTTTTTGTAATAAATAAACCGACTTTTTCGAATGTTTGTCCTTGTGATTTGTGAATTGTCATATACGATATATCCTTCTTTCAACATTAATTCGGTAATTCAGTATTCTATGGGGTATTGTAAGTTGATGTTTTCATCTTGCGCACCATTACCACCAACTGTTTCAGCATAGTCTATTGATACGCATTTAACCAATTTGCCGTGTTACTGATCGACAATTTTTGCATTAATTCGTTTGACTTCATTGTTTCTTGGTGCTAGGATTGCCCGTGTACTCATTTCTTCTGTTGATAATACTTCTGAATGAAATTCTTCAATAAGATTTGGACATAATAAGTCTTCTTTTATTGGGAACTTAAAGTGAGGACAACATAAAAATGTATAAGAGCTGCAAGCGCAGGAACTGTGTCTGACAAAGGCATTCACACAAATGAGAGGTGTGTGCCCCGTGGGCATGTTTGAAAATGGTTGTGAGGAGGGTGGGACTTGCAAAAATCTCTAGGCAATAGTCTCAACTTGCAGGACTTGAAAAAAATCTCTTGGAAATAGTCTTGTCTCGTCTCAAGATTTTCTTTTATAATAGAGAGATATAATATTACGATGCTAAGATGGTTTACTGTCATCTAGAATACAGAAAGGCTACTTACTTAATTCCAGTTTATCAAAGATGACATTCATTATGCTTTCTGATTTCTTTCTACCTCTCAGTTAATCTGAAGCAGCAAAGATCTTAACAAGTACTTCTAAACAGGATTATAGAGCTTCAGGTCTTAAATCTCTTCATGGTTTCTCAGGTGTCTCAGTTACTCTTAGCATTGATTTGACTGAGAATGGCGTACCTCTCCATTACTTTGCTCAGCCCAGTAATTCTGATAACTTCAGACCATGCCCTGTATTGTTCCCCATTCATTTTTCATGAGTGCTTAAATGCATGCCAGTACCTGCTGCTTAAAAGCTTCTTAATGGCTTGATTCTACCAACAGCAGAGATGGCTGGTGAAAGTGGTTGGCGTGTACCGTTTGGTTTGTGCCACACATATAACTTACTATTCAAATTAAAAATAACAGCTTTAGTCTCATCCACTGAGCTGCACTTTCGTCTACTGACATATCATTGACACTTTGCTGATACGGATATTGAAGTTTGTTTGCCCAGTGCTTTCTTGTCACTTGTCACTTTTTCTTCCTGAGGAATGCCTTACAGATTGTAGGTTTGCAAATGTCAAGAATAATCACAGCCATGAACTTCTTATGCTTATTTAGAGTCAACACAGGTCTTGTAGTAGATTATCTTAAAATGTTTTCTGGCAAATAAATTTAAACAAAGGGCCAAATTTAGACAGAAGGGTGGTCGTATCACATTTCTTCCATTTGCACACAATGGACTGCACTGCATTCTGAGAGATGTCCTATGCTTTTGAAATGGTCTTCTTAATTCTTGTGGTTCTTTGTAAACTAACCCTTGACTTCTGCTGAATGTACCTGTGTCATCACATTTGTCCTAACTGTACATAGAAAGTAGAATTTTATATTTGGAAATGAATTAAAGCAGATGGTTCACTAATCCAGAACATAGGTGAAATCCCTCTATTTCACATTTCAAAATTCTACATATCAAAAGGTGAGAAGCTTTTAATACCATTCCTATATTTATGAAGTTATGAGAATTCAGAAGAAGAACAATTTAAAATGTTTAAAATGTCCATTGTTTTACATACCAGGTAATTGCTACTGATATGATTATGAAAAAGCTGTCAGTGTAACTATATATAATTTTTATCTCTTGTGCTCAGGTTTGCTGGCACTTGTCATCTTTCCTCCCCCCTCTGTAGGGAAGTAGAAAAAAGAGTGGATTCCACCCATAACATAACAGTTTCAACTGCTGTATATTTACAGTCCAATTAACATTTTATATTTTATGGCTATGCAGAAGCTATTGAATATCTTCTGTAATATGAGGTGTGTAGGTACTCTGTATTGCCAGATGTCTTGGGATCACAATACAGCAAAATAGAGGCATCTGAAACCAATACATCGAAGCTATGGTGGATGTCTTGTTTACTTAAAGCCTCCTCAATTTGTAAAACACAGGTAAATGTGAGTCAGTATTGTTCATCTAAACAACAAACAGGTAATGTCAAGTGGCCTAATGGAATGGCATTACATTTTTTTATATCTCAACTCTATTTGGGGCAGAATGTAAACTGCTCTTAATAGCCACAGGTGATAAGGTTGATTTTCTGCTGATCTTCTTGCAGGATAAAATTGCTAAAGATAAACAATAAGGTAAGCCAATAATATACATATTACACTATTACTTATTTAAAGGTTGAAATTTTGCAAAAGAATGCTTTACAAATGCTTAAAATAGCAGCACTACTTTAAGTGTATACCATAATTAGTTCAGTGGCACTTTTCTTAATGTTTAAATAAATTATGCACTGTTGTTGTGGATTGATTTTGTTAAATATTCATCATAGTGAATACGCAGTTCCCATATTTTTGCATTATTTACAGTGCGTTATTTCTTCATACTGGCAGTTCACACTTCTTACTGAAATATTATTGGAAATACTTAAACTTTGATGTAGGCAGCTTTGTAAAATATAAGGACATCTTGTCAGTATTCTTGGCCCATATTACATCTGACATTAAAATTTGGCTTTGGTAATATGGTCAGGTATAACTTGACCACATTAAAAAATAGTGAAAATGCACCAGTGATCAGACCAGATTTAAAGGTAGTCAGTCTCAGACTATGTTTAACACAATGTAAATGCAAATGTATTTTTATTCACATACAACAACCACGTTAGTAATGCCTGATTGGAAGTTTGCATAGGAACGTGATATTGGATCTCTATCTTGATGTAATTGGACACTGCAGATGTATATTAATGCCAGGTATGTGTGTAATAGGTCTAACTTCTGTTCAAATACTATCTGGATCTAATAGGAGCTTGTCATCTCATAGTAGCATAAATGTAGATATAATATATTATCATGTATTATATAAATTAATTTCAGATTAGTCATTCTTAGAAGGCATGGAAATAAACCAGTTCTTTCATATTTTTGCTTTTTTAAAAAAAAAAAAAAAAAAAGATATTAATTATAGCAAATATCAGAGCCTGTGTTTAAACTCCAAGCTGTTTTATACCTGTTGCATCTGTTTTTATGAATTTAAATTTTAATTCAAAATGCTTGGCTCTGAAGTGATTGAAAATGTTATAAAACTCTCAGTTCATCACAGTGTACAGAAAGTCAGAATTCTTAAAGAAAAAAAAATGCTTCTTTCCACCATGACTTCTTCAGCCGACCTCTTTTATACTTGGCAGAGGCAGGATTTCACAGTTTCTTTTGTTATTGTTGCTTCCTGGTAATGTATCAAGATTGAAAGTCATACACTTACAGTTTATATTATTACTTCCTGTATTTCAAAATGTACACAGCAGAAAACATGACCAAATTTTGAACTCATAAAATAATTTATGATGAAGTAAAAAGACAGCCATTCAGTTTTACCATAAATTCAATGGACAAAGTAAGGATGTAGTTTCTGCATACAGTACTTATGTCGGAATTTGACAGCGAATGGGTTTCTAGCCCATTATTATTTTTACAAGTCACGAGTATAAAAATGGTATGAATAATCAATTAATTCTTCGGTATGTGTTTCTAATGAGTCCATAATTTAAAAACAGTAAACTTCTCCATTTAAAGCTCCATTGTAAATGAGTTTGGTCTGGGCACTTAAGGGTACAATTAGTCTTTTTACAATGTCTAATAGAGTGAGATGATTGTGTTGTAAAACTAACCCAACACCTGATCACTACATAAAAAGAACCCAGAAAGAAGTCTTTTAAAAAGGTAATGAGCAGAGATTGATCTATATAATCCTGACTATCACTCCCCCCACGCCCTGCCTCAGGAAAGTTATGTTCAAAAGCAGTTTACCACAGCAAGATTCAAAAACATGTGTTCAAGTCAGCAAGACATCATAAACATATATAATGACATACTGTATATACAGTTATGTCCATAAGTATTTGACAGTGACACAATTGTCATAATTTTGACATGTACACCACCAGAATGGATTTGAAACAAAGCAATCAAGATACGATTGGTGTGAAATGACCGTGGAGACTTTGATGAACTTCAATAACCTTTTAATAGCAAACTGCAACACATTACAACGCATGCACTTGACTGTGAAACAAAAGCCATGTAACAACATGTGCTTCCCTTTTATACTTGCCCCACCTTCAGTCCATCCTTTAATCACTTCCCCGAAGTTGCCATAAAACACTTGGTGAATACACTGTGTTCCTTTTAATTACTATATATGACAATTGGAATATAGCCTTTAACAAAAATACTGTATGAGCCGTTTAGAAAAAACAGACATTTTATACATGTTCATTCTATTTTCAAGGTCTTAATAGTATTTGGACAAATTATCATAATCATGAATATAATGAGCATTTTTAATATTTGGTTGAAAATCCTTTACAGTCAATGACTGCATGAAGTCTAATCCCATGGCCATCTCCAAACGCTGAGTCTCCACCCTAGTGATGCTTTGCTAGGCCTTTACTGCTGTTGTCTTCAGGTGCTGCTTGTTCATTGGACTTTCTGCCTTCAGTTTTGTCTTCAGCAAGTGAAATGTATTTCTAATTGGGTTGAAGTCAGTTGATTGAATTGGCCATTGAAGAATATTCCACCTCTTTGCATTAAAAAGCACTTGGCTTGCTTTTACAGTATGTTTTGGCTCATTGTCCATCTGTACTGTGAAGCATCATCCTATCCATTTTGCAGCATTTTTCTGAATCTGAGCAGACAGTATAGCCCTGTACACTTCAGAATTCATCCTGTTACTTCTGCCAGCAGTCACAGCAACAATAAACACCAGTGACTGACTTTCATTTGCAGCTGTGCATGATCATGCCATTAAACTACCATCACCAAGTTTCACAGATAATGTGGTATTAATAAGATAATAGGCCATTTCGTCTCCTCTTCATACTGTTCTCTATTCATCATTCTGGTACATATTGAGCTTAGTTTTCTTTGTCCAAAAAAAATTGTTCCAGAACTGGCAAAGTCTAATCTATCCTTCTTATGCTTGGAGTTTACCGGTGGTTTGCACCTTGTGGTAAAACCTCTGCCTTTACATTCATGGAATCTTCTCTTGATTGTAGACGTTGGCATAGGTAGGCTTTGATAGGTCTACCTCAATGAGAGTGTTCTTGGTTTGGCTAAATGCCATGAATTAGTTCTTCTTCACTAAATAAAGAATTCTGTGGTCATCTATCACAGTTGTCTTCCATAGCTGTCCAGGCCTTCTGGTGTTGCTCAGCTCACCAGTGGAAATGTTTGTATGTACAAAAAAATCGAGATGCATAAATCTGTGCGTTCACCAACTACCACGTTCTTCTGCTCCATAAATCCCGGTCAGCATGAAAAGTAACACACGTGCACGTGCCTGCTGCCACTCCCAAACTCCTCGCAGAATTACGCCTCTTTGAATATGCAAATCAATATAAATAGCCCTTAAGCTCAGCGTTCTGTGAAAAGGCAATGGCAAAAGCACAGGGGTAAAATAGAAGAATTTCAGCGAATACCAAGTGGAGGCAAGGAAAAACACACTATTTGTTGGTTTAAACAGTGGTGTAAACAACAAAAGGAAGTTGATCAAGTGACATAGCGAGTCTGAGAAACTCAAAAGCTCAAGTACACAAAGCTGCACAGTGACGGAAATAATAAAGAACTTGTCAGATATCAAAGTCGCCATGAAAAGGCGAGTCATAGCCCACCATCTGAGTGTCATATGAAAGCTTATTAGGGTACAGAGAAAAGAAAAAAAAAATAGGGACACAGTGGGAAAAAAGCTTGAAATGTCAACTTTAATCTCAAAATTTCCACTTTAATCACGTAGTTTATTTTGTCATTAAAGTAGAACATCATGAACTTCATCTTAAAATCATTTAATTTACTAGTTTCTCAAATCCCATCGTAACTAAAGTAGCACGTTAAATGCTTTGTTTTGTATTTGTTCTTCTATGTGCACTATGTGTGTGAATCACTATGTGATTCACGGGCTTTCTCTTCCTTCAACAGGACACAGAATCCATTACATTCGTGATATTACAGCTCTCTGAATTAATAAAATACTGAGATGTACAGTATACTTGCAATAATTTTCATGATGATAGGAGTTAAAGCATATTATTAAACATGAGAACACTGTGGCGCAGTGATAGTGACGAGCTGGCACCCTGTCCAGAGATTGTTCCTGCCCCCAGCAAAATGCTTGATGCACCCTTCACCTTCGATGAAATAATTTATTGCAGCAGTAATGTCTCTTTTAAATGTACTAACCCCCAATTCCTGTCCTTCTTTTTCTTTCTCCAAATACCCAATCACCACACAATCAGCTCTGTAATAGACGTTAAGCCATCTGTAAGCTGAGAATACCGATTCTTCAAAACTTTTAAGGAACATTGAAATATCTTCATAGTACATGTTTAATTATTCTATCCATCTATCCTTCCAGTGACATGCCAGCCCCAGCAAGAGTACAGCGCGAGGCAGGAACAATCCCTGAATGGGCGCCAGATTGTCGCTAGTGCTGCGACACTGTGTCCTCACATGCTTAATTATTAACAATATAGATTATTTAAATGAAGTTAAATTTTATCTGTATAATATAATAAACATATTTTGCTGCAGGCAGCATGGTGGCGCAGTGGGTAGCGCTGCTGCCTTGCAGTTAGGAGACCAGGGTTTGCTTCCCGGGTCCTCCCTGCGTGGAG
Organism: Polypterus bichir lapradei; assembly: GCA_026402145.1. Classification (NCBI taxonomy): domain Eukaryota; kingdom Metazoa; phylum Chordata; class Cladistia; order Polypteriformes; family Polypteridae; genus Polypterus; species Polypterus bichir. The sequence continues at coordinate 19,723,919 of JANRMT010062798.1, forward strand.
CTTGCATGTTCTCCCCATGTCTGCGTGGGTTTCCTCCGGGTACTCCGATTTCCTCCCACAGTCCAAAGACATGCAGGTTAGGTGCATTGGCAATTCTAAATTGTCCTTAGTGTGTGCTTGGTGTGTGGGTGTGGGTGTGTGTGTGTGTGTGTGTGTGCACACCCTGCGGTGAGCTGGCGCCCTGCCTGGGGTTTGTTTCCTGCCTTGTGCCCTGTGTTGGCTGGGATTGGCTCCAGCAGACCCCCGTGACCCTGTGTTAGGATATAGCAGGTTGGATAATTGATGGATATTTTGCTGCATTTTATCTTAAAAATGATATTGTCATCATATGTAAATACGCTCTTCATAAAGTGGCTTGTGCAATATTATAACTGTATCTCAAGTTTACAGAGCGGTAATTGTACTTATAAGTACAAACAGTTCTACAAGGAGCACTTGATGGACTGATTGATTGCGTTTTTAGTTCTTGAGATGAAACTGTTTCTGAACCGCAAAGTCCGTACAGGAAAGGCTCTGAAGTGTTTGTCGCATGAGAGCAGTTCAAATAGGCAGCATGGCTGAGGCAGCGTGTACTAGATGCTGTATACCGATAATTCTCCTTTCGATCAGCTGCTGTACAGCTGTAAATCCAAAGTCAGATACAGTGATATAAACACTTCGAGTGGTTCCGTGAGAGTAATATGGAAAGAGATGATCCGCTGTGTCAACCCCTAACATGAGCAGCTGAAAGAAGAAGAAGAAGATGATGCAGTGAGAGTAACAATGCTAAAGCAGCTATAGTATTTGGAATAGTTTGGCCATTCTGTGGACCATTATATTGTTAAGGGTTAATTACAATCAGATGCCTTAAACTAATAAACAATATGCGGTTAATTTTAGTGTATATGATAAAGCCACGTCAGGGTTATGGATCTAAAAAAGAAAGGGAAACCACACTGGAAGAAAAGCACTGCTTTGATGCTGAGTGCTACCAGTTTGCAAAACCAAGCGGAGAACTTGTGTGCACCAGGGTTTGAGCTACTGTGAAAATGTGTGTGGCTTTACGCCTAGTTTAGGTTTTATACATCGCGATTTGAGCATGGAAACGGGAGTACACAACATTTTTGTGCGTACGCACTGTTTATACAGAAGGACCCTGGTGTTTCTGTTGTGTCTCTAAAGGGTTTGTTTTGTTTTCTCAGCCTAATGAAGGACTGTTTTTACACCAATATTGAGAGTTCACAAGGACAGCTTCCAAATGTAAATTCCACACTTGGAATCGACTCCAAACCTTTTACCTGCTAATAACTAATGAAATAATGAGGAAACTGCTCCCACCTGGCTATGGAACAGGTTGTAAGTCAAATGTCCAAATACTTTGGAGCCCCTCGAAATGGGGGGGTCTATGCAGAAAAATGGATGTCATTTAAATTTTGGTAATCCCCTTAAAGTAAAGCTGAAACTCTACACTTCAATCACATAATGATTGCTTTATTTTAAATCTATTGTGGTGGCATAGAGAGCCAAAATTATGAAAAGTGTGCCACTGTCCAAATACCTATGGACAAGACTGTAAAATCAATGTACATGCAATAAAAAACACAGTTACAAATGTCAAAAATATAATTCGACAACTGTTTTAAATAGGTTAATCTGATTTAAAGAGTTAAATTTGGACAGTTAATGCCAGCAAAAGCTGCACCATTTTTATCATTGCCACCAAAACACTAATCCCCACTCCAACGGAAGAAATTTGATATGTCTCTTTTCATCAATTCTGTTAACCACTTCCATGTACTGACTCCCCAGGTTTAGATGTTCCTTCAGTGATATCCACATTGACTACAGTAGCCTCACTGGTAAAGGTTTTCTGATTTGCCATTACAAACCTTCATTTACATTAATGCTAAATTTACAATTTACTGCTAAAAACCCATTACTTTAACATGGCTTTCTCATAGCTTCATTTTAGTGTAACCCTGATATTCTGTATATGAATTTAATTACCTTTTTTTTCATGGCTCCAAAATCCATACTAACTTCTACTACTGCTGTTCTTTTTCCAGTTTTCTGTGGTGGCAATCTGTGCCACCACCACCTGATCAAAGCACCATGCAGTCCCTACATTGATGGATTGAAGGCCAGAAGTCCACATGAGCAACATTATCTAATTCTTCCACGTGAAGCCTGAAAACCATGAGGACTGATTTAGATCATTTATGTTTGGTAGAATGCCTATTGGGGGTGGGCATTCTCATGGCCTTGGAACCCCTGCAGATTTTGTTGTTTTTTTTCTCCAGCCCTCTGGAGTTTTTTTTTTTCTGTCCTCCCTGGCCATTGGAACTTACTTTATTCTTTGTTAATTAGTATTGCCTAATTTTACTTTTATGCTTTTTCTTTTATCTTTCTTCATCTTGTAAAGCACTTTGAGCTACATCATTTGTATGAAAATGTCCTATATAAGTAAATGTTGTTGTTGTTAATCAAACAGAGAAAAGGAGGTGGCATGAGTAAAGTGTTTAAGTTTACGAAAGGAATTAGTACAGTGAATTAAGACTATTACTTTAAAAAGAGCACTACAAAACAGTTGTAAACTTGTTAAGAGTACATTTTTCACAACCATTACAAAATGTTTTATTTCTCACAGAGAAGCATAGACTCATGTAATAAGTTACCAAGCAGTGAAGTAAACAGTAGGACTTCAGGGACCTTCAAAACTAGAATTGATGTTATTGCGAGGGATTTAAATGAATAGGACTGGCAAGATTTGTTGGACTGAATGACCTGTTCTTGTCTAATTTTTTTAGATGTCATTCATTTTTTTATTAGCTTTCTCCCTATGTTCATAGTAATGATGTCGTGATTTAAAAATGAGTTGTTCCATTTCTTTTGTTGTCGTGAGGTTTAGTTCTGAATGCAAAGCCTGGCTTTTCCTATAAAGTGTCTCATTAGGGAACCTGGCATGTTCTTGTTCTATTCTGGTAATTTCACTGATTAACTCTGATGCCTTCTTGGTTTCTGGTTTATTTTTGTAGGAGAGATATGAAATAATATGTTCTTTTAAAAACACCTTCAGAGTTTCCCAGATTATTCCTGCAGGGACCTCTGAGTATGTATTTGTTAATGAAAAAATTAATTTGCTTGGATATAGTCTTTGTACAGTTCTCGTCAGCTAATAAAAGTGGGTAAAGACGCCAGCTACGAGATTTGTATGTGAGGCATAATGATTTGAGCTCCATGATCAAAGGGGCGTGGTTGGAGATAACAACAGCGTCGTACTTGCAAGATTTGACAGCGGGCAAAAAATTGCTATCTATAAAGAAATAATCAGTTCTTGAGTAAAAGTGATGAAGGAACATGCTCTTGAGTTTGGATTTAGAAATACTCCAAGAGTCTGATAAGTTGTGATCAGTTACAAACTGTGTAATTGTTTTTGCGGTGTTAGATCTTATTGCCCCTGTGGCTGAAGACCTATCCAGGACTAAATTTGAAACACAATTAAAGTCTCTTATATTTTTATGAGTGTTCACATTAGGAATGGATGCAAATATATTTTGGATGAAGTGTCTATCATCCACATTGTTTGCATAGATATTTAACAAAATCACTTTACAATGAAATAAATTACCTATTGTTTGCATAGATATTTAACAAAATCACTTTACAATTAAATTAATTACCTATATTGTTTACATTTTGCCCCTTCAGAATCAGATAGTTTGTATAGCTGGAGTGGAATATTTGGCCAATCCAAACTCTTTGCAACTGAAACTGATCTTCTGTGAAAATACTATCTTGGCGTTTACACCTGTTAGGTGAGAGAATATTTTCTTTCTCTTTAATTCATGATTGAGACCTTTGACATTCCAGCTCACAAAGGTCTTAGAAACATTGCTTCTGAACTTTTGTAGTCTTAAATTAAGGTAGTACATTATTACATACGATAGCTTTAAACTTAATTTTCAATTTTACCAGGAGTTATTGTTATTGAAGCCTATTGTTGAGTTGGCACTTATAATTGTAACAGTTAAAAGGATGGATTAGAAATAGCTTGCTCTCTTTCTCTCCCACATGGCCCCCACCCCCATATTGACTACTCACGTGAGGCTAGCCACACTTCATGAAGTCCCAGTCTTCATTTTTTATACTGCTTATTCCAAACCAGAGTCACAGGGTGGGCTGGAGCCAATCCCAGCTAGTTTAGGGCACAAGGTAAGAACAAATCATGGACAGGGTGCCTTTCCATCGCAGGGCGAACACACACAAACACCAGGGCCAATTTAACATTGCCAATTGACCTAACCTGCATGTCCTTGCACAGCAGGAGAAAACTGAAGCAAATGGAGAAAATCCATGCAGACATTAGGAGAACTCCATGCAGGGAGGACTCGGTATGCACACCCTGGACTCCTTACAGTTCTATCACTGCACCACCGTACTACCATATTGTTCTAATGTTAAAATAAAAAAAGAAAAGAAGCATGATGATATTGATGCAGACAACCTTATACAATTATATGTATGCAAAGTATTATTTTAGATGTTAACAGATTTTACCATAACATGGAATTTTGTTGCATTCTGAGCAAGATGTGTCAAATCAGATTTAGCCTCCAACTATACCATGTAACATTCAGAAATTCCTGTCCATATTTCATTAATCATTTTATGAATATGCATATGAAAATCCTTCATAGCACCCCAAAGATTTACAAATCGCAGATAGCAAAAGTTAAGTTTTTTAATTAATTACGCTATGGAAGAATTTGAAGATTTGGAGAACAGTAAATTGAAAAAAAGAAAAACAATTTCCACACAAATTTTCTAAGATGGGAGGTAGCACTTTCTCATAAAAAGCACTCAATTTGCAGTATTAATAAAACTAGCCATAGTCTTTTCACATTCAGAATTGCATGCCTACACTTTTTAAATATCATAAGCAAATGATATTAGTTGTCAACAAAATCTGCAGTCAGATTTATGCTTTTCAAAAAAATGTCACTTACTGCAAACTTATCATAAAGCTGGTATGTGAGTAGAGGATTGGGCAGCTCCCTGAAGTACGCTTTACATGTTGATGATACGCAATGAATATCCTGCAGGTATACATCCTTGTTGAGGTCTGGAGTACTTTCAGTGTCAAACTCAGACCTGAAGGAAAGAACAGGAACTTAATCCATAAAAGTGTCAATGTTGTTGTGAAAAATATTCAAACTTATTGAAAATTCAGTTAAGGGCTCAACAATTCACTAAATGTTCTTTAACGCTTTTAATACTGTTGGTCATCTGTCAATAGTCTCAGGTTGTATTGACCTTTTGGGCTCTGCAAGGTAAGCATTCTTGCCTTTAATACTATAATTTTGTTTAGTTTAGTGATTTCCCCTTTGAACTTACATACATCATAATCATATCTTGCTATGCTGTGCTCCCAATAGAGTTGCCCATGGTAGACTGAAGCCAGTTAAAGAGTGATCCAAAACTTTGTATGGTAGTAGGGTAACCTTCAGCATGAAGAAGCAGCAGGCAGCCATTGTGTAGGTTCACCACTTGTAAGGCAAAGGGCAAAGGTGAAGAGTAAAATCTGTTGGATGGCAAGCTTGTGCAGTACAGACCTTGAGAATGGAAATTAGCACTTGGGATAGAGAATGTCAGTTTGAGGTTGTCAGGATAGTCTTAACAAGGCTTAGGAAATGCAGGAATTGACTTTGTGCTATACAGTAATCACTCCTCGATCGCGGGGGTTGCGTTCCAGAACCCCCCGGGATAGGTGAAAATCCGCGAAGTAGAAACCATAAGTTTGTATGGTTATTTTTATATATTTTAAGCCCTTATAAACTCTCCCACACTGTTTATAAATATTCTCCGCACAGTTATACAGTAAACCCTCGTTTATCGCGGTTAATCCGTTCCAGACTCTACCGTGATAAATGAATTTCCACGAAGTAGGATTCTTTATTTATAAATCTAATATTTTCGCAGTTAGAACATAGAAAACCTGTTTATGACCTTCTAAATACGTTTTTTAACATTATTAAAGCCCTCTAGACATGAAATAACACCCTTTAGTCAAAATTTTAAACTGTGCTCCATGACAAGACAGATAAGACAGTTCTTTCTCATAATTAAAAGAAAACATATCTTCCCCTTCAAAGGAGTGTGCATCAGGAGCAGAGAATGTCAAAGAGAGAGAGAGACAGAGAGAGAGAAAAGCAAACAATCAAAAATCAATACGTGCTGTTGGGCTTAAGCGATAAAGCAGCCGCAAGGAAGGGAACAATGTGAAGGTAGTCTTTCAGCATTTTTTAAAGGAGCGTCCGTTTCCTCTAGGCAAACAGCCTCTGTGCAAACAGCCCCTCTGCTCACACCCCCTCCTTCAGGAGCAGAGAATGTCAGAGAGAGTGAGAGAGACAGAGAAAAGCAAACAATCAAAAATCAATGCGTGCTGTTAGAGCTTTTAAGTGTGCGAAGTACCGCGCGGGAAGCATATCGTATATCATTGAGGAGTTTTATTTAATACATAATACGTGCTCTGATTGGGTAGCTTCTCAGCCATCCGCCAATAGCGTCCCTTGTATGAAATCAACTGGGCAAACAAACTGAGGAAGCATGTACCATAAATTAAAAGACCCATTGTCCACAGAAATCTTCGAACCAGCGAAAAATCCATGATATATATTTAGATATGCTTACATTTAAAATCCGCAATGGAGTGAAGCCGCGAAAGTCGAAGCGCGATATAGCGAGGGATCACTGTAGTTTATATAATTGTCACAATTGTGTGCTGTTATTTTAAATGTTATCTTTTTAAGCGGTTAATAAATGTACAATGGTAAGTCAATAATTACCCACACTTTTGTTTGGGTTGGCTGTACAACTTTCCCCATGCACATGTGGAAACATGGTGTGTCTGTGGTGTCACACATGTGTAAGTAGGAGACAGCTAAAGGGCCTGGGTAACTGTAATACTACACCAAACCGGGGAGTGGGGCAGAGTGTGCTGAGTGTCTCTCTCAGTTTCTTGCAGACCATTCCTGGGAAATCTCTCCAGGTTCTGGCACCTCTGATGATGTCACTTCCGGATCCGGCACCTCTGATGATGTCACTTCCGGCTCTGGCACCTCTTGATGACATCATTTCCTTCCCCAGCCCTTAAAACCGCCATCTTACCTCCAAAGAATCAGTTCTGTTGTGGACTCAGTCTTGTGAACATCTCTGCTCGAATATTTCAAAAACTTTTGTAGCTGGGATATAATATACGGATGGCTGCCCCAAACCTTTATGATGTCTGGAGACTCATTCTTATTACAGTGGTCACAGTGATAAATGATCAGTCAGTTTCTCGTTTTCTTCTCTAGGAGTAAAAATAGCCATTCCGCTGTCTGGTTGCACCAAAGAAGAACAGTGAGTAGTGATCATTTTTTTATATGCTGAATGTGAACCAGGGGTCAAAACCCTCATTGGTTAAATATAATCATGGAATGGACTTGCTCAGGGTTTTATTTGATAGAAGATGTGGAAGGGTGTCTTGATCCTTCTTCATGCTTAACACTTGATTAACCATTTTTATACTTATCAATCCATTCAAAGACACTTTGCCATGGTAAAACACTCTCCATGTTGTGCAGCAAGCTTCCTGTGGATTTTTCCCCTGCTACACCTGCAGCCCATAAAAAGCATATCACTGCTTGGTGCTCTTCTTTGGTGCAATCAGACAGCAGAGTGGCTATGTTTACTCCTACAAAACAACAACTGACTGATCAAGGCTGAAATTTTAATACTGTGACCACTGGCACACCATGGTCCTACATGTACAATGGGAAAGCTGTAGAAGCAAACCAAACAAGGGCAGATAATGACTGACATCCATCATGCAATGCTGAAGGGAGAGCTAGGCTAAAAGTACATTTCTCTATTTTCCCCAACTGGTTATAGCAACATTATTAATTGACATTTAATTTTCAGGAGAGGACATCTTTGCCTATACCTTATTATGTAATACTGATGTGAATTTTGGATGTACATATTAACAATATGGTTAGAAAATGAAGGAAAGTGACAGATACTTTTTGCCACATGTAATTAAATTGAATATCCTGTGCTATTTTGAAAAAAGCTGAGATGTACAGTGTACAGAGGGAGAAAGGCTAAGAAGAAACTCAAGATCCAATGGTGCTAAGAACATTTACTGGGCGACCGATTAACAGCATTAAAATAAAGTCAGGATTATCCTTTTGAGACATTTCCTTTTACATTTGGGAAATATGATGAACAGCTTTCTTTACATTTAATTTCATATACACTCACCTAAAGGATTATTAAGACCACCATACTAATACGGTGTTTGACCCCCTTTCGCCTTCAGAACTGCCTTAATTCTACGTGGCATTGATTCAACAAGGTGCTGAAAGCATTCTTTAGAAATGTTGGCCCATATTGATAGGATAGGATCTTGCAGTTGATGGAGATTTGTGGGATGCACACCCAGGGCACGAAGCTCCCGTTCCACCACATCCCAAAGATGCTCTATTGGGTTGAGATCTGGTGACTGTGGGGGCCATTTTAGTACAGTGAACTCATTGTCATGTTCAAGAAACCAATTTGAAATGATTCAAGCTTTGTGACATGGTGCATTATCCTGCTGGAAGTAGCCATCAGAGGATGGGTACATGGTGGTCATGAAGGGATGGACATGGTCAGAAACAATGTTCAGGTAGCCCGTGGCATTTAAACGATGCCCAATTGGCACTAAGGGGCCTAAAGTGTGCCAAGAAAACATCCCCCACACCATTACACCACCACCACCAGCCTGCACAGTGGTAACAAGGCATGATGGATCCATGTTCTCATTCTGTTTACGCCAAATTCTGACCATTTGAATGTCTCAACAGAAATCGAGACTCATCAGACCAGGCAACATTTTTCCATTCTTCAACTGTCCAATTTTGGTGAGCTCGTGCAAATTGTAGCCTCTTTTTCCTATTTGTAGTGGAGATGAGTGGTACCCGGTGGGGTCTTCTGCTGTTGTAGCCCATCCGCCTCAAGGTTGTGCGTGTTGTGGCTTCACAAATGCTTTGCTGCATACCTCGGTTGTAACGAGTGGTTATTTCAGTCAAAGTTGCTCTTCTATCAGCTTGAATCAGTCGGCCCATTCTCCTCTGACCTCTAGCATCAACAAGGCATTTTGGCCCACAGGACTGCCGCATACTGGATGTTTTTCCCTTTTCACACCATTCTTTGTAAACCCTAGAAATTGTTGTGCATGAAAATCCCAGTAACTGAGCAGATTGTGAAATACTCAGACCGGCCCATCTGGCACCAACAACCATGCCACGCTCAAAATTGCTTAAATCACCTTTCTTTCCCATTCTGACATTCAGTTTGGAGTTCAGGAGATTGTCTTGACCAGGACCACACCCCTAAATGCATTGAAGCAACTGCCATGTGATTGGTTGATTAGATAATTGCATTAATGAGAAATTGAACAGGTGTTCCTAATAATCCTTTAGGTGAGTGTATTTCTACAGATTTTGTTGTTTTTTTCATTTATGCATTGATTATAAAGTTTACATCTTTAATGTTTGGGACATGAAAATCTAGGTAGGTTTTAGAGTAGAGCTGCTGCTCCTCTAGATCAAGAGGGGCCTGATGAGGTAGTTTGAGTATCAAGTAAGAATGCCATTGTATGTCTTGAGCATGGCCCACAGGTAGGAGTCCAAATTGATGACGGAAAGAGTAAAGATTTAACATGTTTTGGGTCTGCCCTATTATGTCTCTTAACACCATAACTTTGAACAGGACAAAGCAGTCCAGAAAATTAGACATTACTCAAGAATTACCTCAGCTTCTGGATGTTAGATGAGACTCCTGATAGTCTGTATATGCCATCAACAATCCCATGTTTTTCAACAAACTCACTGCAAGATTTCAGCACTTGAGGGACTGCAGAAGAAAAAAAATGTTATCACAAAAAATAAGAAAGCCTAAGGACTGAGTGAAGAAGCACAATGGCAATACTTACTGTCCTGCCCCGAAGACTGAAGGTGTTCCAGCAGGTCACAGCCAAACACTCGTTCTTTATTGCCTCCTTTGCGCTTTCCACGCTGCCTCCCCATCATCAAACTTGGTTGCTACCTCCCCACCTGGGGGAGGCTCAATCAGGAGACAGTGGTCAGAAGTATTTACCCTTAATAAGGTCTTACTCAACAGACCTGCTGCTACACTCCTAGTGTGGATGTAACCAGCTAAACAAATGAGAAATACAAATAATTCAGTGTCAGAATATTATTATGCATAATCTATGAGGATCTTGTTAAAGAAAACAGCATATCACTGGTTGTTTTATTTCTTTTTATTCACAAGTGCCAGCAGTTTAAGCACAACCAAATGAATTTGTAGTCTTAAGACAAGCTAGAGTCCATCTATCTGGCGAACTTTCATAACTGGACAAAAACAGAAATCATATATCCTGTAATTAGTAAGCAAAAGTTGCTTTTATTCTTCTTCACAAAGATTCTTTAATTTATTTTTAAGCTAAGTTCAAGTAAATGATAAATACATTCTATTATCTTTAACAATGTGGCATTTAAAACGCCATCAGCTGACATATCCAAGAATGCCATTGCAACCAAAAAGTGTTCCATAGACACAAGGCGCAAAGAACACTGAATAATGTCATCAACAAGGTGACAAAGAAGACCTTAAACATAAATGAAAAATAAATTCCAATAAAAAGAATGGTTAAGAAGCACTCTAAAATTGGTCTAAAAGCACTACACATCATGACAGTTATAACTCTTATATTTTTAATCAGATATCATGCATTCAAAGTGAAATAAATCGATTTTGATATGTGCATCCAAGTTGCTCATTGACATCATTAAAGTGCAGCAAAGTAGTACCAGAATGATAAATAAATAATGATACTAACTCAAGAAGATGGTGAGTATTATTCCATTATTTAAAAAGGGTGTTCAGGCTGTTTTAAGTAACTATAGTAAGCTTAGTGTGCACCATAGGTAAATTAATAGAAGCAAATATTAAGAAATAGATCAAGCAGCACATGTCTAGATCAGGAATGTTAGCAAATAGCTTGGGTTCAAGGGGGTGGGGCACCATGTTTCACTAAAACACTGGAATTCTGTGAAGAGGTAAGAATATCATATGATAAGAGAGTTGTTTTAGTTTGATGTCTATCCATTCATGTGTTACCTTATCAAAAGCATTCTAAAAGTAAAGATATATAATATCAAATACAAGTGGGAATTCAAGACATGGTGTGTAGGTGGGTACAAATTGGTTCAAACACATAAAACAAAGGGTTTTGGTGAGGGGATCTTTTTAGGAATTAGGTTTTGTTAAAAGTTGTGTCCCTCACGGTTAGTGCTGGGGTTGTTGCTATTTTTAATATATATAAATGAATAGCACAAGAATATAATCAAAACGTTGGTTAAGTTTGTAGCAATGGATGCAGCATTGGACCATGAAGGGAGATATGTCATGATGGTCATGATTGTAGGGAAAATTCAAATGTAAATTAATTCTGATTAACACATATGCACTGAATATGGATGACTTTGAATGTATTTGCATTAAATCCGAAAATGACCACTCATAAAATTATAATGACTAAAGATTTTAATTGCATGTTAAATCCAAACTCAAACAGGTCCATGGCAATTGTAACTATAACATCAAAAACTGCATAGTAAATTACAATTTATTATGGATCACAATCTTTTTGACACATACAAACATAGAGATGTTTGTATCCGAATTCAAGAGAATATTCCTTCCTCTCAAAAGTACATCACAGTTGCTCAAAAATAATTGTTTTTTTATTGATAGTAATTTATTAGTCGCTATTAAATCTGGCAAATATGATACCATTGCCATCTCCAGCCACGCTCCTCTTACTTACAGTACAGCTCACATCATTATGCGGCTCCATTAACTCAACTTAACAATTGATACCTTAACCCATTGTTGCTAGCAGATGAGGACTTTACAAAATCCATCTCCAAAAAACTCAATATATTTTAAAAATAAAAATAAAAAAAAATTGGAGACTAGAAAGCATTAGAGCTGATTATGGACATTTTCAGAAATTATTTTAATATGCGATATCACCTCAAAGCAAGTTAAATTTTTGACTACAAGAGAACTAGAACAATGTATTTTTAAGCCACATCATTATTATTATGAAACACCACACTAGTTCAATGAAACAGTCTGAGGTTTTTTATAGTGGCTGGAGTGCCAGTCCTGCCACCAACCCCCAAGTTTTCGACCCAGAAAGTTGGAGGACCTGCTTGCAGGGCTGGATGCAGATTTATGTCATATCTATGACAGAGTAAATGCAGGTTAATTCCAATCATAATTTACCTAAGCAACTGAATAAAGTGAAATGTCACATTGCAATAATAGAGATTAATAAAAGGGAAAAATTAGGGAACAAAAACAAATAATTAAAATATTTACAGAACATTATAACTCCTAATAGTCTGTGTAAAGAGGATGAGGTTCAAGATAAGGATTTCTTGATAAAATGCAAATGCAATAGCTCATAGTATCAGTGCAGAAAAGCTTGATAAACCTCTGAGACTTTCAGAATTATAAGATACCATAAATTCATTTTGGAATTGATAGCTGCAGGCCCAAATGGCTAACTAATGGAATTTTGTAAAAAACTCTGATAGCCTTTTTTAACAGTATTTATAGAAGATAGAGAACATAAAGTTCTATCAAAAATGTTATGCCAAGTACCTGTTACTATCTTTGGTAAGGAAAATAATGACTAGTCAAAATGTGCACCATACAGAGCAACTCTGCTTCGGAATAATGATGTTAATATACTAGCAGAAGTTTTAGCTAGTAGAACTAAGAAAGTACCCCCCTCTGTAATATCATAAACCAAAACCAGATTTATAAAAGACAGATGGTTAGCCCCAAATCTTTTGTATTTATTTTGTGTAACCTACTTACCTGCAATATTTGACTCTCCAGAAGTCTTACTATTCTTGGAAGCAGAAAAAGTCTTTGAATTGAATGGGGTTATGTATTTAATATAATTTGTAAATTTGGGTTTAACCACAATATATCTGCATGAATTAAGTTACTCTGTGTTAGTCAGGAAGCCTCCATGTTAATAATGTAAACTCAGACTACTTTGAATTAGAACCAGACATGAGTTTCCATCATCACCAATACTTCTAGAAATTGCCATCATCCATAAACTGTTCATCTTTGGAAGGATTCAAAGAAAAACAGGATCATTAGGGAAAGACCTGAACAGAAAAAAATCTCTTTATGATGATATGGTGCTGTATACATACTGTACCTCAGACCACAAGCATCCGTTCCTTTAATTATAAGCATTCTAGTTTCATTAGATCTCTGAGTTCAGAATTGGTTTGAAAAAAAATATGGTCTTTCCAGTGATTCATCTGGCATGTCAGACCGGGAAAGAAATCCGTTTGCTGATAATATCAGAACAGTTTTAGTATCAGGGTTAAACATCACAAGGACATAAAAAAATCAATTTAAAAACAATTTTGGTAGTATGATGGAAAAAAATGAAACAAGATATTATTAGAGAATTAATTTACTTAAAATGAATATCATTGTAAAGTTTTTGTGTATTTTCCACAGAGTCCCTTTATGCATCAACAAATCTTTCTTTACGAAGTTTGACTCAATTGTAAAATTTATCTTGACCTCAAAACGACCACGAATCCAAAAAGCAACTCTATAGAGATCTAAAGCAAGGGTGACATGGCACTAACATTCAATTTTACAACTGGATTACAAATATTCACCCAAAGAATTTTAGAATTTGGCAAAAATTTATGAATCTACACTAGCGTGATTTGTAATGGAACAGAAATCCTGTTCTAAATTTCCTTTGTATACCCTGCTCTGTGTTGCAGTCAACACTAATTATCATTAATGTACCAGCAACCCAGCTGTCTATGACTCATTAACAGGTATGAAACCAATGTTGGAGAAATTTCAAGACAAAGAAGGTCTAATTTTTTGTTCCTATCTCTTATATATATTTCTCTTCTGGTTCGTCCTGCTTCCCCTTCAAAACTGGTCCCGCCCACACGCAGCCGACATTGCATTTCTCGATTCCTATTTTTGTCCTCTGCTAAACCTTTCCCCATGCTGCCTGCGGCTTCTCTTCAAAACCAGTCCCGCCCACACGCATCTGACATGGCATTTCTCGATTCCTATTCGTCCTCTTCCAAACCCTTCCCCACGCTGCCTGCAGCCTCCCATACACCTTGCTTTTTCGTTATACTGTGGCGGTTGCTTCCTAAGCCTTTGTTATAAAATGAACGACAGTATCTTCTTTATCGACGGGCTTTTGTACAACGTCATCTCTATTCCGGAATCCGGGAACTGTCTGTTCCTATCAGTAGGTTATTTCTCGACACAAATCGTCTCCAGCAAATCACCTATTCACAACTGCATCTTTCAAGAAGTATTTCTTTCTTCTTCATTTCTGAATTCCTTTCAGAAATCACCGTTTTCCATTCCTATTCTTACATAGCCTTATGCTACGGCGGGCGTCGGCTAGTATATCATAATCTTCTTCAGTCTGCTCTAATCTCACCACTATTTAGCCTGTGGAAAACATTTGAGATTGCAATATTTAGAGATGTCTATGCTGATAATGTGTTTGTATTTTTTGAACAGTTACACTCCAAATGTAATCTTCCAGCTACACAATTTTCTCCTGTATAAAAAGTGCAAACTTTGTTGAAAGCAACTACAAGCTGGTTATGTTTTTGCATAATATTAAACTAGGCGTAAGGGCAGATAGTCGATAGTCTAAAGCATTAAAGAGGAAGCTGGACGGCACACAGGCTTGGGCAGAATTGTTGAAGATGAAATGTAAGGTAAGTAAAAGTATTACATGTAGTGAATAAAAATGTTAGGTTTAAATATGCAATGGGGGGTTTGAAATTTGAAAGTACACCTTCTGAAAAAGATCTTGGAATCATATTAGACTCTGTATCAATAAAGTCTACAGAAGTGACCAAGAACTCTAATGGGGTGTTAGGTTATATATCATGAGATATAAAGTGCAAGTCAATGGGGGTTTAGTCTAATTTATACAATTCACTGGTGAAGATTCATCTGGAGTACTGTGTGTACAGATTTGGTCTCCATATTACAAAAAAGATGTAGCAGGACTAGTCCAAAGAGAATGCCTAGGCTGATTCCGAGCTCTGAGAAGAGATGGAAAGAGCTGAATCAAGATTAAAAGGCAACATGATTAAGGTGTTTACAATTATAAATGGACCTAGTACAGTAAATCCCAGCTTACACTTTAAAAAGAATTCTTCAGCAACAACACATGGACATGGCTGGAAACTTGTTAAAGGTAATTTGCACAAATATTACAAAGTTTTCTTCTTTCAAAGAACAATATACACATGGAATGAATAGCCAGGTAGTGTGTCAGAGACTAGGATATTTTTTTTTAAATAGATGTATAGGAACAATGAGCCTGTTGGGCAGAATGGCCTGTTCTTGTCAAAATTGTTTTAATATTTTAATACTGTGCTTTCTTAGAATTCTTATATCAGTCACTTACAGTAATTCATACTAATCTGGCTATGCTGAGTTATGTTGAAACAATTTTGTTTCTTTTCTGGAATTTCCTTCTGAAATTCCACTTTTATCACTTAAAGTAAATTTGTGATTTTTAGTGTAGTTTGCAGTGGAGCCAAAAGTGTTCCCAAGTTATTAATTTCATTGCAGTTATTTCAGTCAGGACTGCAACTGTGTCTGAAGTTTTTATTAATATTTACCAATAGCCATCTTATTATATGCATGTGCATGCACAAAATATGCCTGTAAAGATTTGTCAAAGACCAATAAAGTGAGTGTTGAAATAAGTGGTCGTTAAATTTATGGGAAAATGTATGGAAGATAGCTGGTAGCACAAGAAACATGGTCAATTAAGAGAGGGCAGTGTGCTGTGATGGGGAGATGTGGACAGGACAGACAAATTGAGAGGGGTCCTCTGATAAGTGGATGTGAGTGCTGATGACATAACAGACTAATTTTAAGTTAGCCATGAACTTAATATGTATATTTTACAATTCAGGAGAAACCTAGAGGATCTGAAGCTATCCATCCATCCATTTTCCAACCCGCTGAATCCAAACACAGGGTCACGGTGGTCTGCTGGAGCCAATCCCAGCCAACACAGGGCACAAGGCAGGAACCAATCCTGGGCAGCACACTAACAGTGCTAATGCTGGGATTTGAACTCAGGTTCCTGGAGATGTAAGGCTGCATCACTTCCCACTTAGTAATTCAATTCTTTTCATAAATCATAATTCCCATTTACATTCTCTGAATGCTATAGACTTTTGGAAATATGATGTCTCCAAAAAGGAAGGAGGCCATCCTAGCAGCAACAAGCACAAGGCAGGAGCCAAAACTTGGCTGGTGTGCTTGTACATTGTATGGGCCTTTAACACACTTACCCACATTCATACAGGGCCATTTTAGATCAGCCAGTTAATCAAATGTGGCCATCTTGGGGTGTGTAAGAGAACAAAAAGGCCATCATAAAATTGTTCACAGATATTGCTAAAATGTGCAAACTCTACACCGGCAATAATCCTCTATGAGACTCAAATTCAAGACTTTGGATACATGACATTAATATAAAACACAAAACACTGTCCTGAAAAACTCAAAACCACCATGCTGATCTATAAACTATCAACCATATGCATATACTGTAAAAATATAAACCCAAGTATTTCTCTTTCAACTTTATATGGGCACTTTATATTATAACACTCTTCCATGACTCATGTTACAGTATTTTGTTAATAGTTGTATATTTTCCTATTTTAATATTAATCTGCTATTTTAGTTTTTCTTTGTTCGATTTACTGTGAACAGTGCCATATTTTTTAATTGAATGGATCTGAGGCAGACCTATATTTGGCCAAGTATGGATGTAGCAGATACAGTCATATGAAAAAGTTTGGGAACCCCTCTTAATTCTTTGGATTTTTGTTTATCATTGGCTGAGCTTTCAAAGTAGCAACTTCCTTTTAATATATGACATGCCTTATGAAAACAGTAGTATTTCAGCAGTGACATTAACTTTATTGGATTAACAGAAAATATGCAATATGCATCATAACAAAATTAGACAGGTGCATAAATTTAGGCACCCCAACAGAGATATTACAGCAATACTTAGTTGGGCATCCTTTTGCAAATATAACAGCCTCTGGACGCCTCCGATAGCCTTTGATGAGTGTCTGGATTCTGGAAGAAGGTGTTTTTGACCATTCTTCCATACAAAATCTCTCCAGTTCAGTTAAATTTGATGGCTGCCAAGCAGGGACAGCCTGCTTCAAATCATCCCATAGATTTTCGATGATATTCAAATCAGGGGATTGTGACGGCGACGGCCATTCCAGAACATTGTATTTCTCCTTCTGCATGAATGCCTTTGTAGATTTTAAACTGTGTTTTGGGTCATTGTCTTGTTGGAATATCCAACCCCTGCCTAACTTCAAATTTGTGACTGATGCTTGAACATTATCCTGAAGAATTTGTTGATATTGAGTTGAATTCATCCTACCCTCGACTTTAACAAGGGCCCCAGTCCCTGAACTATCCACACATCTCCACAGCATGATGGAACCTCCACCAAATTTGACAGTAGGTACAGGTGTTTTTCTTGGAATGCGGTGTTCTTCTTCCGTCATGAAAAGCGCTTTTTGTTACGACCAAATAACTCAATTTGTGTCTCATCAGTCCAAAGCACTTTGTTCCAAAATGAATCTGGCTTGTCTAAATGAGCATTTGCATACAACAAGCGACTCTGTTTGTGGCGTGAGTGCAGAAAGGACTTCTTTCTCATCACCCTGCCATACAGATGTTCTTTGTGCAAATTGCACTGAATTGTAGAACGATGTACAGATACACCACCTGCAGCAAAATGTTCTTTCAGGTCTTTGGAGGTGATCTGTGGGTTGTCTGTAACCATTCTCACAATCCTGCGCATATGCTGCTCCTGTATTTTTCTTGGCTTTTCAATCCTGGGTTTAACAGCAACTGTGCCTGTGGCCTTCCATTTCCTGATTACATTTCTTACAGTTGAAACTGACAGTTTAAACCTCTGAGATAGCTTTTTGTAGCCTTTCCCTAAACCATGATACTGAACAATCTTTGTTTACAGATCTTTTGAGAGTTACTTTAAGGATCCTATGTTGTCACTTTTCAGAGAGTCAAAAGGAGAGGTTACTTTGAGGATCCTATGTTGTTATTTTTCAGAGAGTCAAAGGGAAGTACAACTTGCAATTGACCACTTTAAATACCTTTTCTCATGATTGGCCACACCTGTCTATGATGTTCAAGGCTTAACAAGCTAATCAAACCAATTTGGTGTTGCAGGTAATCAGTATTGAGCAGTTACATGCATTCAAATCAGCAAAATTACAAGGGCACCCTCATTTTTGCACAGCCAGTTTTTCACATTTGATTTAATTTCATACAACTAAATACTGCTTCACTAAAAATCTTTGTTCGAAAAACACCCCAATACTCAGATGTTCCTAGGAAATGAAAGACATACCACTGTTATCTTTTTTGTTGAAAGTAAATTATTATGCAGACTGGGGTTCCCAAACTTTTTCATATGACTTTAGATGTATGAAGATCTTTTTAGCCTAAGCATACTCATTTATCCATCAATATAGCATCCTAGAATGTGATTACATATACACACAGCATAAAAGATGTGAGCCACAACTTGTATTCTGGTCATCATCATCATAAATGATGAACTGGCTCCCAATTGACTTACTGGATAAAGGGAGGAGTGAGGTATGAAATCACAGGGCTGCACTTTCGACTGAGCACAGCTGTCACTTGTAGCCAAGTCATTGTT
Organism: Polypterus bichir lapradei; assembly: GCA_026402145.1. NCBI lineage: Eukaryota > Metazoa > Chordata > Cladistia > Polypteriformes > Polypteridae > Polypterus > Polypterus bichir. Next base: position 19,742,832 of record JANRMT010062798.1, read on the forward strand.
TGGCTCTTTCCAGGCTAACAGACTGGTAATTAATGTTTGGGCACCATTTTATTATTTATATTCATAATTTGTTTTCTTCAATTTATGTCCAAAGTAGGGGGTGCTAGAATTCCCAGTCAAGAATTTCAATTACCTATTCCCGAATAGATTTTTCTAATGAGGTTTGCATAATGTAAATGCTGTTCTCATGATTCTTTAATCTTCCACAAAAAGCAATCTGCGGCACAGTGATGGCTGTAATTAAGGAAATTATTTAATTATTGAAGCAGCACGCTTGTGATGCAAAAGAGAAATGTCACATTAATTTGTTGCATTCGTATTGTCCATCTGGCTATGGATACATTTTTCAGATTGCTACCATGGGTAGACATTACATATTACTTGTGGGATGTAAAATGAGCTTTATAGCAATTAAGAAGCATGCAGAAAATTGTTAACCATCTGATGCTGAGCTTCCATTTTCTCAATATGTAATCTGATCTTTCAATGAAATAACAGAGATGAAGTATTTCTCAGCAGTGACTGGAAAATAAACTGAATATGTTGATGGGTCACAAGTGACTCAGCCTCGAGTCTCTCACTTTCAGGTCCCCTAACCCTTAAGCTGCTTTTCCTGTTGCTGCAGCACCATTATGCATGCGTCAACTGATGACATATTAGACATCATTTCATTTGAGAGAATAGGATTGATTACTGACTGTTGGAATATTATCTAAAATAAAGTATATTTGTTAAAAGAAACAATTAATTACAGTTTTATCTAAAATGTACAGGTTAACAAGCAATTTCTTTTTATGACAGTTTCTGGTTTTCCAAAAAAAATCTAAGTCTAAGAAATCCCCTAATTTGTTTTAAGGTTATAATATTTGTTTTATGATCAAAGCTATGCCCCACAATATTGTGATCCCCTTCAGATTCACACTGAGGCCAACCAGCTAACAAGCATAACCATGGACTGTGAAGGAAAACCGTATAACCACAAGAAGAACATGCAAAATCCACAAAGAAGAAACCCCAGCATTGTTTAACATAATAGTAGCCAGCTTCATATCATTGAATTAATATCTGTCCATTCATCCAGTTTTTATGTACTTAACCAGAGCTCTGGTGATCTGCTGCCTTCTCTGGCAGCAATGGGCTCAAGGCAGGAATCACTGCAGGACACACATTTAGAGTCACCAATTATCTTAACACACACATCTTCTTGGAGAAGGAGAAAACTGAGCAATCAGTGAAGACCCATAGAGATGCAGGGGAAGCATGCAAACCCGAAACCGCCAGGGGTTCAAACACAGTGCTCTGGAGCTGTGAGACCACATATCAGTCAAAACTGTTTTAGGAAGTATTTAATGTGCCTAAATAATGCTGTACTAGAATATAAGATGTCCAAAACAGGAGTTTGCTTCAGAAAAACAAATTATTATTTCTTCTGAACATGATTATTACAGTGCAGGGCCATTGGAGTTCAGTTACTAACTCAATAGTGGTAGCCATGCCCCTGACCCTCTAAACCATGGGGTGCCCAAGCATATTTTCCTTAAATCAGCATTTCTCAACCTTTAAGTATTTGCAACCTGAGTTTTCATAACAGTTTTAATCACACCCCCTAACGTTTTTTTGAAACCCTAATAAAATTTATTCCTATATTTTTTGCTGCCGATACACCGCTACAAGTTTTATTATACCTACTTAACTTTTATCGACATTTATCTAACTCTATATTTATTTTTCTAGTATCAGAATGTAATTTAAGTTAATTTGTTTTGGTTTCAATAGATGTATTTTTCATATTTTCGATTTTTGTTTTCTTTTTTTCACATCTTCGCGCCCCCTTTTTTGCGCCCCACAGGTTGAGAACCGCTGCCTTAAATTATTAAACCACCTCAAGTCCTAATTTGAAGGAGCAGCAGTTGTACTATTAGCAGTTTGCCCATCTATCATTGACAATAGTCCTATCAATCATGCGGGGAACTGAAGTTTTGCCAGTCATCTCTTTAATCTTTTCAGTTACCATGTGAATCAACAGATGAAGACAGGACCTTCACTCAAAGGTCATTTGGTAAATCTATGTCGTGTAACCGTAGTAGGCCAGCACATAGCTCACAACCCTGCAGCCTCTTCCCACATCAATGACCCACTTTAGTATTCCCATGTTGTTAATTGTGAAAAAGACCAATGGTTACGCTCCTCCACTATGAGTAGCGGCCCCATACCCCAGTGAGTAAAATACAGAGTAAAAGATATCAAGAGGATTTCCTGTTAAATCAAAATTTAAGTTCAGTTTGAAGCAGAACTAAAAAGAGAAGCTAGAAGATGGATAATTGCATTGAGTCTCACCTCATTTGGTGTCCTTGTTCTTGTATTTGTGCTATAAACTCATTACTCTGACAGATTTGAGCTCTTCATAGCCAGTTTAATTTGGGGTCAGCTCCAGGAGGCGCTGTCATATTATGATGCCAAACCCGTGCTGCAATTTGAAGTTCATGTAAAGTAAAGCCCGCAGGTCTATCCAACTGGCTTAAATAAAATATTTTTCTGGCTTTAATTATTAAGATAATATTTGAGCTATTTTTGATACTTGTGCGTCATACAACAGACAGACCAAAGCTGTCCGCCTTGTTGTGCTTGAGTTCCTTTTATGACCGATGGCCTCATGTTATTAATTATTTAGCCAAGATTTAAAGTTCAATTTTCCATCACAACACTTGTGAATGCTTCTCGGCTATGATTTAGATGGATCCAGACCATCTTCTTTTGTCTGTTTGGCGATCCTTGTGATTAAAGAGCTGTTATTTTTGGAGGTCATACAAAGCTACTATGCAAATACAGTCTTCAAAGAAACAGCATAATGTGACAGAAATAAGGGAAAAGGAACCTTTGATATCTGGCACAGCCTACAATTTACGAGAACATCATTAATCAATGCAGAGCATTTTCTCTAGCTAAACGCAGATATTTCTTAGGCGTCATTTTATTCCTGAAAGAATGAATCTCCCTGGCCCTACAGCCTCATTTTCTGCTGCCATTTACACTAGTGCCTGTCATGGCTTATCATGTGAGATTTTGAAAAAATCTTCAAATGGTTTCAGTGCTTTTTAAAGAGAATGCACAGGGTGGTGGTATTTTGATCTCATATGGGTAAAGTTTGAAGGAAACATTCATTCTCCTGTATCATGAGTGGGGTGCTGCTGATAGGGGATGTGTAATCAACGCCAAGTCAGAAGTATAAAATGTATGGAAAAGTGGGTACCTTTAGACAATAGATCACTGCTAAGTACACCGAGCATGCATATAATAATGTAAACACAATCTCCGGGGCACCCTTTTCTTCGCAGTTTCCTTCTTATCCTTGTATAATATTTACTCTGTACAGTAAATGGAGAACAGCACTAACAATAACTATTGTAAATACTGCACATTGGGCTTCTTGACTGCACACCTATTTGCAAGGAAAATTATACACCCTGCAAACAACCATATTAGATAAGCATCGAAAAGCATTAGGGCCTGGGGCCAAGTGCATCACATTACTGTGCTTATTGGGAAAAACAGTTCCTGAATATCTAAATAAATCTGAAAGAATAAAAATCAGTTCACCTTTTTCTTACGTAATCTACCTTTTATTTGCAAACTTGGGCGCTGTACAGATTTCAAATACACTACTGTGTCCTAAAGTTCACATCCAAAATAATGCTGGAGCATTTAGGTATTTTTTTCTGTGTCTAGGTGTATTGATGATAATTTTATACATTGCCTTCATTCTTTTCCATACCAAGCTGATGGTGGCACTCCATGGTTTATATCCACAACACTTCCCTATTGTACAGCATTCGGTGAAAATGTGCCAGCATATGATAACACATTATTTATGAGTGAGAGTATGCAGTAATTCTCTGTTTGAGTTTTATGTAAAAATACAGGAAAGGCCTTCCAAATAGAAAACAGTCAAAGCAAATTATTTGTTTAGAACCCCTGACATTAATATAGTTCTTATTCATGCAGAATTCACCCACAAATATATACACATATGCATCTAGGCTTCCCACAAAGACGAATTATATTAAATGAAGGAGCACCATACTGGCAGATGTTTACCAGGTCCAAGGGTATCAGCACAATGATAAAGACAGAAGAGAGTTCTAGAGCCAGGATTAGCCAAAACTGGCCAAAAGAGAGTGTCCTGATATACAAGTGTGGAAAAGCAAGCCAAGCTACACAAAATGTATTGTAAATGCACACTAAAATGTATCCATCAAATACATTTCTCTCCTGTAAGACCTTCAGGTGTTACCTCAACACTGGGGGTTTTCCTTTGAGAGGTAGTACACTATCTTTAAGAATGATGCTTCAAAATGGTCACCGGCAGAAGAACAAACACAGTAAAAAGAGAGTGGTAGTCACCAGTATAATTTGTCACTTGTGGCCATGCAATGCAGAGACTGTCTATGTAAAGAGTAAGTGAGGCCATAGATAGTTAGCTGGAGGTCGGAGTACTTTGTGACTGATGGGGAGCAGCTCTGTGCACACAGTTGGGTAAGCAGCTTATTTAGAGATCAGTGTAAGTGCTTTCCCTTCTAATAACAAATGGTCAGATAGTTATAGTTATTAAGGGAACATGTACCTGGAAAGCCGCCTCCTAGACATAGTCTTTTACAGGCCACCAGAGGTTCAGAAGTGTAAGGACACCAGGAGCATGTAGATGAAGGTCTAGATTGGTATCTCCAAAAAAAAAGGAGCCACTGCTGACCGCAGAAGTTATTTTGGGGGTGTGCTGAGTATGATATTTATTTTTGGTTCAAGACCACCTTCTACCAGATTGTTTCTGGAGTCTGGAGTCAAATTTGGAGTTCTTGGAATTATGATTGTACAGGGTTGGGAAATGAGAAGAGGTGATAGGGTGATTGCTTGGTGTTACTTTTAATGTGGCCAAGTGTTACAAACAACCGACCAAGTATGTTGTAGACTGATATTCAAGAACCCTGTAGATTAATGATGTTTGATATTTACTGCCTAGAAAAACATTGATTTTCCATCAAACAAGCCCAGTTGGATGTGACATTGTGGCTGGATAACATGGCACACTGTAGGACTAATAAGAGACCGCAAAGTCTACTACATTTCAATGGCCATTTTCAATGGCAAGAAGAGCAAACTTTAAGAATGACTATGCTGGTTCGATTAACAACAGTGAAACTGAAATCAACAAAGTCATCAATACGCAGGAGGTCTGTGATATGATGTACCGTGCCATACCATACCATACCATACCATCTTCTAAGCCCGCTTAATACTGAACAGGATCGCTGACTGGAGCCTATGATGTGTGACATAAAATTTACATTTACAAAGAAACTGAGGATAACAATGCACTAAGAGCTGTAAAAAACTACAATGTCAGTCTTAGAATTGGCAAACCCACAAAGGGTCGTAACTAGTGGTGTGAGAAAACTAGTTTTGCTCATATGAGATTCTGTAGCAAAAGCAATAGAGTGACAGTGTCATTATGGTTGTCTGTGTGTTCCCAACATTGCTATGCCCATTTCCCCTTTGGGACAAATCAAGTACTATCTATCTATCTATCTATCTATCTATCTATCTATCTATCTATCTATCTATCTATCTATCTATCTATCTATCTATCTATCTGTGTAGTGTCTTTCCAATCAGCACACAGCATAAATTCTGGAGAAGACTGAATTAGAAAAGCAACTTGATTGGGCTAACTAGAATAAAGCCTCAAATTCTAACAATAGTTTTTTGCACAATTTTGCATTGTTAATATGCTCAATTATGAATTTGCCCAAATGTTGCTAAATTAGCTCAAGATGGTGAAGTCCCATAGTTTAGTCATATACTGCCGAACTGAGTTAGCTGTTTGCTGTGTTTGTTACTGGAATAAGACTCAGTACAGAATAGCACATACTGTAGAAAGCTAAAAACTTGCAAAAGAGCCAAATTATCCCCCATTGATATTAACATGCACTATTCCTCAATGCCCTGTAGTGCGTCTCGCTTACAAAATCCAAAACCCAGTTAATCTGGGTAATGGGAAGTTTGTCTGCCATAAAAGGAAAGTAGACATTTTGCTCTTCACATAATCAAAATCGAATATATAATAAAAGAGAAAACAATAGTATTTTCTCTTTATAGTGGTTATTTATCTGCCCTCTGTTAACATCCTAAACAGTCAATGGCAATAGCAGACACTCATACTGCTACAAACTGGTAAATACTTCAAACATAAAGTTAACCCACACCAGGCTCACAATTCTGTGCTCCATAATGTGGGTTCACAAATTCAATTTCATGGATGAAACTTGAGTACAAAAACCTGGGGCCTGGCACATTAAGTACAGTTTGCTGCCAGCTATTTCCTGCTCTGATGTTTCCTGTTATGTTCACTGTGCACAGATGAAAATATGAAGCTTTAGGTTTATAGTTTGCTCTTTCCTTTGCTGTTTGCATTTGTACTCCATATGCCTAAACTAACATGAAGAGCAGTGGTTTGTCTATGAGCTATAGCTTTTGAAACTAGATAGAGTAAAACCAAGGATATGAAGTATCTTACACATGAACAAAACCACTGAGGTACTCAGTAAATAATAGCATGAAGTCAGCTTTGGAAAATACCTGCAATCAGGGACAGAAAAATGATCAGAGCACTGAAGGAAACTCTCGACAAAATCACCCATAATCTCTATGCTACTAAAGGCAAAAGTATCTGAAAGTACTGTGTGCAGAATTAAAAAAAGCCAACTGTAAACATTTCATCAGCACCAAAATTAGAAATGCAATTTTGAATTTTACTGAAAATTATACAAGTGAGTCACTTTGGGACTTCCCAAACAAAACATTTTACATGAGACAAAGATAAACCTGAATCAATATAATGAAAAGGAAAAATAATTGAGAATGAAAAAAATGCTGTCAATTGGGAGCATACCTCTTAGTGATGGAGTTACTCTCATGACTCTCACATTGTTACAAGCTCACTCATTGCTCTTAATAAAGTGGTTAATGATTGGAACAGCCAAACAACTTCAGAAGTGCATGAAAATGTTTTCTGTCTATGAACACAGGTTATTTGGACAAGTCTTTATCAACACAATGATGCAAAATACAAGGCAAAGTAATTCATCAGGTGGGGGAAAAGTGGAAAATCATAGCTGGCCAACCTGTATGTTGCATGCTGAAAAGGACACCAAAATCAGATATCTCAGAATAATGGCAAACCAAGATATTGATGATGTCAGTGGATTACAGGCTCAGTCAGCTTTTAATTAAAAAAGGATCTGCCACCACTGCTATTTGTTCTCATGCTTCATACGCAAAAAGAGCAGATAGCTTAAACTAAATGGTACTGATTTGGCCACCCCCATAGGACTTGGCCTCCAGTACTTGCTTTAACCTTTAAACCCATTTTTGCATGGATAGCAGAGGGTCAGTGATGTTCAAAGTCCCATTAAGCTCAGGAGCATTATACAGAGTTGCAGTGTGTTGTGTTTTAGCCTTCTAAGCACACAGCTGAAGTCATATTTATTCTTTTGCCTGTTATATACAGCATTTCTAAATGCCCTTTCATATACCCAGTCAGGTTGACATATTTATCACAAATATTTATTAATTCAGAAACTCTTTTTTGTCTGCTAGTGAACTCCAAGATTAATCAGGTGCAGTGGTTGCATGAGGAGTGAATCAACTAAAAAGCTGACAATATCTCATAGCCAATTGGTGGGTCACTTTTCCTTATTGTTTTATGCAAGTCTTCTCTCATCTGGAAGTGCATTGGTATACTATATGGTAGGACTGCAATATAAGAATCAACTTGTTTACTTAATGTCTAGTATGACAAATTCTGCTATTGTACTGTCAAGTGTTAGAAAGATGGCAGACGATAAGAGCAGAGAAAAATGGGCCAGGAGGTAAAATGTAAGTCAGCAACATGCTAAATCAAAATTAATAATCAAGCCTACAGTATGCTTCTACAAAACCAAAACATAAAGTCATAGTAACATAATTATTAGTTAATTTGCCTGAAAACCTACTCAATACTTTGTAGCACATTTCCAGAGTACATCCACAAACTTGGACACTGGGTCACTTATGACACTGGCTTATGGCTGTGGTTGCCCCAATTACATAACAGGAAGCAAAATCTGTGACATGCCCCCTATAAATGGAATGGCATCATGGCAACATTTCCCTAAATTGTCCATAGAGAAGCAAAATGACATTGTGTTACAAATCAAAATTTAATTAAAAACTGAATTTATAAGTCTAAAACAATTACAAACTTACAAAAGGAAACCAAAGATCCAAGGAATCCTCTGTAATTCTAAACCACAGAAAAAAATATGTGAGCTCAGAAATAAGTTTTTAAATGTCAAAAAATTAAATAATAAAATCCCAGAATCATAACAACTGCAATATTGACAATTTTCACGAGACCTTTGAAAAAATTTAGTAGAAAGTAAGGTGAAAAGTCTCCACCACCCTGCAATATTCACAAATCTGCATCAAGATGTCTCCTGTATGAGCACAGTGAATGCATTTTAATTGACTTCTCCCTACCAGTTACTCCATGATTGAAATTTCTATGTGCTTTGTTTTGAATAAAACAATAAAACACTTATGAAAATTAAGAGTTGAAGAAATATTAACAAATTGCAATTTCGTTTCTCTGTACTACTTCTCTTTCATCTGTGTTAACCCTGATAATGAGGGCCAGCTTACAAGTCCTAATGGGGCAAGTGGCCATTAGGCTTTCACATTTCAGCAAATAGGGCTTGTCATTAATACAGTGAAACCGCCTTAGAGGTCATTTGCTTATGAATGACAGCAGAGCCCCCAGCCTGTAATTTGGTAAGCACAGATACCACTAGAAACTAAAGTAAAGCAAATGTGAACATGTTCCAGGCTGGCAAGAAGCTGAATGGAAGAGGGACACCATGAGAAAGGGTAAAGTCCTGTAAGAAGGCGATAGAGAGATAGAGAGAGAGGTTCACACTGTTATTTCTTTGTGCCAGTGTTGGAGAACATGGACTGCTCTGTGAAATGGACAAGGGCACCAAAGACAGAGAGAGATGGGTGCCTTGTTAAGATGCTGGTAAGGCTATCTGTCTGAGAGGTCAAGCAGTCTGGTTTATATTAAGAATGCCTGGCTCTCAAATAAGAGACTGGCACCCAGAATGGAAACATATAATGCTGTCTTGAAATATTAGACAGAAGGTGAATTGGTAGGTGGCACAGGGGTGCTTGGCTTCAAGTGCAGTAACAAGAAATGATTAAGGTGGACTGTCTTGTCCAGCAACTAGGAGAAAGTGCACTATATCTGATTATAACAACTAAGGAGGAGTAGAGACTTTAAGTCCTACTGAGAAGGAACACCAGGGCAAAGCAAGACAGACATGGACTGCCAAGAACCCTAAAAGTATAAAATAATACAACATGTTTTTGTGTAGCAATCTTTTTTACTGAGAACAAGTGCAGAGCACTGACAAAAAATACTTAGGAAAAATACAAGTATAGATTGTACTAATGGCTAAATACAGAATTACTTTGAAGATTTGAAGATACAGAAGATTTGTCAAAACACACAGGAAACAAAGAAACTGATTAACATAAATTGAAAGCAACAATATCATTTCATTAATTAATTGTTGAACTATGGCCAATTAACAATTCCTAAATAAGTACTTTAAGAAACATTAAGAAGTTTTTCTTTACACAAAGATCCATTGACACATGGAGTAAGTTACCTAGTAGTGTGGTAAGATAGTAGAACTTTAGGGACGTATTTTAGAAGAATTAAGTGGATAGGACTGGTGAGCTTTGTTGGGCTGAATGGCCCGTTCTCATCTAGAGTATATATTCTAAAGTAGGCCTAGAAGGACAAGAAGGCTTTGGCATTGTTCTTTTTCCACTCTGCTATGTGCTTTCCTAATGAATGAATTTAATTTGTTTAAGACTATAAGCATCAATTTTTCATTCATTTTGTTTCTTGGGATTTTCAAAAGGGCCACACCAATACACTCCATAAGGTGAGGAGGCATCCTCCACCAGTAGCTGTCGATTCTCCTGCCTGTCAGTATACAATATGAGAAAGAATAGATAGCCATTAATAGATATGAAAGACAGTATATGTGTGATAGATAGATAGATAGATAGATAGATAGATAGATAGATAGATAGATAGATAGATAGATAGATA